>VWYH01011280.1:141468-220983 GCA_013399365.1 Pampusana beccarii | reverse complement strand
AAAAAAAAAAAAACCACCCGGCAGGCCGGTGTCGGCCCATGCGGCGGCGCTCGGCGGCGGGGCGGCGGCGGGCGGCCGCGGGCCGGGGGCTGCGCGGCGCGGCCGCCGTGAATGTGCAGGCGGCGGAGGGCGGTTAGGCGTTCGCGGCGCTCGCAGCGGTGTATTGTGGGAGGCCGCCGCCGCCAGCAGCGAGCACACACAATATGTGGTGGCTCGCAAAAACGGGAGGCAGGAGCCTGGCGGCCAGCCCGCGCCGGTAACCGGCCCCATGTGAGACGGGAGCTCGCCTTTCGCCGCCCGGAGACGATCGTCCGCCGAGCGCGATGTCTTTCCGAGAGACCAAGGCGGGGGAAAAAGCCAAGCACCCTGAAGATCATGTCAAAAAGCAGAGTTCAAGTGAGATTGGGTCTTTTTTTTTTCTCTCCTTTCCTTTTTCCTCCTCCTCCTCTCCTCCTCCCTTTCTGCTTCTTGTCTGGCTGGGGTGGAGGGGGGACCCGGCTGGCAATTCCCCCATTTTAGGGCTCGTTTCGCGGTGGATTTCCTCCCTGCCTGGGTGTGTAGAGCAGGCGGCTCGTTTAAAAAAAAAAAAAAAAAAGAAACAACAAAAACCGAAGAGGTCTTTGTTGAATATTTTTTTTAACTTTATGGTTTTAAAAAACTTTTTTTTTTCTTTTTTCTTTTTTCCCCTTCCCCCTTCCTCTCTCTCCCCCCTCCGTCCAGGTTGGATCAACGGAATGGAGAACAGCACGCAAGCCAGCACTTCTGTCGAGAAAAGAAATCACCATTGGAGAAGTTACAAGTTGATTATTGACCCGGCTCTGAAAAAAGGACAGCACAAACTCTACCGTTACGATGGGCAACATTTCAGCATGCCTGTGAGTGGGGGGGTCGCCGGTTTCCCCCATTGTGTTGTGACCCCCCCCCCGCCTTCCTCTTACCGGCGTTTTGGGGGCTGGGGGTCCCTCCGGGTCGTGGTCACCATAGCGCGTGTGTGTGGGAGGGGGGTCTGGGGGGGACACACACAAAGTTACTGCCACCTGACACTACGTATTCAACTGTCAGGAGCCCGAGAAGGAGCCCAAACCTGCGGCTTTATTTCTGTGTTTCCAATCTGTGTGCATTTCCCAGCAGTATTGCAATTTGACACGTGTGTGTATGTGTGTGTGTGTGCGCTTTCCCCTTCCCTTGAGACAACCTATGCTTCCTTGGGGTTTATTTTTTCTTTTATTTGTGTCTTAAATTTCAAGCCCTGTTATTGCTGGTTTTGTGCTTTTTCTCCTCCTCCTCCTCACAGAACTCGGGAATCGCTCCTGTGGATTGTGTCAGGGATCCCAGAATAGGGCGAATATGGACCAAAACTAAGGAGTTGGAGCTGTCTGTCCCCAAATTCAAGGTACTGCCCCGACTTTTGGGTTTAGCTCTGTATTCCTGTTTATCCGGGAGTGAAGCTTCAGTTCCGAATAGTTTAATGGGCCGTTTAAATGACAGTCATATTCCTATTAACATTATTATTTGGCAAACTGTTAAATGATAATCCTCTTCTATAAAGATAACGAGAAATCAATGCATCTGTCTAACGAGATCACTTGAAGGTTTTGGAGCTGTGTCTCGGGGGCTTCTCTGGTGGGAGGTGGCAGGGAGGGCTCTCTGCTGACAGAACTGCTCAAAATACATGTTTGTAGCCCAGAAAGGAGCCGGTTTCAATGAATGGCTGCAGCAGCAGAGACTGCTCAGCTCCGGGGTTCATCCCAGAGCCCTGGAGGCAGTTTCCCTAAAGTTTGCAGGATGCCTTAACCCTCTCCCTCCCGTGCCATCCTTATGCCCTCCCCCATGCTCGTTAACGATGACAGTTATTTTTATTGCCCCCCACCTTGTGCTCGTTTCCAGATTGATGAGTTTTACGTGGGGCCAGTGCCTCCCAAGCAGGTCACGTTTGCCAAGCTGAACGACAACATCCGCGAAAACTTTTTGACCGACATGTGCAAGAAATACGGCGAAGTGGAAGAGGTGGAGATTCTCTACAACCCCAAGAACAAGAAGCACCTGGGCATTGCCAAAGTGATCTTTGCCACAGTCAAGGGTGCCCGGGAGGCCGTCCAGCACCTTCACAACACCTCCGTCATGGGCAACATCATCCACGTGGAGCTGGATACAAAAGGTGAGGGGGCACATTTTGGCCTCGTGCGTTTGTGGTTTGCACTGCCCCTGCCTGTCCCTCTCCTGAGACGAGAGCCTGTTGCAGAATGCAAGGGCCCAGCGATTAAAAATATGAAGGGAGTGCTCCTGTTCCCCTGCGAGCGGGTCTGGTTTCTGGGGCCTTTGCAAGTCACGTGGAGCCAAATGTGTTGTCTGTTGCTAGGAGACAGCCCTGTAATTTGCAAAATGCTGCCATCCTGCCCGGCCCCTGCTCTCTGCCCTCCGAGCCCTCCCGTGCCCCCCATCTCCATGTCCCAGTCTGGCCCCACTCGGCCACCTCCGGGGCTGCTGGACCCCCTTGGCTTTTGCAAACTTGGGATTTTTGGGGAAACCTTGGGGATTCCTGGCTCCCAAACGCGCGGGTTCCGGCAGCAGGGCTGGGTGCTGTCCTCTGCGTGCCTGGCGTTTCATCGATATTTAGCAGCAAACTGGAGACTGGCAGCAAAAGAGTGCCCGGGCAGCCGTGGCTGGTGTGTGTGCGAGTGTGTAAGTGTGAGACTGGCTCTTAAAGCGACAGGAGCCCCGAGTCCTGGGGGTAACTGACTCTCAGCCCCAGACCTGGGCCCTGGGGAACCCAATAAAGTTTTTGGAAGTGCGAAAGCATTGCATTTCACCTCTTTGTCTTTTCTCTTTCCTCCAAGCATACTAGTGAAGGGCTTTGCTAAAATTTGCCCAAATTTTAGAAAGTATCTAGAGCTGAGGAAGTGTAGGTCAGTTGCTGCTTGTACTTCATTGCAAACATGGCATTTCTAGTTTCAGACTGATTTCTTGCACTCTTTCTTGGGAAGAGGACATGGTTAACACCATTTGCTTAAAAGTGCTGTTTTGTTCTGTATTAAAAGGTTTCAACAGTTAGTGCACAACCTATACAGCAGTTGTTGTGCCACACGTGGTAAGAGGCTATAGTAGAACATTTTTTGATGTTACTGATCACCGTTAGAAGAAAAATAGTTGTAGTACCGTAATATTTTCTGTTGTGAGCTAAACTTGACCTTACTTATGTATACTTTGAAATTCTGATATCATTAACTATTACAGACAGGCTCCTTCCTCTGCTTAGTTTGAAATTTGAAGGTAAAAATTACACTTAAGAACAAATTAACCATTTGTATGTTTAATAATGTATGCTACAGCAGGCTCGTAAGTGGTGGATGTCTTAATGAGAGGCATTTTAAACAAACTGATTGTATGACAGTCCTTGTTCTTCTCCGTTTATAAACTACTCTGCAAGTCCTGAACAGACAGCTGTTCAAGAAAGTTAGCTGCGCATCAGGGAAATGAGGGGGTTTTATGCTTCTGTTTCCTGGGAGAAAACGTTGAAGTCTTAGTTTCAAATTGCATTTTTGTTTCGTTTGCCAGCTGTATGCTTCCAATCTATTTTTTTTCCAGAGCTGCATCTCTTTCATTGTAAAGGAGCAAGACTATCAGTGTGCTATAATCTGTCAGAATGGAATACAAATGTTATTCCTAAAATAGCGTTAGCAGGTTAGAACATTCTTAAAATACATATGTATAGTTTTCAATGTTTCTTTCTAGTATTCTGCTTTTCAGGAGAATGAAAGGTTGCTTAACTTGATTTTCATAGTCTAGCAAAATAAATATTAGGAGCCAAAGTGTCATTTTATCTGTCTGGCCAGAGCACAGGCCTGGGAATCTGGAACTAATAAATTCAGTCTCCTCATCTAAGACAGGCTAGTTTAAAGCAACTTCTCTGCCTCAGTTTATCCGTCTACAGAATGGACACACTTAACAATTACCTGTCCTTAGAGAAATAGCTAGGAATCTTTTCACATTCATGAACCTCTTTGAAAATGAAATTGTAACTTTTACTGCGTTGTATTTGGGATCCAGGAAGAATTATGGAACTTTGTAACAATTACTTTGTATTTATTTAAAGACAAGTTTTACGGTAAGCCTGACACTTCCGTATCCACAGCATTGTAGTCTTATGGGGGGATGTGGTGTGCTAATATTTCAAATACAGTATTTCAAGCACCTCTTCAAGCTCTTGTCTTGAAGAGATCTATTTTGTCCTGACTTTAGTTGAACTAAACCAGTTTACATAGTCAAGGATGTGACTCAAGACTTCGTGAAATGAGATTTGATAAGCAAATAACCTCATCTGCAGCATTTATTCAACATAAATGAGCCTCTCCCCATATGCAGAGTTGTGCTAAGGTGGGCTTTGCTTTCAAACTGCACTGAGTGATTCACAGGGAGTTTGGGGTTTGATCCTGCAGGACTTCCTTGGGGAAGTTGTCTTGTTTTGGGGGAGTTCTTGCCTGAATTCATTTTCTGGGCTCAGGTGCTGAGTCTGTCCATTCTTCTGTGTATTCTTTATCTTTCAGAGCAAAATTCAGGTAGTTTTGGGGTCTGATTATATGGCCTTTGAAGCTAATGACAGATTTCTTACAGACTGCGAAATAAGTAGGGTTGGGTTTTTGTAGTAACGAAAAATCCAATATATAAGGAACTGGATCTTTGTAGAATTTAAGAATGAAAAGGCAAAGGCTCAGTAAGAATATATGGGATGGTTTGCTTCTCTGGCTTTTATTCTTCAAAGGGAGCCACCGAGCACACCTTAAACTAGGTGGAGGAGGGGAAAAAGGTTTAGTTGGAGTCTTTTTGGAAAAGTAGCGTTAATGGTTTTGTGCTTGGCATTCCCATGCGTTATGTTTGCATTAACAGCAGCCCGTTTCTACTAGCAAGGTGTGTTGGGAGAGCTTGCTGAAGTGGCTCTGGGTGTTGGCAGAGACTTGTCCCTTGGGTGAGAGTTTCACTTCTCAAATCTGCAAGTGATTCGCTTGGCACTTTGGAGAGGAGGGAAACTGCTGCTCTCCAGAAAGCATGATAAAGAGCAGAGTTGCCAAGCAGGCTGAGAGGAGGAACAGCGATTCAGAAACCTCCTTGTCTTGGCTGAAGAAGGGAGCGTCTGACTTCATTTGTCCAGCAGATTATTTTAAAATGATCCCTGCAAGCCTCAGAGGTGATACCTGTCCCTCTGTTGCATGGATGCAGTGGGCTGGGAGTGGGAGCAGGGCTGTGCAGGTGACAAGAATATGTATTTTTACATAAGCTGTGTTTTTTCCGTTTAATCAACTCTTCCATTGTGGTCCGTGCAGGTGAAACCCGCATGCGATTCTATGAACTGCTCGTTAATGGTCTTTACACTCCTCAGACCCTTCCCGTGGGCACCGAACAGGATGTGTCGCCAACTGTGAATGAAACTCTCCAGGTATGTTTGCTTGGCTGCTTTTTTTTTTAAGAATAACTTTCTAGAAAATTCCAAACAAATGCATCATCAACATTAGTGTTTTAACACTTCTGATATAGCTTCTTTTTTTTGTCTCGCCGTAGTTTCAGTTCATGTTACTAATTCACATTTAAATATAACTTGCTCACAATTGCCATAGCAAATGTTAACTCTCTGCGAATGCAGTACATGTGCCTAATCTGTATGCCGGTGGTAAATGCTTTTTGTCTTTCTGAATGAAAAATACCTACAGAACCGACACTGCGTGCCCTATTAACATTAGAAATTCCTGCAGTTAAGAGGGCTGGATCAGATCTGTTCCTGAGATGAGATTATTCCCTTGAAGTCAGGGGGAATGATTTACAATGGTACATTTGGCCTGGTGTCTGCAGTAGGTAATCCTTAGCGTGTACGTTCTTCAGACTTGCTTAGAGGCTAAAAGGGGAGAGGTGTCAAATCTTGAATAGTGGCATCAGTTTCCCAGAATCACAATTAGTCACTGGAATCGGTCGTTAAAGCAGTGGACAGGATTCCTGAGGGCTTCCAGGGGTCCCTTGGTACAATTCTCTAAATGGCTTCTTACAGTTACCTGCTCCCCTGTGAACCCCACTGGGATGGGGGGGACGAGGGGGAAGCGAATCCTGTTTGTGTGAAGTCATCAGCCTCCCTGGCTTGTCTAAAAGTAATTTGGCTCCTGATTGTGGCTTAGGACCCCACTTTAAGACATTACACTTGAAAGAGATTTGGCAGAGATTTAATTTTTTTCTTCTCTGCACTCTTATGACTTCTTAAAATGCTATAATATCATTAATTCTGTGACCAGATGTTTTCAGGACAGGTAAGAGCTGTACTTTGAATGTGGAAGATCCCATTGATCTGAAAAAATGAAATTCTTCTCCCAACAACCACCCCAACAGCAACAAGGCAAAACCCCAGTATCCTCTTAACAAAATCATAATGAGGCTGATTCTTCCTTACATCCCAGCAAGATGTGTTTAAAGGCAGGAGGATGGCGAGTATTGATTTTACTGGGAATCTGCTATGAACAAGGCCTGGCTGTTCATTTCTGCTGGTTACAGCACATCTCAAATAAAAATGGACAGATTTGTTCTTACTCCTTTTTCAGGGTTAACAACAAAACACTTAATTGATGGTATCCCCCAAAGTAGTCCCTGCTGTAATTGTCTTTAAGGTTGTTTCTCTGGATATTGTGTTCATGTATTTTATTATTATCCTGATTTTTTTTTTTTCCTCCAATTACCACCAAAGTTATTGCTTTGTGGGTAACTTTAGCTGTTTGCATCATGTTCTTGTCACTAGAATCTGCTAACAAGCTTGTTTGCTGTTGTAGTTTAGTAAAATACTGACATTTGCCTTCCCCTTCATGCAGAACAGCAGGGACCTGAGAGTTCCTCCAGCCACATCCCTGCCTCCAGGCCATATGCAAACCCCACTTAAAAAGAACCTGCATCACATCTACACCAAAGGTGCAGAGATGTGGATTTTAGCAGGAAGCACATGGCTGGTTCCTGGCCCTTTCTGTGGGTTTTAGCGCAGTTGAGGAAGAAACTTCCATGATGTCCATGTGCTCCTGGTCTCTAGGGGTCACACCAAGAGCAAGTCCACACTGTTGGGTGGGTGGGATGTGTGCGAGTGTAGCAGGCAGGTGAGAGCCCGGGGTTTGATGGTGCTGGCGTGTTACAAACAGGTTGTTTTAAGGGTCTCTTTACCTACCTGTGCTTGGAGAGCAGCAGCCAGCTTTAGTCTCACCAGTTAGCTGTCTCAGTTGCTTTTGGGGAGCTGGAGCTCAGTCCTGCCTCTCTTGCTGCCATGAGGATTCTCACTGAGCTCTTGCTTTGCATTATGAAAATTGATCGTGGCGCTGGTGATGAGCACGGCCCTGTCCTGACTCCGCAGAGCCCGAGTGGAAGCAGGGCTGCTCCTAGAAACCCCCTCGATGTGCCTGTGAAGGGACTTGCAGAGCAATTACTTGCCTGCTCAGTAGATTTCTAGGGTTGCAGTTTCAAATGCCGTACTCAGTAGTGCTCTACCTGACCGTTGTCTTTGGGGAGGGGTTTAAAATGTGCTTTTAGCAGTTGAGAATTTTTTGTGCCTTTTATACCTATAGCCTTCTCCTTTGTTACGGACAAACTGTTGCTAGAGAGGGCGATGGGTCAGCTCCCTCCGCTGGACTGACACAAGTCCACATCCAAGTGTGGGTTTGATACATAGGTTTGATTGCAGGTTGGCAGTTCGCTGATAGGTATGTTTTGCTTTGTTCACAAAAAAAGTTAAATTGATCACTTAATATCTCAGAATTCTTTTCATTTTGTTCTTGATTTGCAATTTAGATGAGCCTAGCATAGTTGATAGAAATTGAAATTCTTTTAGCTAAAAGTGACGTGCAAGTCTCCTGTTCACCTGGTGCTCTTGGTGTAGCTTATAAGAAATACTGCTGTATCTGCTTTCTTCCTCCTCCTCTTATAGACAAGTTACTCTTTGCTTGCTTTTTTCTTTTTAAATCAAAGGGAACTGTTCATAATGGATAATAGTTTGTGTTTTCAGGGATGCTGTAACCTATTTTTTTTGCCATGGAAATCAATGCAAACTCCTGGGTACTCAACTCTTCTGAAAACCAAATGGATTACACAAATATATTTCAAAAATTATGTATTTAGACGCTTTTCTCTTTTCTGTTTGTATAGTTGACAGATTCCTTGAAGCGCCTGAAAGACATTAACCTTTCTTCTGCGGGATCATCTGTTACCCCAAACAGTAGCACGCCGTTTTCCCATGACACAGCCTATTCCAGCTGTCGGCAAGATACCCCCAACTCGTACAGCCAATTTACCCCACAGTCCCAAGGAACACCTCACACCCCACGCTTGGGGACGCCGTTTTCCCAGGATTCCACCTATTCTAGTCGTCAGACAACACCTGTGTACCATTTTGGGCAGGACAGTGCGTACAAAGCCAGGAGACACGAAACAAAATTTACAGATGCCTACAACCGCCGGCCGGGACATCACTATGTTCATAACTCGGCAGGTGTTTACCGAGGGCCGGAGCATCAGTTCAGTACGTACAAATCCCATCAGCAGGAGCCAGTCCAGTTCTCTCACACTCCTCCCCTGAGCCACTCTAGTTCTTCGAGCTACAAATCTGCCTTCTCTCCCTACCAAGCACCAGCTGTGTTTCCCCAATCCGATGAGCAGCAGTTTCCCCAAACTTCCAGAGAACCAGAGTACCGAAGACCTGCGCCACCTCCCGCTGAGATGGTTGTGGAAAGCAGCGCTGCCACAAACGTCGATTTTGTCCCGGTGAAGGAGAAACAGGAGGAGCCTCCACCCTTGCCCGATTCGAACTCTGTTCCTGAACCGAGCACAGCATCCTTCTCTCAGACTCCAGAGAGAAGCGAGACCCCTGGCACCCCCACCATGGAGTCAGAAATGCAGCATAACAGTTTAGACTCAAGGATTGAGATGCTCTTAAAAGAGCAGAGAACAAAGTTACCCTTTCTTAACGAGCATGACTCGGATAATGAAATCCGAATGGAAGGTAGCCCTATTTCCTCCTCTTCTTCCCAGCTCTCTCCCATCCCAATGTACGGTTCGAACTCTCAGCCCGGTTACAGAGCTCAGACGCCTTCCTCGCGCCCTTCCAGCACCGGCTTGGAGGACATTAGCCCGACGCCGTTACCTGACTCTGACGATGACGAGCCTGTCCCTGGGACGGCTTCTCTGGGTCAGAATTCACGGGGGACGTCGGAGGCCAGCATGATTCCCATTGATCAGCTGAGCAGGACCTCCAAAATTGAGACCTCTGAGGCTAAAGAAATGGTGCCTGGTGACCAGACTCCAACATCAGAAAAAATGGACGAGGTAAGTGAGCTGGAACTGAGTTATGAAGCTCCACACGTATCCCCAGTTGCTCTTTAGTGTTGTTGGAGCGCAGGGTGTCTGGTGGCTTTTTCTTTTACTGAAGGCAGCTGGAAATGGGTTAGATGTGACACAAAGTGATGGTCTTAATCAACTTGCCTGTTCCCAGCTTTCCTTGTTTATAATAGCAGCCTGCTGCGATTTATAGCTTCAGGAGAGCTCAAGGACTGCACAAGCCACGGAAGTTTGGCCAGTGCTCATGGCGTGTGAATGTCCCGAGTGTCGACAGACACTTAAGCCCCTAGAGGAGTTAATCGAGCACTTTCTGCCGTTGCTTTGGTCCCTGAGCGTGGGTGTGTATGTGTGCACACACTTGCTTAACGGGGCTTTCATGTTACGCCGAAGTATTGAATGTATACTTTGTTTGATAGCTCTCCAGCTATTTATGCCATCTGGTTTGAAGGGGAGACAGTTGCTGGGTTTTAATAGTCACTATGCTCAGTTGAAAGGGGGAGGTAGTTGGCTGGTGCTCTGCTGAGTCTTCCAGCACCACAGCAGAGCTTGCTGCCTCTGCTGGGGCAGTTGTGGCTGAAGGGACGGCGACAGCTTAACGCTGTGGAATGGTGCCAGCAGACACAGAAATTACGTTGTGTGGTGTGTCTGTTTGGGAGGTCTGTTGCAACAAATGTGAGTATTGCTGCAGTGGACGTGTCAGTCCTATTCTGCTGTGTCAAGGAACGGTCAAAATACAGAGGGCTGGTCTTGTGTAAATGTCCCGAGTGTGGTAGATCAATTGAATTTACTCTTGGAAGTTTGCTGGGGTTAAGTGGGCAGAATGGATTTCCCTCCAGTGGTTTGCAGTTGTGAGGTTTTCACCCGAGAAGCGGCTGCATTTCAGGAGGGGGAGCTGCTCCTGGAGGAATAGGCTTTGCAGAGTGCTTGACTGAAGGAAAAGCACTGCAGCAATAACACAGTGCAGGTCTCAGTGCTAAACAGAAAAAAAAAAAAGTAACTGTACTGGGTATTTTATTGTTCTACATGCCTTTCCAAACCTGCTTGTCCTTGCAGTTGCCAGTTTAGCCTTTGAAACAATTCAGCTGCCTGAAGTCTCATTCATCATTTGGGCTGGCCCAGGCTCCCCTCTTGGGAGGCAAGTCCCTGGCCGGTGGGACCTGATGATGTATTAATTAGGAATGGAGTTCTGTTTCCTTGCGCTCAGTCTGGCAGGCTTAAGAGGGGATACTTTTAGTTTGTCTGAAAAAACGAAGAAGGCATTTCTTATTTCCGTGCCATTCTGGGCTTGTGTCTGCTGTCCTCAACTCTCATGCCAGTGGGTTGCAGCCAATTCTGAGCATGTTTAGGAAGATGGACAAATACCAGCGTGGTATGTGGGGTCAGGCACTTTCTGTAGCTGAGATCGGTGCTGGGGAACTGCCTGGGATGTTGGATTTGTGGGCTGTGATGTGGGGCAGCAGCGTGCTGACATTGAGGCCCATGTTAAGTCTTTGTCTCCCCTTAATGAGATGCCGGTGTCAGAAGTTCGTGTCGATGGTTCCGTGATAGAAAATGACACAAATGCCTCCATCCTCTGCAGAAGTCAGAAAGGTGGTAGCAAGGTCTCCATGCAGGACATTGTTGCCTGAATTGTCTCCTCTGCCCCCAAAAAGTTTTGTGTTTGTTGTTGGAGCTGTTTATTCAGCCTTCCTCTTACATACAAATCACACTAAGCTATTCTGGCATGTTTGAGAAGTTGCCTGTGCCTTTTATTGCTCCTTCTGATGCACAAAAAACGATCTCCATGTGTTTTTGCTTCCTTCCCTCGTCCTTCTCCCCCCTCATTTTTTCGCTTTAGAAAAAGACTCTCCTGGCTTCCCTCTCCTTTGCTGAAGGAGCGGAGCTGAACAGTGACTTAACATAGGCTGAAATTCGAGCTGCAGCTTTCCAACCGAGTTAGAGAGGGGCATTGAGTCTGTCTGAGGGCTGGAAAGCTGAACCTCTGGCTTCAGCCTATTGTGATACCACTATTCAGCTTTCAGTCCTTCAGAGAATCCTCCAGCAAAACAGAGGGAAGGCAGCCCCGAATATTTCTAGTGACTGTGTGGTGTGGGGAGCAGAGCAGAGATTATATATTAGCGTAGGGAGGGCTCATTAAGTATCATAAGGAAGCAATAAAGTGCAGAGAGTTTGAACTTATTTACTTCATACTTGGCTCTTCAAGGGTCTGAGCAGCCCCAGGCCCGTTCTCTTTGGGCGAGTGCTCTAGCTGGGAAAATCTCAGCATTCATAAGGATGCCAGCAAAGTTGCAGGGAAATTTTTCCTGAGATGATAGGTGCTTTTCAAGGACCTACTCCTGTTTCCCATCAAAACAAGCGCAAATTTTATCAATGATTACTAATATGGTAACATTTGTTCTATAGGTGAAGCGCTGTCAAATCGTCAGGCAAGTTAACCACCTCAGACTTGCCATAAGTAAAGGAGGTACAGCCGAGCCCCAGCAATTGCTCTGATTTATCATGCAAGACCCCGGAATTTGATTTCAAGATCTGGTATGATGCTCCTAAGCCAGAGCTTGGCAGGGAGTTTGGGTGTGGGAGAGGAAGGGCTGTGCATCTGTCTACAACACCTAACTCTGACTGATCTCAGAGCAGTGATTATGGTCTGCAGAGAAAGTCCTGCTAAGCTTAGCCAAGGGACGAGCGCTGAGAGGTGGAACAGAGCGGGATGTGGGCAGTACGAGGTAAGAGGAGAGAAGGGGTGCTTTACAAACAGCACAACCCGCCAGCCAGGAAGACAAGGCAGAGAGGGCTTTTTGAAGAAGCTAGAAACTGGCAAGGAAATAAGACAACCGACTTCTGTTATTTTAGGAAAATTTTGTGAGCGTAGCAATGTACAAACTTTCCTTCCTATGTTCCTGAGAGATAACAAAGAAAGAATTGTAATAATTGCTTTTTCACAGGATCTGTGCTGTTTCAGAAGTGCAAAAGTTAAGTAAGTATGGTTTGACTTTTTGACATCCCATTTGAGCTAGGTCTTGGTTTTGCTTGGCTTGTTACAGGAAGAGGCGCTGCCTGTGTGTGCCAGGGAGGGTGACAGGATTATAACAAGTCACTTTCTTGTATATTGATGATGCTTTTTATGTTTCACCATACGAACATATTAGTTTGTGTGCGTAGCCTGTGTGTAATAGGAAAACCATATGATTGACAATGGTCTTTTCCCAGATTTGTAAGCACAAAAGTACTTTTTAACTGAGGGATCAACAGACTCCTGTCTTCCTGGTAATTTAGCTAAGCATCACATTACTGTGGTGGGAGGTGTGCCTTAAAAATGCCAAAGATAATCAGAAAAATAAAGATCCTGAAACTTGAATGAGGTGAGAGAGCAGTTCTCTTGGTGCTTGCTGTGAATTTTAGCAAATGGTTTGGGGAGCAAACTGGAAGTTGCACAGTGCACAGCAGCCCTAGAGACCCCAAAAGCCACTGCTGTCACCAGCACCCCTCAGTGCCTCACTCGGCTGGTGTGGATGTTTTAATGCTGTGCTGGATGCCTCACACAGGACAGCACTGACATCCCTGTGACAAAGCTGTGTCTCTGCACCAGATCCTCTTGCAGTTACCCGGGGAGAATGTCTGAGCTGCGCTTACACATAGATGAGGTGGGTCAGGCTCAGCCCTCCAGTGAGCTCTGCTCAAGTCCCTGAGGTTACATCTGGGCTGAATTTGCACTCCGCATTGAAGTCTCTTCGGGTTCTTGTGTGGTCACAGCTAGAACTGGAAGAAATTTATTTTGAAGTGTCACATTGTCCCTCCAGAGCCTTAGCAGGATGCGATGACATTCTCCAAAAAACACTGCATCGTGCCTTGTGCCGTTCCACGCTGCTGCATCCCCATCCAGACCGGGCTGTGTTTCAGTAGCTGGTAAATGACTCTCTTTTCCTGCAGAGCCAAGTGAAACCTTTAGCTGAGTTTGTCAGGAGTGTCTGTGAGAGAAAACAATGCCCCAGTGCTGTGCAGGCAGCGAGAGGAGCTGCAGGGGGTTTCTCCGCCAGCACCACCTGCAGCGGTTGCCCCAGGAGCGGTCAATGTCCCTTGGAGTTGTTGTTTGTCTGCAGAAGGATGGTGTCCCCTGTACCCTGCACCATCCGCGGGCTGTGCGGGGTCAGAGGCAGCACCGTGTTCCTGAAACGCTGACAGTGGGTTAGATGGAGACTCCTAAAGATGAACCCAAACACACTCTACTAAGGGATGTTTCTGGGCTGGAGGTTGCAGAAGTGATTTATTCAAGGTAAATGCACATTAAGGTTGAGAAAGTAGAGTCTTAAGAGCCAGGAAATTTGATACCTTGGTTTCCACAGTAACTGTGCAAGAGCCCTTATGCCCATAAGTAGCTGTTATGTATGTATAATATATATGGGTACACCTGGGAACCAATTTACAGCTGGAGTGGGATTCATCATTTCTGGAGGGAGATGGGGGGAATAGACGTGTGGAATGGTTGCTCTGAATGTATTTTTTTAATTGAAAGGAGAAAAACCTGAGAGCTGTGATTTATGCCCAGTCTCGTAAACACTTTTTCAAATTTTCCTGCCTCCTGAGCTCTTATGAATGTGATCATGCCTTACAGAACTGGTTCTTATGGAAACTCAAAAAATAGGTATATGTTATGACCATGAATTTCCAGAAATACAGCCAGCCAATGCCCAGGCAGCAAGGATGTGGATGACTGCTGTGGTTTTACATGTGAATGACACCAGCCGTGCTCAACCTGTGAAATGAAAATGAGAGCAAGCTGCTTAAACTGTGGGGTCAGTTCTGCCCTCCCTGACCCAGGCACAACAGCAGCGAGAAGCCACAGGGACTTCAGGGGACCTTGTGGAGTTTAAGCTTGTTCAGAAAAGAAAGGCAGCACATAAATCCCTCAAAAGGTGATTTAAATATGACACCGCACTGGGGCCTTTTGAGACCTCAGAGATGTGTTCAGCCTCCGTGCCCAGGGGAGGGAGCGAGCTGGGGCAGGACTGCAGCCCCGCGTCTGCCTGAGGATGCTCGGGGCTGAGGGTCAGTGCCCGGATAACCTGGCCAAGGTGAGGATGTCTCGGCTCCCGAAGCAGTGGGAATGCAGGGTATCATCATCTTAAGTTGTTTTTTTCTGAGCTGGTGCTGGAAGACCACAGGCAGGGACTGCTTCCATGTACATCTGATTAATTTACCACATGACAACCTGCTGCTCCCGCAAAAATTTATACGGAGTAGAGAAGTCCCTTCTTGTTTGCTAAGTTGTATTTGACATCTGACTTTCTGGATTTGTCTCAGTTTGATTCTTGGAGTCCTTGCGAAACTGGTGGTTAGCAATGCAGAGGGCTTGACCAGCCAAATCTGTTCAGTATAAGAAGCAGTGAGAGGTAACAAGCACAGTCTCCGTTTTTACAGTCGCTTTTTCAGAGCAGAATTGCATGGGATTCACCTGGTATTCCCAGTGATGCACCCCCTCAGGTGTGTGTGCTCATGGAGGGAACAAAACTAAAAGGAGAAATATTTGCCTGTTTATGGTCTGGGTTTTTTGGGCACCTGACAACTTCAGCAGAATGAAGGAACCTGTCTCTTGTTGATAACAGAGCTAGAAATGGTGAAATGCTCTGGAGTGTAACTAAAAAATAGAAAGCAGGCTGTGGTTGGGAGGCTGAGTGGTTCTTTCACTCTCTCATACCAGGCGAAGACTTTGAGGCTTTTGCATTTTGCATACCTGATAGAAATGACATTGCCATCCCCTTTTATAAATCACTGTTGCTGATTATACTCTTGCCAGTAGCTCAGTTCATTCTCTGTTTTGCCACCAGTGACTTTCTGTAAATTTTCAGTTCCTGGTGGACTGGGTATATATGGTTAAGTTGCTTGTTAATAGGTAGAGCACTGCTTATTTTGTGTGTGTGTAATCTATAGATGCTCTGCTGCACTGGGAACTTAGATCCAAATTGCAATGTTTAGCATATAGCTTATGGCGGAATAACATTTTCAAGTCTGAGCTCTGCAGGCCATTTACAGTTAGAGAGCCCTTGGCATCTTCCTTTTGCTGCTTATAGAGTTCTTCCTATTCTTTTCAACACTCGGGTTTTAGCAGTGACAGTGTTGAATGTTCAGATGTCATAAATGCAGGCTGTGAAGCCTCACATTGAAGTGACACGTTTTCCTCGCGGTTTCCCCAACCCATTATCATTCTAGTTGCATTTCTCATCTGATGGTTGTGAAGAGTGACCAAGGGAATGCAGACAAGTTACTGGATGGCAGCCTGTGTTGCAACATGCAGTGACACCGAGAAAATGTGCCAGCGTGTTAGGTAATCAGTAGAAATATTGAGAAAATAATTGCTGTTAACATATTGTGCTGGCAGCCGCCAGAACAGCACTAATTTCTGGGTCTGATCTTGAAGAAGATGGAGCAGCCGCTGTGTTCTATATGTGTCTGCGTCTGACACACAGCAGTGAGCAGACGAGCGCTTATTCAAATTTCTGCTGGCTGTTGCCTTTCCTGGAGTCCTCTAAATAGATACAGTTCATCAGTAAAACTTGGGGTTTTTTCTCCGTCTGAATCAATTTTGAGTCCCATGACTTTGCCACCTCCCTTCTATTAATTTTTTTCAGTTTGGGGTACTTGTTTGTACTCAGTGAAGATGGGGCAAAACTCAAAACGAAACCCGTGAGTTCGTTAACTCTGCACAGCACGTACCTGCCCACGAGTGCTCCTTTGACCCAGGCACGTTACTGCTGTCTCAGGCTTCGTCGTGAAAGTGCAGTGCTTGCTTTTGGAAATGCCCATTCATCACCAAAAAAAAAAAAAGGGTTGCTCAGATTTTTCTTTTCCTAAAACCAAAGTATTTTTTAAAAAAGTTTAAAGTCTTTAGAAATGTTTTTTATTTGCTTAGTGCTAAAATAAAGCCAGCGGCTGCTTTCATAAGGTTCCAGTGGTGCAGAAAGGCCTGATGCGGTCAAGGTGCATATAAAATAGCATGACGGCAAATTGGAGTTTCTAATTTCTCCCCAGGTTGGAGTAGGTTCGCTCCTCCGGGCGTTGCAAAAGCGTCGCTGGAGGAGCAGTTTGAGTAAAGGAAGTTGTTCGCGGCTTGGGCTTCGGCAATCGCTCTTTGCATAGAGGGCACTGCGAGCGCCGCGCGGGGAGGAAACGAAACTGCTGCTCCAACTCGGAGCTGGCAGCACTTCTTACGCTTTGGAGGTTTGGTTGCAAAAGGGTCAGACAGCTGTAGCAGAACTTCCAGTTTTCACTTGTTGGGACTCGGCTGTTTCAACTCGGGCGCTTTTTAGCGGCATTTGGATTTGCTGGCTGCTCTGAGCGTGCGTGTTTTGTGAAGCATGTATATACGTGGAGTTGATAACTGGGTACTAAGTGCAGTTTATCTCGCACCTTTGACCAGCTCACCTGTGTTTTCCCAGTATCTCTCTTCCCATATCAGCAGGTCAGGAAGATAGTTAGGAAAAAAGCTCTGGAAATGGTGGGGAGAGAAAGAAGAGGAGTAGCAGAGGTCCTGCCGGGGTCCAGTCCTTCTCTTTCCTCCTTGCCTGCACCTTGGAGCGTTCAGGGTGGGATGTCCCCGGGCTCACCACGTTCCCTGGATCAGGGAGCGCGATGCCGTGGAGCCTGAGGAAGAGGCTGCGGATGGTGCAGGTTGGGTGACGTGAAGGAAGGACTGGGGTTTGTTTTTCCTGGGCTTGAAACAGCCCTTCACCAGCCTGGTGGAGGAATCGGATGTCTTTCGTAGATGGTGTAGAGTGAGAGTCACTTTCTTATACCCGTTTTTGTCCAAACAGAGCTGTGTTTTACAGTGAGCCGTGTAGTTTTGTGCTGATGCCCAAGCGGTGTGTCCTCCTCCCGCTGTGTGGGATTAACATGCGTTGCACATGTTGGGGAGACGTTCATTCTAGAGCCTGGGGAGCGATTGCTGAAGGTGGTGGCTTCTTTCCAGGCTTCCCTTCTCCCAAAGGAACTTGTTATTTCTGGTGCCTCATGTGTCCCAGGCAAAACAAAATACATATTTCAGGTGATAGCGGTGCTGGAAGCAGGAGGTGAGAGTGCACAGGCCAGGTTTAATGTTGGCTCTCAGCTCTGGGGACAGTTTTCCAATCCAGTCCTTGTTGCTGAGCAGTTGCCAAACGTGGTGTTTTGGTCAGCAGATGTGGCTGAGAGTTTCCACTGCAAATAATTGAAAAACTGGCTTTGAAGGACGCAGATAAGTGTGAGCGACTGTTATCGTGGTGCTACACGCATTTTGCTATTGTCCAGGAAAAAAAATTACTCAGAAAATATGAAAATCCATATTACTGCTTAAAATCCTTCAAATTACAGTAAAACATAAAGGGCAGTCTACCAGTTTGATATATGCCGTGGAGGTGTATGCAGAATGATGCATTTTGACAAGAGAATCTCTGGTTTCTTTGTGTGGATGTGCTTTCAGTGTCCAAGCTGAAGAAAACCTGAGCTTTAGCTAGTACCATGCCTTTAAAAAATATCACAAGGGCAACTCATAGTAGTCTTTAGACTTCTGAATTGGGACGGTGATTGTGTTGGACTAGATTCTACTGTAAGTGAATTTAGGGCTAAATATACAATCCGAGTAAGAAGGATGAATGTTGGACCCTTGTTATGACCCAGGTTTTGCAGTGTTGTTACTATTTTATCTGAGCGCTGTTATCAAGAGTATTGCACAGTGTAACCCTGTTCCAGTGAGGCACAACCTTAGTGTCACATCCAGTGAGATGTATTGATTGTGGTATGTGGAAAAGGTGCTGAGGTTAAACTGTCCTAAGTAAAAAACCTATTATTTGCAAACCACCGAGCCAGCTGTTCCTGCACAACTGCTTAAAGAAAACCAAACACACACCAAACCCTGTGCCTTACAGCTGGTCCCCTGAATCAGTGAGCAGCGCGTGGAGTGCAAGAGCACAGAGCTGTGTCCCGTGGCAAGGAGGTGCACAGATGAATTCTGCTCTTGGTCGAAAGCGTTTCCATGTGTTTGTTTTAAACCTCCTGTTCGCTAATTAGGAGACAGGTGGGGAAATCAGCATACTTTACCTCTTGCCTTTTTTTTTTTTTTTAATATTTTATGCCTGCACAAATGGCAGTGGGAATGCAGCCCAGCTGTGGGGTGTTTTCCACTCTGGTAATTTAGAGCAGTTGCAGTTACACGATTTATTTTGCATATAGAGGGTATGGTTTAATAGCAAAAGTTTGGTATCTTCTAGAAGGCCATGAGAAGTGTGATGTCCTGCACAGAGATTATCTTTGTTAAGGGATCAGTCAGCAGTTGGCAGCCACAAGGGTTATGTTTCCATCACCCGACAGGAACGGTTTGGGGGAAAAAACGTTGCCTTTCCCTCACTGAGCAGGTTTTGGAGAGGGACAACATGAAGGTTTTTCTGGCTGGGTATTGCTTTAGGCTTTGTCTTAGAATAAGGGAGATTTTTAATGTTTTAATAAATGTGTTGGGTACCTCAGCTGATGTGCTTGATTCTCTCCTCTCTGACTGCACGTGGTTAAATCAGAGTAGGGCAAGAGAAAGAAAATCTAAGCAGGAAATAAAGCAGTGAAAAATTCAAGATGCCTCCAGAGAGAAGATCCATAAGAGAAGAGAAAACTTACCAAAGGGGAACTGTTTCTTGCTGGCCTCACCCTGACTTTTGAGGAAGAACATCTCAGCCTCTTCAGCTGCTCAAAATGGGCTCCTTGGAGTGAAGCGTCTCCTGCGGTCTTACTGGCTTTTAATGCGTCTGCAGCACCTTGTTGGGAAGGACTTGTTAGCTTGTGTTGTAATGCTCAGCAAATGAGCGGAGCCTGCTGAGCTCGTTAGGGTGCCAGTCCTGGTTTGTGGTCTCTGCTGCAGAGGATTTGCAGTGTGGCCATAGCCAGCGCGAGGGGAGGTTTTGTCTCGTGAGCCTCTCGTTCCCCAGGGCCATTCTCTGCGGTCCCAGCAGGTCTGGAGCACTGACACCGCCTGCACTGAGGTTCATCTAAAGGGGCTCTAAATGCTTTTTGTCAAGATCAGGGGGACTGGTTGAGCCGTCTTATCTGCAGCAGCTGGGAATTTCAGAAGCGCAGCAGACGTCTCATTGTCCTGTCGTGGGATGATGGCCAGTGGCTGGCTCCAGAACATAAGGCCACAAGTTTTCTTATTTGCAACCATACTGTGTTGCTATTGTGACTGCAGTCAAGATGATAACAAGGTCCTAAAGACCTTATTAACAGTGTGTTCCCTCTTTCATACTTCCTTGTTTCTTTTCAAATAGCTGGTATTGGGATAGAAGAAGAGCTGCTGGAAGGGAGTTGTGCTAAGTCCCTGTGACCTCCCAGGCCAGCAGTGGAGGGCTCACGAAATCCCAGCAAATAGTGTTCAGGAAAGAGAAAGGTTCATAGAAAAATCAGGACTTTAACTCTTTCCCCTTGCTTGTTCCACACTTTTAGCAGAATAAAAGCTGCACTTGTTTGGAAAGGGCTGCTCTCTGCTACCTCCATGAGCTGTGAGCCTCAGGCTCCTGGGTTTTCTTGCAGGTGCCAAAAACAGTTGGGCCTCTTTGATTCCCAGGTCAGAGCTGCACCCTAGAAATTCAGGGCAAGAACAGCCCCGGCTCTTGGAGAGCGGAGGGAGAAGCCAGGCTCATGGTTTGGGATGCATCTCGAGAAGGAAGGCAAGTGTCTGAACTTCTGCCTCAGGACATGCTTAATGGCACCTGGGTCTGAGAGCAGATGGCAGCAAGCAGAGAAGCATTAAAAAATGATGCTGATGAATGATCTAACAAAAACGCTTCTTTTTGTCTTTTGCCCATTGTTGTTCAAGGCCTCCATTCCTTCGTTTCTGCTCTTTTCTGAGGAGACTCAGTGTTGCACAGGTTGCGTTGTGGATGTCCGGCCTTGCAAATGAAACTGCTGTTACTACTAATGCTGGAAATGCAGAGAGCACTGAACAGAGCATTGGAAACACTGCCCTAACAGTAATACTCATGTGATTTCAGATACTCGAGGGTATAGTAGTAATACGTAAAAGGGAAAGAATATCAAATTGGCCTAGTTCTGCTGATTAGAACTTGTTTAAATACAGTCTGTGTACAACCTATTCTTCAATAGGCTGATATTAGCTGGGAAGCTAGACTGTTTTCCAAGCTTATCTGCTTTCTTATCGCCCTGTTGGTAGTAAGATCTGAATTCGTGGCTGGGTTTGACCTAAGGCTTAAGTATGAGGGTGAGCTCAGGGGATGGCACGTGAGCTCCTGCCTGGCACTGAGCTGTAAGGTATCTGTGTACTCTGCACGCTCCGTTACTGCACCTTTTTTTTTAACTTATAGGTGGACTCTGACCTAATGTTGCCAATTCCTTTCTTTATCTTTGATTGTAATGTACCTTCTGCTCTCTAGAAATGTAAGTGCAGTTTTGCGCACCAGTGTGAAGGACAAAACAGAGCATTTCAGAATCATTTGGGAAATGAGTTCTCCGTATGCTGTGTGATTTCTCCTAAATTCTTTGCTTTTCTTTTCGTCTTTAGAGAGGGAGACGCTGCCTTAAACTCCACATCTTTTGTGGGTGGACAAACCTTGTAATAAAATCTACTGATAATAGCGGAGATGGCAGAAAATGACAGAGAAGCCTTATTGCATGCTTACCACTGACTTTCTCTTTTTCAGAGAGACTGTTTAGTTCTTCTGTTGGATTTGGCTGGTTTGTTCCCAAGACTCTGCATCACTGAACCTGGTGTCTGAAAAGGGCTTTACCTGGGTAAAGCCAGTCTGGCTGTATGAAAGTCTTTGGGAGAAGCAGAGAACATTCCCTGACTAATTTATCTGTAGGGGGTATTTTCTTGCCACTCTGCCATCCTTTTATGCATGACTTAGCTTCCCAGACGACTAAAGCCTTTGAAGTTAGATTGCAAATAGCTCTTCAGCTATCCCTTCCCCCCGTCTAAAATAGGGAAACCAGAACAACCATTGCCGTGGAGAGAGCCTGCCTTGTTACATGGCTCCCCAATGTTAACACTGCTCTCTTTTCCTCCTTCCTTTTCCCTACCTCCCACTCCCCCCATAAAGAAACCCTTTTTTTTCCCCTTAATAAGATCTACTTAAGACTTGAGGGAAAAGGCCATGGTTGCATGAGATGGTAAATCCAATTTTAGGGTGTTTCGTATGTGATGAAAAACACCGTGGCCGCATGACGCAGCCGCTGAATTGGCACACATTCGCCCTGCCAGTTCGGATTTGTTCACATAATGCAGAAGGGGCGACTGTCCGGGCTGGCGTCGCATTGGGGCACACACGGGCTGCCCAGGCGGCCCCGAGCCCGGGCTGGGGGCCAGTGACTCCCCGTCTCGTACTCTCACTGTGTTTTGTGATCTGCCCAGTTGTATGATCATGTTTGTCTTGGCTCAAATCTGCGCACTCCAGGGGATCTGGAAGCTTCTAGTGTCGGCATTGATGAGCGTGGACCCGAAGGATGTCGTGCGAGCCTGCGCTCTTGTAGAGCCGTCCCTGCACACACCGGAGGGTCTCCTGTGCGTGCTGGAAACCCAGGGGCAATCTCTGCCTTCTCCAAATACCCCTTCTTTGGTGATAGCGCCGACAGGAACCATATAACCACGTCATACGCCATGAAGCTTGCAGTTTAGAGCCTACTTTTCCTGATTGAAGGGGGAAAGCCCTCAAACCACCCCTTTTCTGGAAGGTAACGCGCTCGACGTTGACAGAGCAAAGCCCTCGGCAAGTTATTGCCCTCTTTGCCAAGGCTTTCTGCTGCAGCAAATCTGGCCGTTGTTTTCCCACTGGATTCATGTATGGCTGTGAGGCTTGCTGTCCTAGGAAGCTCTTGCTTCCAAGTGGGCTCTTGGAAGTAGTGTTGGAAAATAAAGCATGATGCTCTCTTGCCAAGAAGAAGGGATTTTTAAAAGTACTGAGTGCTGGTTGAGTCTTCTCCCTTTGGGATCATATTTCTCAAGTTGTCTTGTTTCTGGATCATTGATGATCTGGTTACCTTGGACCACTAATAGCACTGTATTTGCTTCCCATCTCTGTCCTCTTTGCTTCCCATAGAATTATCTGTCTTTTCCTGGATCTCTTTTTGAATAAAGTAAGTTTTTTAGCCTCATGGGTGTGCTTAGGGGCTGTGTAAATGGGTGTTTCTTACTGCAGGATCCTTATCAACTTTTGGAAAGAAGAATCCATGCAACTTCTGCAGCCACTGGAGCTTTTACAGTTTACAGTCAAGTAAAAATAGCCTAAATCCCTCATGTTCAGTGGTTGCATTTATTTTCTTCTGTTTTTCTTTCGTCTTGTGGACCAGTGTTTCATGCCCCCTGTTACACCAGTGGTCTTTGGCCTTTGCTTTGGGAAATACTGACTTAAGCTATTGCTCCGTTCCTTTGCTTGGAGATGTTGATGTTATTTCACTGTCCTGTGGGGAGAAGGCAGAGGATAATCCACTCTGAAGTATGAAAAGGTGCCTCAAAGTGTTGAGACCCATCTCAGATGCTTAAGCCACCATCCGATGACCTGCAGGAAACAGGTGGTACAGATTTGCATGAGTATGGGATACTGTCTTTGGCACTTCTGTCATTTTATGATCTTAATTCACTAGATTTTCTAATTATGGCATGGACTAGTGGGCAGCCTTCCAGCTCTCTCGCTGTCCTTAAAACACAAGTGAATTTACTTACATTGCCAGTGTCAGAAAACCCTGGAAGCCCAGGTGAGCTCCATCCTTGTGTGCTTCCAAATCCCACCTTGGGGCATCGCCCTGTGTTCAGGATGGTCTAATTAAGGACCAGCACCTGAGGCAGCACATTGCGAGACACAAACAAGCACCACGGTGCCTTTTCCTCCCCGTGTTCTGGGACCGACGGAAAGGGAATTTCTGGGGAATTCTCCCTCTGTCCTTCTGTGGTTTGAGGTATCGACTTCAAGTTCCCTCTTGGCATTAGAAGGGAAAAAAAGAAGTGGCATCATACCTTAGGCTGGTGTTTGCAGTGCTGTTTGTTTACAATGAGCACTTAAATATTATTGTCACTTGTTTTACTTGTTGGGCAGCCTTGGAGGTGTGGGGTGGATAGTCTGTGTCAAACTGCTGCAAATAAGTACCAGGCCAAAACACAAGCTGAGCCAAGACAGTGTTATGTGCCAGGTAGGATATTGTCATCTGATAGAGCTTGAATTATCTTTTTAGAGTAGTGAGAGATACTTTTGCAATCAATAGTAAAGAAACCAAAACACCCAAGTAACTTCTCTCCTCCGGCAAGAAATCCCTGCTCTCTTGCAGCCTGTTGGGTACCTGGTTTTTGTGGGACATGGTGGTGAGTCCATTGCCCTGACCAGTCTGTGTTCTGCTCTCCTTCATTTGCAACCTTTGCAAGTTAGATTTGCAAAGTGCTGGTATGTGATGTGTTAATCTTTCCATTTGCCTGTTCCTGCGCTGGGCATTTTACTGTAGTGCAGATACACCTGAAAGCTGGTTTTGTCCCAGTTAAAGCTGCCGGGATTGCAGTCGCACGCTGAGGGCAGCAGGAGGACGGGTGCTCTTTTAGCTGCCCAAGGAGGTCGAAAGACGTGACTGACCAACCTGGGACGGCTGGGGAAGAGGCAGTAAACAAACCTCCGCGTCCGTCCGGGCTGCAGCGGCGATGTGCCGGCCGACACGGGCCACACGGGCGCTGGGGATGGTGCAGTTACCCGAACAGGCTTGAAAACTCACCTGGGAAGGTGCAGGCAGCGCTTTGCTCTGTGTTTTTTGCTGCTGTAGCTAAACTGCTGGCAAACCGCCTTAGGTAGCTCTGCCGTCCCGTGCCTCACTTCTGCCACACCAGCTAAGTGCCACCCTTGTGTGTGTTCTTTCGGAGGGAGAGCTATAATTACAGTTAGCAAAGTAGAAATGTTTGTACGTATTGTAAATACGGTGCTGAGTCTGCCTTGTTCACGCCTGACACTGTGAGGTGTGAATGTTCAGCACGGTGCCTTTGCTGCATCGTCGTGCCGAGCGTTGCGCTGCTGGGGAGCAGCGAGGGCAGTTTGCAGGCACGGCTCCTCTCTACGTGCTTGGCCAAGAACGTGTGGTGTCTGCAAGCTCTTCTCTAGCTAAAAGCAGATGGGAAATGAACAAAGCAATGCTCTCTGAAGCCCTCGCTGCGCCCCGGTATGTAGATTTTGAGCGGAGAGGGGTATTTCACTCTGTTAGCAAAGTGAATGGTGGGATTCACTGGGCCAAACTTGAATGGGCTTGGCTTTCTTTAAAGGAGTTTTTCAGTGAAGCTGCGTCTTTGAGGAAGAGCTGCAGGTGGCTGGTTTGCATCCTCAGGATTCCGTTTTGTTCTGGATGGCGTTGTAAGAAACGTGGCAGGTTTGCGATGTTGTGCTCTTTTTAACGTGTTCTGCCAAAGGAGTCTGGGAAGAGAGAGCAGTGTTTTAGGCTGGTTTCACCCTGGATCGCAGCATATCGTGCAGGGGCCATTCCCTTGTCGAAAATAGCGCGGGCAGAGCCGGGGAACGGGCTGTTGGAGGCACCAGGAGCCTGTTCTCGACTCCTTCAGTGACTTGCTGTGTGACCTTCTTCAGTCACTTGTCCTCTCCCCATCACCTTTGGAAGGTTTTTCTTTCCCCACTTTTCTTTAAGGATGAAGGGTGAATTTTTTAGATCCTTGGATGGGCTTAATCCAAAACCAAGTGATGGCTGTTTGACCAGGTTATGAAAACTTTCTCTCCAAGAGCCACTCCTGATTTTAGTTCTAGCTTTTTTGAAAAGCTGCTTCTTAGCATTTTAAATGGCAAAGATGGTCAGTGTTTAAATAAGGAGTTTTCCAAGTTTTAGGCCTTAAGGAGTGAATTTTCTTTGTTCTGTTTGGTTTCTGTGAGAGCAAGTTGCAGCAGGCTTAAAGGTTTGCTATTTCTTGCAAGCCTGGGATGCTTCACTTCATTAAAGCTAATGACCTTGCGTTGTGCTGACTGCCATTGATCCTGCATTTCATTATTTTGATGCACCAGAGATCAGCTGGGCTGTGTCAGAGGAGTCGCTACATTCAGTCACACATGTTCCCTACCTCAAATATAAGTAATTTGGTACCCAGCAGAATATTTAAGTGAAATTGACTGAGCTGACGGCATTCAAAATACATTCTGAAATTCTGAGCAAATTCTTTATCAGATGGCCTTTTAGAAAGGAAATGAAAGTGTGTGAAGAACCTCTGCCCATAGGAAAGGTACCGAAGGGCACGTAGGATGGAGCTCCCAACCGCTGCCGCAGCATCAGTGCTCCTCAAACAGCCTCTTCACGTCTGGAAACTGCCAGTTCTGCGTGTAAATATTAAGCCATAGTTGCTTTTTTTCTGCAGGTATGAACATTTGCTTGCTAAATGCTGGGTATTAGGCTCTGAGATAAGACTGAAACCCTGCGTTCAGTGGCTCTCTGCCCTATCACTGTTCAGGCTGATCCAGGAGTGAGATCTTGGGGTGTTCCATTCACTTAGCTCAGGAGGCTCTGCCTGTGCCGAAATGCACTGTACTGATATTGAAGGTGGCAGTTAGCATTTTGGGTGAACAATGAATGAGGCAATTTATAAGCAGTTACACTGACGTGAATCTCTCCCAGCAAATTTGCATCATTAGAACACCTTTGGTAAAAATGTGTCATGCATATAATTAAATACCTGTTTTGCTAACTCTTAATTTAATTAATGCAAAGTAAAGATGTCAGCACAAATTAATTTAGTTGGAAATGGCTTTTCTCTCAGTGGGCTGAAGGGAGGTTTTCTGGAGGCGCTGTACCAGGTGCCCTCAGAAATGTGCAGGTGAATTCCAGGACTGATTGGCACCGCTGTTTGACAGTGATGGCCATGACATCCCCGTAGCAGCACGTGTGCCACATATCAGCTCACTTTTTGCCTCTTGTGAGAGCAGAAAGGGAAGCCAGCTAGATGGTGGTTTCTTTGAGAGGACAGTGCAGCTACTTTTTAGCTCTACCCTGAGAGGCATTTGGTAGCAACCACAGTAAATCCAGGTTCACACAGGTGGATGAATAGTAATTCATATAACAAAAGACCTTTTTATGTCTTCCCTTGGATTTTTCCTTCTGTACCTCAGTCTCTCTCACTCAGCTGGTGCCCATGTTTTTCCCCCTTAGATAAATTTCTGTAACTGCTCATCCGCTTTAAATATTAATTCCTCTTAACTTTCTTTAAAGACTTCCGTGTATATGATCTTCTGGTTTGACCTCTTTCCTAACCTTGTGTATTCTTTTTTTTTCTCCCCTGCCTTTCTGATCTTTTTCTCCCTGCCGCTTAATCTTTTTCTCTTTCCCTTTCCATCTTGCTTGGGATAAAATTGGAGCACAGACTGTGCTCACGATGCAAGTGCAGGTGAGTTGTCAGCCCAACATTATAGGAAGCAGAGAATCTATTGTTGCTTCCTGCAGACCCATCTGAGCACCAGAAGAATTTAGAAAAAGAATATCAGTCTTCCAAAAATGCTAGTTATTGCTTTAGCAGTTCTCATTTCAGCTTAAGTAAAAATAAATGTATGATGAATGAGGAAAGCTGCTGTGCGCTACAACACGGAGTCTGGATAGTCCTGCCACCTCTCTGCAGTTCCAGGATTGGCTTTTTCTGTCTGATATTTCCTTCAAGAGGGAAAACCAGCCTCATTTATCAGGCAGGATTCTTTGGTACTGAGCAGAGGGCTGGTGTGGGTGGGAGCTCTGGGTGACGGGCTGGGCTGCCCTGGGCGCTGCAGGCGGGAGGACGTGTCGCTGGGGCGGGTGGGTGCTTTGGGACCAGCGGTTTGTGCTCAGCAGAGACCGACCTTGAGTGGTGACTCTGACTGGTGTTGGGTGGCACTGGGTGGTGCAGGAGGGACTGGGGATCTGGGAGAATTTGTGGCTTGGAACTCCCTGTGGCACTGCTTGGTGCTGGTGCTCAATGGGGTGACTTTCCTCCCTACCCCACCAGGTGAGGTGAATGCGAATATGAAGCTGATTTTGTCTGTCTTTGGTAGCCTGAACACTCCTGGCTCCCTATCCAATGCTGACCTTTAGCATCATCCAGCTTTTGCAATTGGAGCCAGTGGTTTTAACAGCGCCTTTTGTGTTCACTTACTGAAAAACGGGGTCTGTTTCGCAGGAAACCTTTTTACACCTGCCACAGTCGTCATCTTTGCTCTTCCTTTGCGCCTTTCACTGGAGCTGCGGTAGTTGACGCTGCAGAATGTCCTTTCATTCCCCAGCATCCTCGGCGTGGGACGTGACTGCAATAGAGCAGGTGGGGAGAGGATGCAGCGTGCGAGACCCACTGAGAAGTGTCAGCCAGATGTGGGCAGCTCAAGGAGATGATGACACAATTCAGCTCTGGAAAGACTCAAGTGCAAGGGCTTATTATTTCTGCTTCTACTTTTTGAGCTGTTCGTGTTAGTGTTTATAAAACAGCCCTCAGAGCACCTCCCTGCATGTGCAGATGCACTAAAGCAAGTCAGTGGTGGGAGAGCCCCCGCTCCATCAGCAGGGGGTCGATAGCACTCACTGCAGGGTTTGCAGGCTCGTGCTTTCAGCCCTTCTGAGGAGTTAAATGACGGTCTCCTTGTTGAGCTGAGGGGTTGGGCATCTTCAGACCAGTAACATTTCGAGTGGCTTTTTGGGGGTGACCCATGTGGCGTGAGCCGGAGGGTTCTTGCTGCAGCAGAGGAATGCGGGGAAGCCGGGGCGAGGGGAGGTGCCAGGGCAGGAGGTTTTGCAAAGCTGCTGTTGCAAGCGTTGTGCTCAGCCTGCTCTCTGGTGGTAGCTGCTGTAGCAGAGATGACCTTTGATAAAACAGTGAAGCGTTTGGTTTGATTTGGATAGTTGTGGTTTCACAGGGCTACAGTTCAGAGCAGAGTTGTCAGCTCAGCTGCTCCAGCTTTTTGTTCCTTTACCCCACAGATTAAAAATCAAATCACAGCAGCTTCAGGATGAGAACTGCCAGCACCACCTGCTTCCCAGCACACATTTAGTGTCTGATAAGGGCTGAGCTCTGCTGCTCTGTTCTTTCAGGCTGGGGAGACTGGTAGGAGAGCAGACAGAAGAGACGCACTGGCATGAGACGTGGAAGAAATAAACATCTTTGGGACCTTAAGTCAAATTTGGCTGAAAACAGCCAGCTGGTTCCAAAACTCTTGCCAGGCTTGAGATACAGAGAGGCACTTAAAGATCACTCGATCGTGATCTCTTGTGCCTCAGCCGGGCTGGAGCCCATAGCATCGCGGGCAGGCAGAGCTGCGGCGGAGCTGGAGCATCGCTGCTGCGCTCTGCTCTGCGCTGCTGGGAATGGGGACGGCAGCGTGCAAAGGGTTTGTCTGGCTTCTCTGTGCGGAGCTGTTGGGAGGAAGGAAGTTCTTGGTACGTCGGTCAAAGGAGACAGGCCAGTCGTGCTTGTAGAGCATGGGAGGGAAGGTCATGGTGAGTGCTTCTGCTTTTCAATCCTGAAAATAGCCGAGGGATGTTTGCCGTCACAAGAATGGTGGATTTTGATTATTTTTGCTGGAAAAAAAAGGAAGAATGGGAGAAATAGTTTTGGAGAAGGTAGTTGGGACCCTGTCCTGTCTTTGCTGACATCCCCCTAGAAAAGGTCAGCCCCGTTCGTGTTGTGTAGATAAACTGTCAGTGTGTTGGATATGTCTTCCAGCAATATTTGGTTCCTGAATTTCTCAGCAGGATTTGTTCTAACAATACCTGAGGGATGTGAGAGTCAGACATGTGGTTTCTCTGTGCTGGAGACACCTTCAGGACCGAAGTGCCTGTGGGGTGTAGCGTGCAGGTGGGACCATTTGCTGTTGAGGATGGAGCCAACTCATGAAGCTTTTCTGTTGCACGAGACCTAATCAGGCAGCTTTGAGACCTCAGAGCAAACAGGCATCTTCTGTTTTAATCCAATTTCCATCCCTTTTTCCATCCCTTTGACCGTGGAGATGGGACATGGCTGTAGCATTTTATACAACTCTCTATTTCTTGTGGCTAGTAAACTATTCATTTTGCTGAAGAACATAGACATATGCTATGTCTTTGAATCCCAACATTTATGACTCTGTTATAAGGCAATTTAAGCAGATTTGGGCTTCTTTTTTTTCCCCATGTGAATTGCTGTGGTCAAGTCAAGACAAATTTTAGTGGCAGCAACCAGTGGAAGTATTGTCTTCTCACAATTAGAGGTTAAGAGTTGACAGCAGATGAGCCAGGGATTATAATTAAGAAACAGGGTAATTTTTTGAGCATGGTGAAAACTGAGGAATAAAAACTCATGGTGTAATGCACTTGTGAGAATTAGATGCAGATGAGAGATAATGTATCTTGCAGTGAAAGACATTTGGTTTGGATGTATTTCATTGAGCACGGGAGCAATTCCCTCCTGTTCCCTGGAAGCTGAGGTTTTTGTTCGGTTGGTGCTGATGCTCTTTTTTAAAGCTTTTACCTCTCTGCTTCCTGAGGTCTGACATGGACAAGAAAAGCTTCAATAGGCACCAGCTGCTGAATGGGCCACGTCTCTTCAGAGCATCGCTCACTTTTCTCCATTCCCAATTAAAACGTGTTAAACTTAGCTTTTGTTTGAAGCAGCCAGTGCTGTGGTATTTAATGTAAAAGGAACATGATCCTTACCTTTCCTCTCTTTTTTTGCAGGGCCAGCATTCTTCAGGGGAGGACATGGAAATCTCCGATGATGAGACCAACCCCGCGCCTATCACCAGTGCAGAATGTGCCAAAACCATTGTGGTGAACTCCTCCGTCAGCAACACAGCCGTGATGGCCCCGTCGATTCCCCCACTGCCGCCACCGGGATTCCCTCCTCTTCCTCCTCCGCCGCCTCCGCAGCCGGGCTTCCCCATGCCTCCGCCGCTGCCCCCACCTCCTCCCCCCACCCGCCCCGCCGTCACCGTCCCCCCGCCGCCGCTCCCTGCCCCCCCCGGGGTCCCTCCACCTCATATCTTGCCTCCGCTCCCTCCGTTCCATCCAGGCATGTTCCCTGTCATGCAAGTGGATATGATAAGTGTCTTGGGCAACCAATGGGGTGGCATGCCAATGTCCTTCCAGATGCAAACTCAGATGCTGAGCCGCATGATGCAGGCACAAAACACGTACCAGTATCCGCCTTTCGTGACGGGACGGGTGCAGTTTGTGAATCTTCCACCCTACCGCCCTTTCTCGATGGGAGCAGCTCTCGGTCGTGGACAACAGTGGCCACCACTGCCCAAGTTTGACCCCTCGGTTCCACCCCCGGGTTATGAGCCGAAGAAGGAAGATCCCCACAAAGCCACTGTGGATGGAGTCCTCCTGGTCATAGTGAAGGAACTAAAGGCTATCATGAAAAGGGACTTGAACCGCAAGATGGTTGAAGTGGTGGCATTTCGGGCATTTGACGACTGGTGGGACAAGAAGGAACGTCTGGCAAAGGTAGGCGTTCGCGTACTCTGTGCTGGATCCCAGGGAGGACTGGTCATAGTGCTTATGGCCAGGGCATGGGTAAGCAGGGATCTGGAACCTTCTCTGTTGCAGGCGTCTCTCACTCCAGTGAAGTCTGGAGGAGAACTGGAGGAAAAACCGAAGCCGAAGGATCGAATCGCATCCTGTCTTCTGGAGAACTGGAACAAAGGAGAAGGCCTGGGATATGAGGGAATCGGCTTGGGCATTGGGTTACGAGGGGCCATCCGGCTGCCATCCTTCAAGGTAAGAACAAAGATCTGTCTTCATTACGCTGACATTCCCTAAAGGAGCATTAGGAGGACAGACCTCTTTAAGTTTGTGCCCCAAAGCCCTCCAGGCTGTTGGCCCCATGCCCTGTTCTCTCACGGGGTTGCTTCTGACAGCCTCTCATAACCCACCCGTACACTGTAGAGCAAGGATCCTCTTTCCCAGCCTTAGCTTTTCATCTGCCACTTGTGGGAATTGTCTGTGGAGGATCTCCCTGCTCTGCAAGGTAAATGAGACATTTGCCTGTGTTTAGGACACAGCGTTTCAGGATGATTGTAAGAATACGCTTATGCTCATGGTGCTTTACGCAGTTATTTCTTGGCTTAGAATGTCTTGCGGTTTAGCAGCTGAGTCTCACCTCAAGTTTGGTGAAAAGTGTTCTCTGCCTCATGTGAGTTTACAGAATCAGACTTACAAGCATAGGGTCACCTATTTTAAAAAGCATTTGCATTAAAAATGAAAGATATCCTAAAAAAAAAGTGAGGGGGGGACAAGGGAAGGTAGAGGGCTTCCCTGAAATTAGGGATATGAATGCATAGAAGGTGCAAATAAAGGTTTGGGATGAGAGATTCTGCAGTATTCATTTAGAATAAAATTTGCTTTGAGGTTCTTTAAGATGTCGTAGGCTCAGGCTCTCTTTCTGTTATGCTACATCTCAGACACATGGATTTGTCAAGTTTTCTCTGTCAGCTTCAAAGTACCTGGTGATGACATGCACCATGCTGCTACCCAGGGTGTTTTGATGCAAATTGAAGGGGTAGAATTTCATTCACAGTGAAATTCCATTTGCAGGCAAATAAAGGGATCAAGAGCTGGGGAAGTGGCCCTTGGTTTCTGGGTGTAAGTCACCATGGCAAGTAAAGCAGTAGCGATTTGCTTAAGAAGTTGATTTCTGCTGTTTCCAAACTTTTAGAAATGTTAATTGTGTCTTTTGTTCAGGTGAAAAGAAAGGAGCCACCTGAAGCTGCCTCAGCAGGGGATCAGAAGAGAATCCGGCCTTCTACTTCTGTCGATGATGAAGATGAAGGTTTGCAAAGCACGTTTGTTTGAAACACAAGAGCAGATGCAAACCACATGCAAGCTGAATTCTTTTAAAGTTCACAGCAGTGTGCTCACTTACAGTTAGACACTGAGTCAAGGATCTGAGCCAAACCTTGCTTCTCACAAAGCTCTGGTCAGCTGAGAGATGTCTCCTCTGCATTCCGCTAGCTTAAATTTACTGGCGGGAAATTTAAGACGCACATTTTATGAATAACTCATAACCTATTTTAGTTCTGCTGATGCAGAGCCAGTCACCCAGTAGAGGGAGCTCAGCTGAGTTCATGGGCTGTTCCAGGGCCATGCTTGCAGTTCACTGGGTATGTTGTGGGAGACAGCACATAAGAGACAGTTTGCCGTGCATTTAAAAGGAAAACAAAGTTATTTGCCAGAAAAATCTATTTGAAAATATTTTAACATTTTTTCCTGGAAGCAGAGAAGAGTAGAGATAAGAGAAAGCTTTGAATACCCTTTGTTTTACATAAAAAGTGGATTTAAGTTAGTTGTGCCGTAAGTTGATTCAGACTAATAAGTGGATTTGAAGCCAAAGTACAGAAGCAGGGTTTTGTAAAGCCCTTAAATAAAACAAAAAGGCATTAATTTGGCTTACCAGACTCATGCCGTGTCTCCTGGCTGCTCTGCCTATGGCTTGTCAGCTTTGGCCATCTGCATTTTGCCATCCCTCGTTTCAGCACCCTGCACCCAGGCCCACCCTCACTTGTCTTGTGAAATTCGTAATCCCCTGTGAGCCTGGGGACTCACACACCACATGGGCATGTTGCTCCAAACTTTGATCTTCCCAAATAAAAGGTTTCCATTATGTTGTCAACTCTTTCCCTCCCTTGCAAAGTATTTGATGGAAATTTCCTTCTTATTTTTGCTCCACAGAGTCGGAGAGGGACAGGGATGCTTCCGATACAACGTCTGACCTGTCAAAGAAGGATGCAGATACTGTGGGGCTGAGGCGGCGACCAGCAAGGCCGCTGGAGCTCGACAGCGAGGGAGAGGAGGGAGACGAGACATCAGGGAAAGAGGAAGAGTCCTCCTCAGAGAAGGAAGAGGAGCAGGAAGAAGAGGGAGGCTTGGTGAAAGCAGCGCCTGGCAAGGTGTGTTGGTTTGTGATTGCGGTTTTGAGTGCTGTCTGTCGTTAAAAGAGGGCTTAGCAATTCCAGATGCCAAAGTCACCTTCTCTAGGATATGATCGCTGCTATTAGGGTCTGTCCTAAGGGAAGCTCTGTAAGGTTATTCCCTCTTCAGGTTCTCTGATCAGCATCCCTGAGAGTCGCTGGTGGTTACTACAGTGACAGCCAGGCCTCAGAGTCAGACACTGCTCATTTTTGGCAATGTTTTCTTGCAAAGGAGGAAGAGGAGGATGAGGAGGAGGATGATGACGATGATGAGGACGAAGATGATGATGAAGATGATGATGAGGATGAAGACGATGAGGAAGAGGAGACAGGCATAGACACAAGTGACAAGGAAGAGGAGCAGGACTCCGAGGAGGGTAAGCAGTTCCAGCAGAAGGAGCAAGCATGGCCTTCAGGTTGGGTGTGTTCTCCCTGCTCTGGAAGATGGTAGTTTCCACGTTTTAAAGCTGTGTGTGAAGGCAGCAGAACATCTTAGTACAACTCCAGTAAAGAGACCTGTGTGGGCAGGGTGGCACGCAGCGCTAGTTCTGCTGCTCAGGAAACTGCCTGTTGTATGGTGATTGTTGTAAGCATCCACATACGTGGTTTATAAGTCTCTGCAAAAGTAAATAAACTGGAAGGGGAGTCCTTTAAACCCCTGCACTGCTGTTGAAGCTGTTTCCATGCTGTTGCAGTGTGGAAGTGATACTTGCTGCCGTAATAGACCCTGATTGTTTAGTGAAGTCAGAAAGCGGCACTAACGGTAATTTGTTCTTTGTGTAGATGTAGCAAGTCCGTCGTCTTCCAAGGCTGAAGTTGAATCATCCGATGAAAGTGAGGACTCCTCTGAATTTGAGTCAAGTTCAGACTCAGATGATGAAGATGAGGATGATGATGATGATGAAGATGAGGAGGAGGAGGAAGAGGAGGAGGAGGAGGTGGCTGAAGATCAAGACAGGGAAGCCATGGTTGCTGAGACAGAGCATGAACCTGCTGGTCATGAGATTCCTGATGATGAGAGGGAGACTATTTTGGAGCTGTATCCTGTGGATGACTACATGGATGCAACAGGCCTGGGACTCGTGGAGCCAGCGTTGGCTGTGAGAGATGAAGGCATGGAAGAAATCAAGGCAGGAGAGGGTGAATGTGGTGAAGTCCCAGAGGCATCTATTGCTGCTGAAACACTGAAACAGTTGGTTATGGAAAGAGACCAGGAGACAAAACTTGCTCTGTCTCCCATCTGTAGGCCAGGTATGCCCTTCCATGTGGTTTGGCAATTTTTTACCTCGTTTCCAAGCATCCAATATGTATGGATTTGCATTTCTCTTGTTCTCTTTCTTCCCCCAGTCTTGCCTCTATGCTAAGGGTTATCTGGACAGGGAAAGAGGTCTGTGCTGAGCTTGCCTTCCTAGTACGGAGCTTTACACAAGCCATCTGCTGCTAAAAATACTGTGGTTATTGTATCCAGAATCTTATCCTGGGCCAACTTAGCGTCCTACAGGAACTGAGCAGTTGTCGGCATCCGAGGGTGACTGATTGGATGGTGTGGTGGCTGAAGCTCAAGATAGAAAAGCTGTGGCTGCTAAAACAGAACAGGAATCTGTGCTTAATGTGCCACTACTGGCTCTTTTTGGCTTTAATACCAAAACCATATGTGACTGGGAAGCTATGTGGGGCATGTGAGTGGAGTCTCAGAATTACATCTGGTTCCTGATATTATTATTTTGGGGGATTTTTAACTTAGTCCTTTCAAACGAGCAATACTCTCTGGTTTTCTGGAAGATGGAAATTTTCTTCATTCAATACAGAGTTGTGTTTAACCCAAGGAAATCTAGAAACCTTTTACTAAAACAGGAGTGAGATGCATAAAGGTTGACTAATTCTGCAGCTAAGGGGGCAATTAAGAAGTTAAAAACTGGAGCCAACAGGAAGAGCACATCTAGTGTGTCCTGCAGTGTGAGCCCTGGACAGGACTGGTGTCTGTGGTATTTTGCCACTTGGAGAGCTGGAAATCCAGTCCCTGCACAGCCAACACTTCTTGGCTACCATAAAATCTGGAAGCCATAAAGAGGCAGAATGTTAAACTGGGCAGGGCAGAGAACGTGTTTTGTACAGATCCTTTCCAGAACAGGTCGGTGTCCAGAAAGGACATAAATCTGGAGAGACCTGCACGTGGGCACCTTGACCTGTGGAAGGAGCTTTACCGGTAAGCTGTGGGAACAAGCACAAACTGCTGCATTCTTGTGCAGCTCAGCCCGCTCATACGGGAGTTGCAGGGGTCGGACCCTTCTCCAGCGACTCTGCAGTTTGTTCAGCACAAATGGGAAGTGCTTCCCTTCCAGTTCACTGAGCTTTTTCACCTCCTTTTGCTCGCCCACTTGAAAATGTTATTTTGAGCTGCCTAACGAGATTCATTGTTGATTCCTTTTAGCCCTGGCCCTAAGGGGGTACATAAACTCCAGACGAATCAGCCTGCTGCAGAGAGAGCAGCGTATAAATTGCCTCATTGATACCATCCGAGTGTCTCCTCATTCGTTACGAGGGATTCCCGTGTTGTTCAAGAGCGTTACGCTCCTCCCTTCGCTTCTCCTTCCTTGGAGAGCCGAGGGTGCTTCTTGGCCTTGCAATTAGTTTACCATCCCACATTAGAGAAGCTGAGAGCTCGGGGCTCTGACAGTCCTCCAAAGTCCTTGCCCCACAATCTGCTAATTCTTTTTATGTCTGTACAAAAGGTGGTCAGGGGTTTTGAAAGCAGAAAACCTTTGTTCTGGGCCATGTCATAGCTAATCCTCAAATTAATAGTGCATTTTTTTTTAATGGTCCATTAGGGATGTCTGTGGTTACGTCTAATTACTCCACACTCGGTGCCTCTAAAATGTAAAGCATTGAAGTTTTTAAAGCCTCCCGGTGGAATTGAGCTGTTCTGTAATTGCGGCATCTTAAACATGGCTTTACTGGCAAGTGGCGAGTAACTGAGTGGAAGCAAAGCTCCTGATTCTTCTCTCTTTTCCCCCTTTCAGAGGAAGAGTCCGAAGCCACTATCGTGCTGGAGCCAGTGGTACAAGAAGGTCCAAAGCCGGAATCTCAAGACGAGGAGGCGACGCTCTGTCTCTCAACTCCAGTGGGAGTCTTTGGAGAACCTCTGCCCAGCAAAAGCAGCTTCTTCAGCAAGTCTGACGACAGCAGCTTAGAACCTCGTGTTAAAACAAAACTGCCCTTGGCAGCGGAGGAGGACGAGCGGCTGCCTCGCACGCCTGGGCGGGAGGTGATGATCCATTCAGAGACTGATACTCTTTTGCTTCCAGCCCACAAGGTGCCATCCTCCATGCTTCCCTTACCATCGACTCCTGGTAAAGAAGAATCTTTAGTCCCTCCAGAAAAGTTCCCTGAACAATTAATGGTGACCAAAACGTCCGTGGATGAGGAGATTCCTAGGACTCCTGGGCGGGACATTTTGGCCAAGTCTTCACACCCCCTTGCGAAGTCGCAGAGCACGGACACCGTTCCAGCCACGCCGGGAAGCGACGCTCCCCTTACGGGAAGCAGCTTGACCCTCAGTTCTCCTCAAGTCCCTGGGAGCCCCTTTTCCTACCCATCCCAATCTCCTGGCATTAACAGTGGCATTCCTCGGACTCCTGGGAGAGATTTCAATTTCACGCCTACTTTCCCAGAGGCTGGTGCTACCATTCCTTGCCTTCTGTCTGGCAAGAAACAATCAGAGGATGAGCTAGACGAGAAACCCTTTAAAGAGCCTCTTGGTGCTTCCCTTACGATCAGCATGAACAGTGTTCCTTCCCCTATCCCCTTTGCCAGCCCCCCACAAGCAGATTTCCGCACGGACATGGGTTTGCCACCCGATGAGCCGATACCTGTGGCAGCCCTGCCGTGCCTGCATGGAGATGGAAGAATGCCCCTCGAGGAATGCAAGGCAGAAGTAAAATCTGGTTTGCTCTCACCAGAAGTACCCACCGGTGCTTCTATTCTTCCTCCTCCACCACCACCTTCTGTTCTTCCCAAAAGGAGGCCAGGTCGGCCCAGACGGTCACCACCGTCTGTCCTCTCGTTGGATATGTACTCGGGCAAAACCATAGAACCTCCAACGGTGCCGGTGGCCTTGGTGGAAAGTGCTGTGGGCAAAGAGCTGTTGAGTGGACATCCCGATGCTTTCTATGGACTGAAAGACCCTGAAGCCGTCACCCTGGACTTCAGGAATGACAGTTTCCATGAGAAAATAGCAGCCGAAGCAGTTGCAGAGAAACTGCCATTTAAGGAACTGGAGAACCAGTGGAATGAAGACTTCAAGGAAGAAGAAGCTCACGCGAAACCCAAAAGACAGTGGCGAAGGCAGAAGAAGACTTCTGAAGACCTCCCGGTGATTCCTTCCCCTGAGTATTCCCCACCCCAGCCTCAGTTCAGGCCACGCTCCGAGTTTGAGGAGATGACCATTTTGTATGATATTTGGAACGGAGGCATAGATGAGGAGGATATCAAATTCATGTGTATCACATATGACCGCTTGTTGCAGCAGGACAATGGTATGGACTGGCTCAATGACACCCTGTGGGTATTCCATCCTTATATCCTTTCTCACTGGTGTTACACAGCACACATACGATGCACTAGATGGTCGTTGTGTAGGACTTAAAATGCAAAAAAACCCAACTTTGTTGGTGGAAGAAGCATTTGCTTACTAGAATGGCAATTGCTTATATCAGCAGGGAGGTTTCAACTGTTTTATTCCCTGAGGCTGCAGTACAAAAATACTGCAGAAGTGGTTCTTGCTGCATTTTCAGTCTAGGACTGCAGGAAAAATCTGTATGCAACTCTTCTGGGGAGATTTCCCTGCTAGTTTGAGAAGCTTCTGTCTGCATTTAAACCAGACTTTTTTTTTTTTAACTTGCCTGTGGAATTTCTGGTCTGTACATACAGAGCTTTAACTTGGGGCTAAAACTTGCTGTAAAAATAATCTCACCATCTGTGCCCAAAATGAAGAGTTAGTGGTGCTAGCAGCTTTAACTTGCTTTGAGTTTGAAATACGAATAAAAGTGGTGGTTTCTAAGCGGCACATGGGGGACGGGCACTTCCCCGGGCTGGATGGGGATGTACTGGTAGCACTGGCTGGTGCTGGTGGGGCAGGATCTGGCCCCATCCCCTCCCTCCCTTTTAATGATCTGATAATCAGCTGCACAGGCTGTGGCTTTGAATCTTTGGCAGCGTTTCTGGGACACACAAGCTGTCTCAGAACAAGGCCCTACATGTGTACAGCCACCAGGAGTGATCTCCAGAATAGAGCCTGGAAGGCTGTTCTCGTCACCTGAGAACTCTCTAGTAATGTTTTCAGGAAGCAAAATACAAATTTATATGGTAAGGGAGACATGCACCACCTTGTGTGTGGCTACAGATTGTGTGGAGATAAAATATCTCATCCCTCATTCCCTGCAAGACACGAAAGCAAAAGCAAAAAAGCCCAAACCACTTTAAATAGTGATATGATACTAACAAAAAGCAAGTGGAGCTCAGTGCTGAGCTGTGCATTTTCATCCTTTCTTTCTCTGCATCTCAAAGGGCAATGTGTAAGATTAAATTTATGATTTTCTGCCTTTTCATACCAGTACAATAATCTTGAAACAGATTTATTTAATCGTTAAATGAAAATATTTCAGAAGGATGAAATGCATCACCCCCAGCGATGTTCAGCCTGTGTCTGCTTCAGGTGGGGAGGTAGTTCCAAACAAAAACCAGTTCGAGGGTGGCAGTAATTGGCGCCGCGGTGGTGGGAACCACAGCAGAACGGGACGGCCGAGGGCAGGGCTGGCTGTGACCCGGCGCTTAAATGTGTTGGCGTTTGGCGCCTTACATAGTGGAAATATTTGAAATCTGTTTCCTTGATGATAAGGATTATTGTAACAGCAAGTTTACCATTACCTTTTAAACCATTTAAAAATAATCTGCAGCCGGTTCACCCTGTGCTGCACAGCATGGTAGGTGTGAAGGTACCTGCAGGGTTCACCTGCTCTGCAGCAGCTCACACCAAGCTCAGGGCCATCACCTTTTGTGGCCCCTCTGCTTCAGTTTTCTGGTGTTAAGGATACCTTATGACTCACAGGGAGCATTTTTGGGTAGATCTCAATCATCATAGGCTTCCTGGCTGTGTTTTTGGGGTGAGCTGCCAGCAGTGCAGCTCCGCTGTCCTTCCAGAAGCCAAAGACCTGCAGGTGCCTGTTCAACGCCGTGAGTCCTTGCCAGGCCAGCTGCAGATTTTTTTGACCTATTGAGACAGTGGGGTTTGAAGCATCTGCACAGGGTCTTACCCTTCCCATCAGGGTCTGAAGGAGCTGATTTACCGAGGCCGGTGAGAGCAGCGTCTCTCCCCAGGCCCTTGGGGCTGAGCAGGGTCTCTTGCCCGTCTGTGCAGGCTCCAGCCCTGGCCGGTGGGGTGGTGGCTGCCCTGAGATCCCTGCGGTGTCTCCAGGGCCTGGGGTGGCTGCCGGGAGTTCCTGGATGCAGAACAAAAGTTTGTCACTCAAAACCGAGAAAATGGTACATCCAGATGGCTGGGCAGCTGCTGTCTGTGTGCGTAGTGGGTGCTGTGGGGAAATCCTTTCTCTTTAGTTTCCCAAAGCATGCAGCTAAGAAGGAAAGACTTGCTTGGCTGTCCTGTAGACATGTGGGCTTCAGTGATGTTGTTTTGGTTTTTTTTTCCACCCCCTCTACAACCTTCCTAATTTTCCAGTCTCCCAACATTAGCTCCATGTAGCTGCAGCAAGTTTTGTCTGCTATCCACCGGTGGCTGTGTTTCTCCTTAACTTCTTTCCACCTACCAGCTTTTCTACTCCCAAGAAAAAGAAGCGGGATGACGGGATGCGGGAGCACGTGACGGGCTGTGCACGAAGTGAAGGCTATTACAAAATTGATAAGAAGGACAAACTCAAATACCTCAACAACAGCCGAGCTTTTGCGGAGGAGCCTCCAGCTGACACGCAGGTGAGGACGTGTCCTCCACTGCCTGCCGGGGCGTGAACGGGATTTGGTTTCATTCGGTGTCACGCAGAGCAGATGCTTCCTGCCTTTTGGCGAGGAGAGAGGTGAAGTTGTTGCTACGCCTGTGTCATCGTCCAGGAGCTGCTGGGGAGGTGTTAGTGATTGATGTGGGATGTTTTAGGAGGCCACGCGTTCTGCGGTGACGTGTTATTGCATAAGGGATTGCTGACAGGGAGGCTGCAGGGTGTTGGGTCAGCTTTGATCGCCCTTTTGTCTTCTCAGGGTATGAGCATCCCTGCCCAACCTCATGCTTCCACCCGGGCTGGCTCCGAGCGGCGGTCGGAGCAGCGCAGGCTCCTCTCCTCCTTCACCGGGAGCTGTGACAGTGACCTGCTCAAGTTCAACCAGCTCAAGGTGGGTCACCCTGTGGATGCTGCTTTGCGCAGGGGCTGGTGGGGAGCAGGTGAGGCCAGGGCAGGGGAGCGACCTCCTGCCCGTTTGGTCTCACCTTGGTGGTGGCCATCTCGGCATTGGGCACATGTGCCAGAGGATTGAACAGTACCTGGCTCTCCTGTATTTCGTGTAATTCAACTTGATACAACAATGCAATGTAATACAATATGTAAAGCAAGTAATTGACCTAAACAAATAGAAACAGGGCAGGCACAGGGGAAGTATGAAAACACATGAGACTTGGTCCAGCGTGCTCATTTGTGGGCAGTAGAACCACGAGCTGGCTGATAAATGGCTATAAATGAGTATATGATGATAACAGAGCATCAACCCTACTCAGAACCATCAGGGTTATGCAGAACAGAGACTGATGGCCTCAGAGGGTCTGTTCTCCCCAGTGTGTAGTCAGTGGTAAAAACCCAAGTACCGCAACTCTGTGGGACCTCCTGTGACGTTTGTCCTGCCTTCCTGTCACCTGAGGACAGAAGGAATCTAAATGGGGTTGACGTACCCAGCACTGCTTGTTCTTTGGAGCAGGCTGCGGGTGCTGGGCCCAGGGATGGCCTTTCCATTTCTGTGCTCTGGCTAATTCAGGGTTGGGGGTTTTGGGGTGTTTTCTTCATTTAGTTCCGGAAGAAAAAACTAAAATTCTGCAAGAGCCACATTCACGACTGGGGTCTTTTTGCTATGGAGCCCATTGCAGCTGATGAGATGGTGATCGAGTACGTGGGTCAGAACATCAGGCAGGTAAGCTGGACTGTGGGTGAAATCTGAGCAAAAAACAGCCCTAAAAGAAGTTTTTTACTAGAATGGGGTTTGGAGTCCCTGCTGTGAGGTGTTAGTACCTGAGCAGAGGTTGGCGTATGGCTTGGAGGTACAAGGGTGGGATTTTCAACAACCTATAGAAACTAAGCACTCAGATCCTTAGGAGGTAAGCTCTCAAGAAGCCCACCCTGAACTTCCGTATTTTCAGTTAGGTCTGTGTTCTCTTGGGGTGTTTGGGATCATATACGTGTTGAGTGGCAGGAGCACGGCTCAGGTGAGCGTTGTGTAGATCTCGGCTCACAGATCAGTTCTGCAGCGTCTCCTGACACAATGTGTGGGGTTTTCTGTAGGTCATTGCTGACATGCGTGAAAAGCGATACGAGGATGAAGGCATCGGGAGCAGTTACATGTTCAGAGTCGATCATGACACCATCATCGATGCCACAAAATGCGGAAACTTTGCCAGGTTTATTAATCACAGCTGCAATGTAAGTATCATGGTTTTGTATGTAATTGTACTCTGACATAGTGATAAACCCATTGAGTCCTGGGTAGCTTTGATTGGAGCCATGTTCAGAAGTAGCAGGGGGTCACAGGGTTATGATTAAATGTTAATGAGCTACAGCAGATCAAAGTAGAGTCTGAACTAGTGCAAAGAGATTTGAGAGACCTGAAAAATGAAACATACAGCGAGACAGAGCGCACTCAGAATCCTCCTAACTGTGTTGGAGGACCCTGACAGATGCTATTCAAAAATATCTAACAAATGTTTCCTTCAAAAAAAGCTAATTTTAGGCTTGTTATTCTGTGGGAACAGTCTCCTTCTAGTGTCCACATGGGAAAAATACTCTCAGCCCCAGCAGGTAGAGAATTAGCTCGGAATAATGGTATGGAGTTTGGGAAGCCATGGCCACAAGGAGCCTAAATCATTACCTGTTCTGTCACCCTTGCAGCCAAATTGTTATGCTAAAGTGATCACGGTGGAGTCTCAAAAGAAGATCGTCATCTACTCCAAACAGCACATCAATGTGAATGAGGAAATTACCTATGACTACAAATTTCCGATTGAGGATGTAAAAATCCCATGTCTGTGTGGCTCTGAGAACTGCAGGGGAACCCTGAACTGAACTCGAGGTTTCTCGTCACACTTGCACCTTCGGCCATGTCAAAACTGTGGTAACCAGGTGTGGTTGCACTTTGCCANAAAAAAAAAAAAAAAAAAAAAAAAAAAAAAAAAAAAAAAAAGGAAAAAAAAAGGAAGAAAAAAATTAAAAAGAAAAAAAAAATTTAGAAAGAGAGGAAAAAAGAGAAGGAAAAAACCAAGCAAGTTTCACACTTCTGCCAGGATCACGAATGAAAGCAAAAAGCGCACATGCTTACGAGGACTGTTCATGTTTCAGGTGCTCTTTCCTTTTCAGATCCAACGCGCACACAAAAGGTGACTACCGTTTTGTGGCATGGTCTATCCAAACACTAGCTTCTCTGTTCAGTCCCGACATTAATGCTCCGTAATGGGATAATGGTACCTTTTTTTTAATTGTTGTTATAAACCTTCATCTTTTCATAATTGCTGCTACCTTTTTCTCATCAGTTTTGTTGGTTGAAAAAGACATTCAACGTTTAAATGTGAAGCAGAGACTGAAAACGCCATATAGGGTTTGTTGGGAGCTTGATTGGCTGAAATTGCACAGATTTCTCAGAGTAAGCTGTAAATAAATGTAAGGTTGATGTTACAGAGCAAGCCAGAGGCTTGAGGGTGTGTGAATGGGGGTGTGTGTGCGTGTGTGTGTGATGTGTCCCCAACGAGACTTTAGGTGAACTGTCCTGCCTTTTTGTTAGGGACGAGCCTGAACAAGTCCCCTAAGCCAGACGCCCCGGGGAACAGCCAGGTCAGCCGCAGACCTCAGCTCAGCGCCTTGGGCTCGTCTCTTCATTTTCACATACCGTGCTGGTATATCGGGGGATCAAAACCTCTGCACCCGCACATGAGAGATATTTGGATACCGCAATCCGCTGTAGTAAGAAGTCGGGTCGGTTGCGTAGCTGCGGCATCGTGGCGCGACGTGTGGACTTTGGGGATGCCCGTTTCTCGGAGATCGATTTGCTTTGCACGCAAAAAAGGCTGAGGCTGAAATTAAGTGGACGATTCAGCCCATGTTTGTGCTGTGGAAATCTTCCCCTCCTTGTGAGCGTACACTACGGCCCGCGTTTATAACAGGATTTTCTTCCTGTAGATGGGAAACAGGCTGATGTGTGTCTCGTATTAATTTTTCTCGCTTTTTTCTGCATTTCCCCCCCCCTTGCAGCGTTTTACATGGAGTGTTTGCTGTGTCCTTGGGCACGGGCGATGGCTCCTGCGATAGAGCGAGCCGCGCCGGGCCTCTCGCCTCCCTCCGTTACTCAGTAACTTGCCCCAGGGCTGCCCCATCCCTCCAGCAAAAGTGGTTAAAGTGTCCTCCCCCATGTACGGCAAGCAAATGAATGCTGCTTTGAATTTGGAAGGCATATTTTGAAATTTTTTTTTGATGTGTTTTGTCCTTGTGGATGTGCTGAGGTGAAGGTTGCAGTTCTTTGAGTTCCATTTAAAAATGGGGCGAAACACCAAAGAAAATACTTCTTTGGATGTGATCTGGAAATGTTACACAACTGTTCAGATGTAGATAGGATCAGTTTTTCAACTTGCTTTGCATTTCTGCTTTGAAAGTAGAGATCAATTGTACTAAAACCTTTTTTAATTGGCTCGTGAGGGGAAGTTGCAATGTAATTATGAAATGAGAAGATTATCTGCGTAACTAAATATCTTCTCCCCACAGAACAAATTGCACAACAGTTTTCTTGTAGCCTTTTATAATCACCGATAATTCCTATATGACCACAGCTCCATGACTGGAGGTGACAGCCTTGGAAAAGCGTTTTCTGGAAGTGTTTTTGGCTGTTACTGGGAACGGCCAGGCCTGCCCTGCAGGGTGCTCTAGGTGGGACCTCTGCATCTGAATTTCTTCTTCAGACAAAAGGCCTGAAAGAGCAGGAGCACACAGACTGCTGTGAGCTGCCTTAATACCGCCTGTGTGTCTGTCTGAGGGCGAGGAGTTGTCCCTGGGGTTGGACAGTCCATAGTCTCATCTCTGGTTTCGTTTCATTTTGTTGTTTCCCCTTCTCTTTGTAAATCTCTCCAGCAACTGGGTTTTGGTGTCCCGGAACCTACAACTATGAGAAGCACAACTAATTCCTGTCATTGAACGTTGGTTGTAGCTGCAGTGATGGCAGGAGTGTTTGGGAGTTAAACCAGCTGCTTGATTTATTCTACTTTTTTAAAATTAGGTTCATCTTGTGTTGACGCTCCAGTTGGCTTCTCTGCAGCTTGGCCTTTTGCTTTCAGAGCTTTGGAAATGCACGGAAGTTTCCTGTGTCTCAGAACTGAAGCCCCCGTGTGCAGCAGTTCTGCCGATATCCTTGGCCTCCTTCTTTTCTAGTCCGTCAAACCGGTGCATTAACGGTGGTTTTGTAGGGGCAAAGACACCCCAAATGGCCCGGGCGCTGGGTACCTGCTGACAGTTCTGTGTTTCCCAGCGTATCTGTGTGCTCTGAACGGGCTTAGCCCCTGCAGTTTGCCTTAATGTTTGTTGAGAAGGCAGGTCATGGTCTTCTGAAACAAGACCTACAGGTTGGCTTCCTTTTTAGGAGCACCAAAGGGATTTGGGTGCCAAAGACCATGAGCACCTAAATGCCTTGGGTACTTCTGAAACTGCCCATAACCCATCCCTGTTTATGATCCCAGACGAATAATGTGAGTTTTTGGAAGAGCTGAGCTCCCAGTAACCCCCCCAGGAGGACAAGAAGGTGTTGAACCTTTAGCACTTCTGAAGAAATCACATTGGTCTGGTCTCAAAGCAAAACCCGAGGCTTCTCTTTTCTTCCCCATAAACCTTGGCTTGCAGAGTCCTCCCTGCGCAGCTTCCGTCTCAGACTGCGGGGCTGCCCTGTGCCCCAAAACACCGTTTGATGGTGAGGGTTATAAACCAGGCTTAGTGATTTCTCTGGGGGGGTCGCCCTGTCCCTGCAATCCACCAGCCTGGATCGCACCCAGCACAGGCGTCCCGGCCCCCCGTGGAACCCCAGCCCAGACTGAACAAACTCACCAGCACGGGCTGCTTTGCAGAGAGATTTACAGTTGTTCACCGAAAATCACATCCCCGATTTATTTTCGCTTCAATCGAAACCTAAGACAAAAAAAAAGAAAAAAAGAGACGTTGACTGTGCTCCCGGCAAAATTTTATCTCGCTAGGTGGAGTGACCCGAGAGGGCAGCGTAAAAGTTTTGGAAATATAATAATAACTGTTTGTGCGGTTACAGCCCCGTTCGCAGTGCCAAGGTGGCCCCAATACGTGGTCTGTGACTCCCTGGGGTCCGGAAGGGGAAGGGGCTCATCTTGCAGGTATTTATATTGTATAGAGCAGCTTATTTCTACAAGGAAAAAAGAGGAAGAAAAAAAAACCACAAACGAGAAAAACAAACATTTTTAAACTCCAGCGAAGTATAGAGTAATTTCAGTTCTGATTTTTTGTGACCTTTTTCAGGGATCATTTCAGTGCATTTCTGTATAAAATAAAAATTTAAGGAGAAAAGGATTTTGAAGTATAAAAAAAAAAATGCATCTTCTGTACATAGGCAAACTCAAGAATCTTCTCTTCAAACACTGTTTCTTGTAGAAACATGTTGAAATTTTTTTGCTGATTTCTTTGTACTTCAAGAGCATGTAAATAATTTATTAAAAGTGACTATTGTAATTTGGAGTTCTTTTTAAACAGATTCCAGCTCTAAATCATGTTGAGATGGGGTAGAAGAAGGACTGAGTATAGCAAAGGAGCTGGTGGCATTTACAGCTTGTGTCAAGCTTTGTATAATGTAAATTCTGTATAAATATGGGGTTTTTTTGTCAAATAAATAGATGGAATTAGAAGCATTAAGAAACTGAAGACAAAAAATTGCCAAGTCAAGGCTTCTTCTTTCCCCCCCCCCAGTCTGAAACCTAATGTGCAAAATCTATTTATTTCAAGCGAGGAAATGTGTACAGTCTAATAGACAACCTAAAATGTATTTAAGCGAGTTTGCAACTGGATTTTTTCAATTTAATATTTGTTTTGTTTTTATGAGTTTCCTCCTTAATTGCCACTGTAGTATTTGTCCAAGTGAAAAGGAACACGTCGTAACGGACACTCTAAAACAAACGGGCAGTTTTAAAAGCAAAATGGAAGAACACCCGGCTCCCAATCCTTGCAGTTTTCTGGTTCTCCAAACAGGTTGTTTTAAATCACAGTGTGAAAATAAAGGGCCTCCTTTAAAAGGAGGCAGGTAAAATGGTTTGCAATAAATGAAAAAAAAAAAAATCTTATTTTTTTTTAAGTTCCTTAAAAAAACAACTCTGCTTCGAAGATTTAGGATTTCTGCTTTCTCTTTCGTTAAGCAAATTTATAAATTTAGGGATGTTTTGTGCATATAGAATCTGTCACCAGTATGTATCTTGTTTTGAAGAAAGTGTTTTTGTTGTGGATGTGTCATGCTGTATATATTTGTTCATATTTTTGTGAATTGAATACTATGTACCATTGTATTATAGTAACTTTTATAAAGCAAACCATAAATATACTGACTTTTCTTACAGAAAAATTATGTTGTGCTTAATGTGCTATAACCACAGCAGCTTTTTGCTCTCTGACCCTTGCTGGGAACCGTGCGAGCTCAAGGAACCAGATCCCCACAAAGAGTGCTCCAAAGAACTGATTTTCAGCAGAGTTTACTCAAAGTGTTAATTCTGGTGAGCAGGAAATGACTTTAAGCAACATTATAGTGCACAAAATATGTGAGTGATTTAAGTTTATAAATTTAAAGAATATTTTAATATTACAAATCCTGACAACCCGTAGGAGCCGAGGCACAGCCAGGGTGTCCCAGCTCCCGCAGCCTTCGCCTTGGATTTTTCTGAGTTCACATCTGTTTTTCGGCTTTATGGAGGCAAAAGCCCTTACCCTACGGAGCGAAGTGTTAGTGCTGCTGGTTCGGGCGATGCTCTAAGTCTCTTGGGGCCAGAGGCCTCTTGGTTTCATTCTTTTCAATCAAGTTTATTCAAAGCTGAGATGAATTCTGTTCCCTGTGGTTTACAGGAGCGGGGAGCTGGGGGAGCTGCTGAGGTTTGATGGGATGGAAGCCCAGCCTGGAGCTGAATGTGCCCCCCGCCTCCCTCCCTGGGGCAAAGCAGCTTCTCTGAGCTTTAGAAAAAGAATACGCAGAGCAGGGGTGAGTGGGGTGGTGGTGGAGGAGGAAACGGACAGGAGAGCGCCTGGGCTGTAGATGACATCCCAGCTTAGTTCTTGGCATCTATAGCTGCTTGTGATGGCTGACGGGTGGGGATCTGGGATGGGATGGGGATGCAGGATGGGGTGGAGATAGGACAGGATGGGGATGTGGGACGGGATGGAGACAGGACAGGATAGGGATACAGGATGGGATGGGGACACAGGACAGGATGGGGATGTGGGACATGATGGGGATGTGGGATGGGATGGAGATAGGACAGGATGGGGATGCAGGACAGGATGGGGATGCGGGACAGGATGGGGATGTGGGACATGATGGGGATGTGGGATGGGATGGAGATAGGACAGGATGGGGATGCAGGATCTGATGGAGATGCAGGATGTGATGGGGATGTGGGGCAGCCAAAGCTCACAAGGCTCACCCTGGAGGGTGGCGGGAAGGGGCAGGGGCTGGGGCTGCTGGAAGGCCTCGTGTCCGAAGAGCCCGTCTTGAGCTGAGGGCTTGGCAGGGACTTTGGCTACTTGGGGTTTGAGCAGCTTCGATGTTGGGAAGCGCAGGGAGCAGCAGTGGGTGCACTGGGGCTTTGGAGGGCAGACGTGCCACAGCGGGGAGACCTGCAGGCAGCAGAGAGGCGAGATGTTCTTCGGCAGTCGCGCATTGAGGCCTGTGGGCTCCTCGGGGAGAGTTTGACCCGTAGCCACAGCAACGATGGGGTTGAGGGGCTCCAGCTTCGACACATTAACTTACCAGGCACTCAAGCTGTGACAGAACAGGGTTTTATTGTGTTGGTGGGGAAAGTCCCCTTGCAAAGGACAGTGCCAACACCAGAGCAATGCCCAGAGGGGACTTTGCATGTGCGGCTGGGATCTGAGCCCAGGAATTGCTGCCAATGCCAGCAACCACTTCTTGAAACACGTGAGAAACCCCAGCCCTTCATTAATGCAGGAATTTACAGGTATCAGAGCAAGACTGCGTTGTCTTAGCAAGGCTGAAATGCAGAAATTTGATTAAGTCTCATTCCTGAGCGTTGTAGCTACCCTAAAATCATGTTTAATCCCAGCAAATTCAAATTCAAGATTGAGTCTAAAAGCAATTAAAATCTTACAAAGAGAGGCAAACGCCTCCATGCTTTCCTCTCCCAGCTTCCCACGTAGCTAAAATTAACAGAAAATTTTGGATAGACTAAATTTAAGCTCTCCCAGTTGTTTCTTCTGTCTTCCTCCGTGGATGTGTGTCTTTGGCACATGCCTTAAATCTGCCCTTTGTTAAGAATTCAGTGGTTTGGATCAGATTAAACCGCTTTTCAAGAGTGTGTTTGCTATTTCCCACGCTCCCTCTCCCTAGAAGTCAGCGGAGGGCAGCGTCGGGGCTGGGTCGGGATGGGTGTTGAGTCCTTCTACATCTCCAACTTGGCAGCAGCTTCCCTGGGTTTATGACACTTAGGTCTGGGCTATTTACCAAAACATGGGCTGTTTCCCGGTTCGTTTGTGAATCAGCTCATTAGGGCGGCGTTTTTACCATCCTCTAGATGTGCTTGGTCTCCCCGTTGGGCTCCAGGATGGTCAGGTTTCCTCTTGCGTCTTGATCCATTTCTATTGCTTCGAACAAAGACTTGAAGTTCCCGGCGCCGAAGCCCTGCGGAGATGACAATGTTACAGACCCCAGGGATGGGCAGCGGGTTCCTCAGCTCCGAAGCGGCTGGGAAAGAGCAGCAGACGGTACTCGGTGGCCCTGAGGTCTCAAAGCCAAGATCATCGTGAAATCCTCAAACCAACCTGGTGGTTATGCCGCTGGATGACCTCCAGAAAGAGTGTGGGTCTGTCTTGAACTGGTTTGGTGAAGATCTGGAGCAAGTAGCCTTTCTCGTCAAAATCCACCAGGATTTTCAGCTCCTGGAGAAAAGAAAGAAAGCGACAGCTCGAAGACCCACAGAGGAGCAAAGGGATCCCCCTGTATCGCCCTCATCCCTGCAGAACGCTGTGGGGAGCCGATCCAGCCCCGGACAAACCTTTTCCCTCTCAGGCCGGTCTGACTCACCGCCAGCTTGTCGATGTTCTCCTTCACGTTGATTTTGGCCGTTTTCAGCCTCTGCCGCAGCATCTGGTAGTAGCTGGAGGGCACGTCCATGAACTGCACGCCCCGCTGCTTCAGGTTGGTGATCTGCAAGGCAGGGGAGACCCCAGCGTGGGTCGGGCTCGGGGCTCATCTCTGGTTTGTGCCAAGAGGATGGCTCAGGACGGACGGTGTCGGGAGGCAGGGACGTACTTTCCCATGGCATTGGCCAACCTCGTGCGTGGGGACCTGTCCCACCTTCTGACTTGGGGCACCAGGAGCAGGAGGGCCGAGATGCCCTCTCCAGGCAATGCAGAGAGTTGGCCACTGCACAAGGATCTTCATCCCACCCTGACCCCCCAGCACCTCTGGAGGAGCCCAAAGCCAAGTGCTCAGCAGCAGCTGAGCCCAGTCCAGAGCAGCATCTGCCCCAGGCGAAGGTGGGTGACGTGCTATGGTGACTCAGCCCCACCAGCCACCCCTCAAGGACAGCAGGGGCCAGCGGGGTCCCTGCAGACCCCAGCTGCTGTGAGCTGGAGGGACCGGCGTCTACCAGCAGCTCACAGGTGCGGGAAAGTCCCTTTCCAGCTGCTCGCTGGGCAGTTAATCCTGGTTGTGAGACATCACAGCACAAGGCCCGCTCAGCCTGCCCGTGTCCTCGTACCCCCGCGGCTGTCGTTGTCCACCACCACCCTGTGACGAGGACGGTGCCCAGCGGGGTGGGGTGGAGGCAGGGAGCTGCGGGGGTGCACTCACCGCCGAGATGATGTCGGAGGTGTTCAGCGCGATGTGCTGGACTCCAGCCCCTCCGTAGTAGTCAATATATTCCTGCAGGGAAGAAATGTCACCACGTTAGTGACAGAGCAGCTACAGCGTGCAAAGGGCTGCTGGTGAAAGCAAAATCAGCTCAGGGACACCATGAAATGAAAAAAGACACTCTTGGTGAGACCGGGGATAAACTCTCTCTGTCCCGGTGGCTCCCCAGGGTCCGACAGCCCTTGGCAAACCCGGGCAGAGCCAGCAGCCACCACAGCACAGCTTTTCCTGCACCAAAGCGAGGGCAGCCTGGTGGACCAACCGCTGGCGTGCGCTCACCTGAATCTGGGATTTCTTCTTGCCGAACGCCGGCTCATTAATGGGCATCTTAATGGTCTCTTCGTAGTTGGTGACCACGATGGAGCGCAGGGCGCTGAACTCGGTGTGCAGCTGCTTGTCGTCCACTGACCAGAAGCGGTGGAAGAGCAGGTTCTTCTGGTACCTGCCCAGGCCACAAAGGGCACCGTCAAGTCCCTCGCTCCATCCCCGCACTAACGAAGCTCTGCCCTGGCTTCATTAACCTCAGCCGTCACCACTGGGAGCGGTGACACCAGCAGGGCGGTGCTGCTGCTCCGTCCCACCTCCCGCCCGCCCTCCCAGCTCCTACCAGTCTGCCACTGGGACCATCTGCAGGTCGGGCTGGTTCCCCACAACGTGGTCGATGAAGCTGAGCTTGGCACTCGGTCTGCGGGGGAAGCCAGGGGTGGTTCTCAGCGGGCCCGAGGGCCCCCCTCAGCGTGAGGGGCTCCGGGTGAGGTGGGGGGACCCGTCTGGCTCTGGGGTGGGGTGTCCCACCGGCAGAGCGAGCGGGACCCCTGCAGAGCACTCACAGCTTGGGCAGCAGCGGGTCCTTGAAGAGCGGTGGGTGGTACCCGGGTAGGAAGAGGCCCTTGTAGTTGAGCTTCTCTATCAAGGTGTGGGTGGTGTCACCGTACTGCAAGAGGGAGGAAAGCGGCTGCGTGGTGGCCCTGGTTTTTCGGGGGTCTCCCGGGTCCAGGCTGCTCCCACGGGCCCCGCTCCGGCACGAGGGCTCAGAGGTGGCTGCCCTGCCACTTACCGTCTGGATCACCGCAAACTTCACCTTCCCGAACTTGTCCTCCTCCACCCAGGGCTCCTTCACCACCACGGCTCCGCGCTCCTTGGCTTTCTGGGCGGAAGCAGAGAGACCCCGTCCTGCCGCAGCTCCCCGGGCCCCTCCCCGCCTCCCCCCGCCGTTTCGGGTGCTGTGCAGCAGGGAGCGGAGGGGCTGCCCACCTGCACGATGAAGTCGCAGTCCTCCACTTCGAAGGCGACGTCCTTCACCCCATCACCATGCTTCACCAGGTGCTCCCCCATCTCTGCACGGAGCAAGAGCAGCCCCAGGCGTGAGCAGAAGCGCTTCGCTCCACCATCTCCCTCTCCATCCCACCCCGCGGTACCTACCCTCATTCCCTGGGTTGAGAGCGGACGAGAGAACAAACACGATCTGGCGAGGAAGAGGAGGAGAGGTGAGGGATGGAGACGTGGCGGAGCCCCCAGGCACCACGGGAGTGGCGTTTAATGGTGCAACTGGGCTTTGGCAGCACCCGCACACCTGACACCAGCTCGTCTCTCCCCACCCTCCACCAGCTCGGGAAGGTGCATCAGCCCCTCACCTTGTCCTGCTTGATGACGTGTGAGACGACGTCCCTGCTGCCGGTCTCCAGCCCCCGGTACGCCAGCTCCTCGAACCCCAGCTTGTTGCAGTAGTAGGATGCAGCCTGTGGGGCACGCGAGAGCCGTACCTGGTGAAGCTGCTGTGCCGGTGACCCCCGGTTCCCATGGGGCTCCCCCTGACCGGGGCAGCACAAACAGCCCCTGGGGAACGGCCACCACGTGTGCGAATCGAGTGTGTGCACAAGTGTTTGTGTGTGTGTGTGTGCAGGAGCAGCTCTGCTCCCCTGCCGCAGCCCAGGAGGAGCTAGCAGAGGTGAGAAAGGGCCCACATTGGGCAAAAACCCCAAACTCAGTGGGAAGCATCACCTGCAGAGCCCCCCCGCACCCACGGTGCAGGGAGCCCCGCCGAGGGGGGAGCATTTCTGCCTGTCTCCTGTTCATCTGCGAGTTTGGGCAGAAAGCAACTCAGGTTTGAAGCAAAGCGATTTTTAACTCCCCAGCAGCGAGTGCCGGGGAGCAGCAACCACTGCGCCTTGTCACCACGGGCTGGTGACGGCTCCCGCCGTGCCACGGGTGCCGGTTTGTGTTTTCCCAGCACCCCCCGTCCCACCCCCTGCCCACCACCTCTCACCTGCTTGGCATTGCCCACCCAGAAGGTGATGGAGTGGAAATGGATGAAGCGGCCTCGCAGGGGCTAAAGGGAAGGAAAAAAACCAGATCTGGGTGCTGCCGCAGCCTTTGCCGCAGCGTCACTCGTCACCGGAGCAGTGAGGAGCGACAGCCGTGACCCTGCAAGTGCCTCTCCTGAGAATGCATCCGAATTAACCGGGTGGAACCCCAGCTGCCGCCCCAAAACAGCAACTTTTCGAAGCACTTTGCAGTCAGGTCCTGCAGGATCCTGCTCTGTGGGGTGGAAGGTGAAAAGTCCCGACCCGCTTGGGGCCACGTTGGTGCTGGTGCTCCCTGCAAGTGGCTTTGGCAGAGCCGGGGCTGCCCAGACACCGCGTCCGAGGCACAACACCCGCCCGTGAACATCGCTGCGTTAAAGATTAATCCTCAACCCCAAACACAACTGCCAGCCCCAGCACGAATTCCCCTTCGATCTGTTCCTGTGGCCTTGGGCCCCCAGCTGCGATGCGCACTGACCCGCAGCTTTGAGAGCACTTTTTTGGGGGAAAAGGTGGCAAATAGGCACAGCGTTTGGAAATAACTGTTGCAACGAATTAGGATTCTTCTTAGGCACCAAGGCTGGCTGGAAAATCCCATCGTCTCCTATTTGTCACCCTCCTCGCAAACCAGAAAGAAAAAGGAAAAAATTTCAACATTAATGGTGATTTACAACAAGGAACCGTGTCCTGTGTGGCCCAACCAGGGAGAAATTTTATTTGATTTCACCAGGTAATAAAGGAGTAAGGAATGAATATTATTTGCGTTAACATGGCTGATGTTTCATACCAGACAACAGGGCAGTACCATAGACCCAAAAACGGCTCTTACCTTTTCTCCCTTGTCTGTATAAGACGTCTGAAAGAGAGAATCAGAAAAGAGAGATGTTAGCGGAGCACGAAGGTACCTCGGCCCCCAGAGAGCTGGAATCCAAAGTCAGTGTATGAGGAAAGCTCTTCTGCACGATTTCCAGCACAATCACCAGAAAATCTGAATTCAAGCAGAGATTAAACCCAGTAAAGCTCTCAAGACATCCCACACCGTCGAGCCCCAGCCATTTGATTTCATTCCCATCTGCTGCCTCTCACCATTTTTGTGACCTGGCGATGTGACAGTGATGAAGCGAGTGGGAGTCCAAGAGGGCATTTAATATAGCGGTGGGGTGGGGGAGGCTCCTCCTCGGCTCCACCTTCTCCTACCCTCAACTCAATGTGTTTGGTTTGGGCTGAGAACTCCCAGCACCGTCCCACGGGCGGCTTTGCCAGGACCACGTCACGGGGTCCTGTACAACCCTGGCTGCGGCACAGCAGGGTTAAATGCGTACAGTGGTGAGTGTGCAAGTGTGCAAGTGTGCAAGTGTGCAAGTGTGCAGGTGTGCAAGTGTGCAGGTGTGCGAGGCTGTGTGGCGCGGGCACCTGCTCGCCCCACAGCGAAACCTCCTGGCCCCGTGCACGCCAGGCCCGTGGTGGGGTGACACAACCGCGCACACCCCCCGGCCCTCCCACCTGTCCCTGGGGACGTTCACCCCTTTGCAGGGACGTTTCCAGTCCCGGCCAACCTGAACCAGGGCAGTTCGGTCACACGCGGAGCCCAGCCGGGTGTGCGGTGTCTGTGCCTGGGGCCACGCGGTGCCACCTTCAGCTCCTGCGACCCAGCGCTGGAGGGGACACAAAATGTGGGAGCAGCAGGAGGGGACAGGGGCTGCCCCGCCGTGGGGACCACCAGTGCACAAACACCCCATGGCTGGGAAGGGGGCGCCGGGGGGGGATGAGCGCGGGTGCTTGGGTGGGTGTCAGGGCTGTGGTGCTGGGGTTGTGTCCCCTGGGGCCACACGCCCAACTGGGCTGGGGCACAGGCTGGAGAGCAGCAGGCAGCGGGGACGTGGGACACCGCTGTGTGGCCACATCACAGTCACAGCTGCGTCACCCCATGTCATTGCCACTGCTGTGTCACCGCCACCACGGTACCGCTCCCCGCACCACCACACCCGTGGCACCCCGCGGAACCCGCACCGCGCCGGCAGCGCCAGCCCCGCTGGCCCCGCCCCCGCGCTGATGACCCCACCCCCTGCGCTTCTGGCCCCGCCCCCGTACTGCTGGTCCCGCCCCCGCCGTGATGACCACGCCCCCGCGCTGCTGGCCACGCCTCCGCGCTGTTGGCCACGCACCCGCCGTGCTGACCCCGCCCACGCGCTTCTGGCCCCGCCCTCGCCGTGCTGACCCCGCCCCCGCGGTCCTGGCCCCGCCCCCGAGCTGCTGACCCCGCCTCCCATGGCCGCAACTCCCGCTGCTCTGACCCCGCCCCGAGACACAGACCCCGCCCCCAAGATACAGACCCCGCCCCTCGTGGGCGGTGCTCCCGCTGCCGGCCCCGCCCCGCCGCCAGTGACGCCTTTTCCCCGCTGCGGGCGGCGCGGCCCGTGTCAGCCATGGCGGATCCCGGCGGGAGCCGCCCGGTCACCGTCAGCGATGTGCAGCAGCTGGTGAAGCGGAAGGACGAGATCGAGGCGCAGATCAAGGCCTACTACGAGCTGCTGGGGGTCAGTGCGGGGGGTGGCGGGGCGCGGGGCCGGTTCGCAGCCCCGGTTCGCAGCCCCACGGCCGCCTCTTCCTACGCAGCAAAAGGGCGTCGGGATGACGGAGCCGCTGGTGGACGCGGAGGATTTTCCCCGGGGCGACATCGATATCTACGAAGTGCGAACCGCCCGGCACAACATCATCTGTGAGTGCTGGGGTGGCGGGGAATGACCCAGCAGACCCGGGGGTGTGGGGAAACCGGCTTGTGCTGCGGCGATAAACACCCTGTTAGCAACTACAGCTGTTTAAGTATCTCAAGCAACGTGTTGTTCTGCCTGTTTATCGCAATTATTAAAAATGAAAGCCAGGATTGCGCTGAGTTCGGTTTTCAGTTATTTTGCCCTGTTCGTGGCTGATGGGGATCAGCTTAGTCAGGAAAATGCTTTTGTCCGTGCGTTGTTGCAACGACAGTGGAATTGTGCTTCTGCCGTGAAGCCCTTTGAGATTCGTGAAATACGGTGAAATGTTTTTGTAGAATAAGCTTTGGTTAAAAAATAGCTTGGCGTTTATTTCTTCCCAGGCTTGCCTTGTGCCCCATCTTTGGGGATGGCTCCTGCTCTAGGTACATAACTGTGTGACTTGATGGAAAAAAGACTTTGGCTGCTCGGTGATTTCTGGGTGATCGTGGGCCTCCGAGCCCTGTGTCCTTGTGTGTTTGCTGACATTTGTAGCGTGCTTTTCTGTGTTTGTAACTCCTGCTGAAAAGCATCTGCTGGGCTGTGTGAGCAGGGCTGCACCAGGACCCAGCAGACACAACAGCAGAAGGTTATTACAAGCCACAGCTGACATCTGAGACACCCCAAATACCACTCTGCCAGTTGCAGAATGCGTGCTGAGAAAGAACCCAGAGATGTAACTTGCTTCCGCTCCCTGTGTGCTAATGGTGTCGCCCCCAGGTCTGCAGAATGACCACAAGGCTCTGATGAAGCAAGTGGAGGAAGCTCTTCACCAGCTGCATGCCCGGGAGAAGGAGAAACGCGCCAGGGATGAGGCGGAGGCGCTGGCCGAGGCCATGGGCCAGAGCCAGCCGCGGGCATTTGCCAGAGTAAACGCGGTGACGCCGGGGTCTCCCGCCAGTATCTCGGTAAGTTGGGGGGTCTGACAGCCCGTCAGAAAGCTGCTTCTGGACCTAGAGAGAAAACACAGCAGGTGGCTTTCTCTGTCTCTTGTTAGTAAGTTGGGGGTTTGATTAGTGTTCTCCCCACCCCATTTTTTTTTTTTTGTCACACTGGGATGTGCTGTGAATAGACTGGTCGCTGTACGGGAGTGAGATGAGTGCTGTCAGTTGTATCACTGTACCGCACAGCTCCTGCGAGGCCTCACTGACCATTTGAGCCTCAGTACTTCTCTTCCCATAAAGCAGGACAGAGGAATGAGTACTTACTTCTTTCTAACGACGTGGAGAAGGTGTAAAGCAGTCCAGCTGCCTGAGCAGCGAGAAGAAGAGTGTCACAGCACACCTTCTGGGTGCAGGGCGATGCTCCTGTGATATTACCTGTCTTTGGAGAAGGCAGATGCTCACCTCTCTTCTATCTCTGTCCAGGGACTTCAGGTCGATGATGAAATTGTGGAGTTTGGTTCTGTCAACATCAACAACTTCCAGAACCTTCAGAACATCGCCACAGTGGTGCAGCATAGCGAGGGGGTGAGCTCATTTCTGCAGTGACTGCGTTCTCGTGCCTGTCTCTTAGCCACAGGTTTATAATCTCTATGTCAGAAACAGCGTCAGATTTAGCCTGTGCTGTTGTAGCCTTGTTCTCGCACAGCATTGAGCTAATTGCCGCTGGATAGAAGGGAGCAGAGTGGTGTGTGCTCTTTGCTGTGAGGATCATGTCGTCTGTTCTCCCCCGGGAGCTCCTGCAGCCGGCTGCGTTGCCGTGCCGCCCTCGTGGGCTGGCCAGAGAAGCTGCCACAGCTTGGGAAGTTGTCATCTTTTATTCTTATATTTTTTTTTCTCCCTTTCAGCGACCTCTGAGTGTGACTGTGATCCGCAGTGGTAGAAAAGTGCATGTTGGGCTGACTCCGAAGCGCTGGGCCGGGAAGGGCCTCCTGGGGTAAGCTGCCGTTTTGCTCACTGGAGCAGATGAGGCTTTTTCCCAGCCCAGAGCACGTTTCCTGCAGCCGGGCCAGCTCTGGGCTTTGCTCTCGGTTTGTGTTGCTGCCCGCTCTGGATGGCACTGGTGGGTACCAGCTGAGAGCTGGAGGCTGATGGTTTTGCACAGTGATACGGGGAGGCGAGTTGTGTCAAACGTGAGCACAGGGGTAAGGTCTCTGTGGTATTTGTTTGGTAGAAGAAGCAGAAGGAGGAGGGTTGTGGTGGGTCTGATGGATGCCACGTCGTATCTTCTGTGCCTGTTTGAGAACTGAGACTTTAATGTTTCCTTCTACCCTCTTCTTTTTCAGCTGCAATATCATTCCCTTGCAGAGATGACCATTGTGTGGAAAACAATAAAGCTGAAGTTTGTGCCTGCTTTCTGGACTCCGATCTGGTTTGAAAACTTCCCTACGTGTTTTTGCTGAAACAAATGTTTTGGAGGCTGTGAGCTCCGGGTGCCTGATTCACAGGGTCTGAGCAGGTTCTGGTAGAGCGGGCCCTGTCCGCAGTTCAGAATTGCACGGGTTCCTCAAGGGGGGGCTTGCAGAGTTGCAGGATATGTCTTCTCATCTCTTACACCTTCTGTCAGTTTGGAATGAGGCTGTAGAGACATAAACATCATTTAATACAGGTACAGGCTCTAAAGAGCATGAAATGCTCTTGATGACAACAGAACATTCCTTTTTTTTTTTTTTTTCCCCTGCAATTCCTCACTGAACATCTTGTAATAAATGTTAAGAAGTCCTGGAACACTACTTTGTGTCTATAATAGTAGATCACAGTCAAGAAATACGCAGGTTTGATACTTACCTTCCCTGTGTTGCCACAACTTTTGACATCACTAAATGTGATGAAAGAATTTTTGAAACACCTATTTAATGAGATAAGGAATAGGGATGATAATTCTACTTTGCTTTAATTTTAGTATTTTATATGGTTATGATAAGAGTACTCCTGCCTTGGTGGCTTTTTATTTTTGATTTGGTTTTGTTTATTTCTGGTAGTGGGTTTTGGGGTGTATCAGCTCTTCAAGGGGATTTCTGGGATGACTGGTTTGTTGTAAGCTTGTTTCCAGTTGAACTTCAAAATACGCTTCTGAATCAATAAAACTGAGTAAGGCCTCTCTCTATTCTTGTAGAAGTTGTTATTTTGGGCAATAATTGTGGGCTAAGTCGAGTGGGTTAGATACAGATCTGCGCAGACACAATCACGATCCCCTGGCTTTCCAGAGCCGAAGCCCAGGGAAGGTTCAAGTCTTTCATTAGCACTTCATAAATGGATTGTGGCATAAGTAACACCACATGTAATGAGCAATTTTGTTATAACTGTTATTAACCAGACCTGAACTAGACTGAAAAAGTGGACTAAACCCCAGACTTTTAAATCACTCACCAGGACTCTGTGTTACATGAAATAGGTTTCCTCTTTAGGTATTTCAAGCGTTTGTGTTTCAGCATACGGTCCAACAGAGCAGGTTCTCACTGAAATGGTGAAATTTCAAAGCAAAGCTCCCTGATTGGCGATTCCTGCAGCTTCACAGAGCTACGGAGGCAGCGTCCTCGGATGAGATTATCTAGATAATTCCCATCCAGCACAGCCTCACACCCTGCTCTGCCTTCGCTATTCATGTTTTGCTCTTTCAAGAAATTTTAAAAAGGCTGAAACATGGTGCTGTTTTGCTCAATGTCTTTTCTTGACGGATGGCTGAGCATGGGTGGTGTTTGGGGCCTCTCTGCCCCATGCGTCCTGACTCGGTTTACCAGAGCAGGTCTTATGTTAAACCTGTGCTGCCAACCTTCACCCCGTGCTGTGCCCCACACGGGCCATTGCAGCTCCTAAATCTGCTGTGAAATCCCACTGGGAAGCAGCACCATGTCCCTGCCTGTAGTTACAAGGTAAGTACCCCCGTGGGGTTGTTCTGTAAGAAGGACGGGTCTCTGGGTGGGACCACAGTGCCAAAAGACTTGTCTAAAACATTTTTTAAATGCACATTGTATAATACCAGGTTTGGGAGCCCTATTGTGTTTTGTTTTGTTTGTTTGCAAAAAGGATTTTTGTATTCGTAGGTGCTGCTGCAGTTTCTGAATGTGTGTCTGTCCGCAAGCTGCCCTCATCTTCTGTCCCTATAAAATGGAATGTAGGTGTAGGTATATGGATGAATTTGGTATCAATTGGCGGCTGAAATGTCAGAGTACCAAGGGGAGGCCTGGGCCGTGGGTACCTGGGATGTGTCTGGGTATCCCAGCTGCGGACTGGCTTTTACCCAAGCCGCAGGTGAATCTGGGTCTAGATACTGGTCCGGGAGAAGAAAATCCCATGGGACACATCCTTCCAGACCTTTGCATTTGTGCCTCCCCATGTGAAACTATCTAGAAAATCCCAGCTTTCTGTACCGTTCCTGAAATTAGGCTGGGACTCAGTCCAGCCCCCTCAGCTGGCTCATTCCTGCTCACCTGCACCTACAGAGGTGGGGCTGAAGGACCAAATCCCTGCTTCTGAGGCCACAAAACTCTCCCCATTGTAAAGAGCGGGTTGTGCCACAGGCCAGGAGTTGAGAGCAGCCGCGTTTCGCGGCCTCTTCAGCTCGAGGAGATAATGTGAGCTGATAGCAGAACTTCCCTCCTCTCCCAGCAGGGTACGAGGCTCTCGCTGGGCGGTAGGAAAAACAAATTAGATTTAGAAATTGTTATTATTTGAGCTTAACAGCAAGGCTGAAGTCAACAGTTGGGAGTGCTTAGAGCTGATTGTCTGCGGTGGCTTGGAGAGATTGCTGGGAACGGGTGCCCTGTGCAAGTGCCACCCTGGCGGGAGCTGGGGACAGTGCGGGGACCGGCTGAGGTTGAAGGGTGATTTTTGTCGCTGCCACTCTGCTTGTCCTGCTCAGGGCTGCCCGGGGAGCAGCAGCTGCTCACAACCCCCTGTTGGGGGATCATCCGGTAAAGAGCCCTTGTCCCATTCCCCCGGCAGGGTGGGGGTTCAGTCCCAAAGGGCTCTGGCAGTGCCCAGAGGGGCTTTGTCAGCACTGCCAGCAGGATTTGGGCTCGAGCAGGGTGAGGGGCTGAACGACCCCCAGAGCCACCGGGCTCCTGCTTTGGGCAGGGGGCCAGCGCCGCCTCTCCCGTGGCAGCTGGCGGGGACGAGGGGCTGAGGAGGGTCCCCCCTTCTGTCCCCATGCACCCCCCTCTTTCCCTGGCACTTCCCGGCTGTTGCAGCCGTTGGCGCAGCCGTTGCCTGGGAACAACAGCCGGATGCAAACAGGAGCGGGACCGGTGTGACGGTGAGTGGTGGGGTCCCTGGGGGACCCTCGCGGTAATGGGAGGATGGGACAGTTGGGAGGGCACCGAAGGCTGGAGGGGACTCGGGAACAGCTCTGCGGTGACCCCAGTGAGACCTGTGGGGACACGGCTGTCCCCGAGCAGCCGTCCTGCCCGCCGGGGCCAGAGGGAGGGTTTTTCCCGGTGGCTCCTTCGCACTCCCGTGAAAGCTTTCTGTGTACAAAGTTTTGTTGTTGGCCCGAATCCAGACCCATAAAGCTGGAGATGAACCAGCTGCTGCCCAGGAGTAGCCCCACTGCTTATGGGGACAGTGACAAAACCCCATCTGAGGGGAAATGTCTGTGCCTGGCAAGGTGTGCAGGCAGGTGGGGAGGGAGTAACGGGGGCTGTGCTGGGGTTGCTTGAGTGTTACTTGAGCTGAAAAGGGGCTGTAGGACCTGTTTCCCAGCCTCAAAGATGCCTTTTCCTCCTGCTGTGCCGAGGTCCAGGTCATTGCACAGTCAAACCCCAGGGCAGGGGCAGGCAGGAGTATTACAGAGCATCTGGTCTGGGTGAAGATGACCCAAACTACTCTATGATTCGGTGATCTCCATGCCCCAGCTCCCTGGCGAGAGAGCGAAGGTGAGGATGGATGAGTCAAGTGAAGATGTGCCAGAAGAGGCAACTGGGGGAAGATCAGGAGTGAGCAGCGAGCCCACGGACACGTCTCAGGACAGACAGACAGCTCAGACGGCTGAGCTGCTTGAGGAGGTGAGGGTGGCACCTCGGTGAGCCCTGCCTGACACGGGGTCTGTGGGCAGGTCCTGGGGGGAGCAGAGACCCCCGCTCCAGGATGGGGGGGTAGGGTCTCCTGGGTGTGGTTTCTCCCGAGATGGCCCCGGGGATCCTGCCAGCGGGGCTCGGCAGATGCAGCATCTCCGTGCAGTCTCAGCCCAGCCATCAATATTTACTGACCATTTGAGCTGCTGGAGAGTTACGTGAGCAGGAGGGAACCTGGCCTCATCCCCGTGCTGAACAAAATGTTATCATCTTACCTCCCTCAGAAACAAACGATATCCAAATGAGGTTTTTATCTTGCATGAGAGATTGCTATAGAAAATCAAGTAGCCCTGTGGGGAGAGGCAAAGCTGATGTGGGTCCCAAGGACAAAGCTAAAGCACTCAGACCAGTACCAGATGTGTCCAGGGGCTGCTGTGAGCTCTGATTCTCCAGGGCTGTTCAATACAATACATTTATTTACAGGTTGACGAGGGGCTGCGGAAGGTGGTGGTGGTGGGATTTTTACCCTCGCTTTCTGTCTGCTCGCTGGGCAGCACGGTGAGAAGCGCTGGAAACAGGGGCAAAGAGGGCAGGACTAGATATGCAGAAAGAGAATAAGTGACTAATGGGAAAATTTTCCCTGGTACAAATCCAAAGGCAGTTTTGGAGCAGACGAGTATCCTGATATTTGAGCCTGCCCTGAAAGCTGTGTAGGTTGGATCTGAGATGTGCTGGGTGCATTCCCACCAGCTGTGGACCAGCCCATGAACCAGCACACACCAAAACCTCTCTCCCTTTCCAAGGACCTCCTCGCTGCTGCCGAGGAGGAGGAAGAAACACCAGAGGATGCTGAAGAAGATGCACTGAGTTCTCTGTGGTTTCCTTCATGGCTGGAGATCCCAGGCTACCCGCCCAGCCCTGGCTGCGAGGAGCAGGGAGAGCAGCAGGGGAGCAGGGACGACCATGGGCACGATGGCTCTGCCAGCACGGTGTGGGTGGCCACACCGGGGATGCTCTTCCAGGAGGACAAGCAGACCGAACTTCACCCTCTTGTGAGTACCAACAGGCACGGTGCCACCGTGATGGCCTGCACAGCACCTGGCGCTTCTGCCCAGCTCTCTCCCATCACCTCAGGGGCATTTTGTGGCTTTTTCTTTTTGCCCTGATCACTAGGAGTCAGGGACAAAAGCTCTGCCTCTTCCCGCAGAGCCTGTCCTGGGTGCTGGGCTACAACAGCAGCCTGGCCGTGCACAGCCTGGTGGACGGGCAGGACCGGGTGATCCTGTACGTCTCCTCGCACACCGCGGTCATCCACGACGTCCTGGGGAACAGGCAGTACCACCTGCAGGTCTGGCACACAGCCCCTCGCCTCCCTCCTCCTCAGTGCTTTGAATAATCACCAGGTCCAGCAGCTCCGCAGCACTTTGCTACTTCTCTTTCCCCAGGGCCACACAAATGCCATTTCTTGCCTGTGTGTGAGTGAAGACAAGCGCTGGGTTGCAACCGCCGACCGAGGGCCAGATACTCTGGTCATCGTGTGGGACTCCTTCTCTGGGTAAGCTCCCGGGAATCTCCTCTTTGGAAACATCCTGTGTCCCATAAATCATTCAGGATTGACTCCAGTCTCAGCTGAGTGAAGTAGGAGAAACATAGGGTCAGGGTAAAGCAACAAAGGAGCCACAGGCTTCATCATCATCATATCAACCACACCCATAGGACACTGCGATGGGGCCAAGCTCCCCCAAACTAAGTACATCATGTTTCCGAACTGTAGTATTTTCTTAAAAGATCACTGGTGGGTTGTTTCCCAGAGCTGCTTACTTGGGGGGAAGGGATGGAGAGGATGTGGAGCATCAGCTGTGGTGCTGGCTGCTCCTGCCACAGATTTTTGCCAAGCAATTTCCAGGGGCCCCTGTGCTGCCCTGAGCTCCCACAAGGACTTTGCTCCATAGGATTCCGGTGCGGACCATCTTTGAGAGTCATCCAGGGGAGGGGGTCAGTGCTATCGCTATTTCCCGGGATGCGAAGTATTTGGCAACCATTAGTACTGGCACAGTGCAGGTAAATATCTCCTCTTCCATAGCTTTGTGGGGGGGATCACTAGAAGTTTTTCCCAGTGCAACAGGGGGGGGACAGGGGAATTCGGATGGGGAAAGCAGAAGAGAGGTGGAGCAGGTTTGCAGAGTGATGGCTTGGTTTTGTTAAGCCATTGGAAGACAGACCTGGATTTCATTAATATGAATGTTCTGGTGTTGAGAAAGTGGATCTTAAGTTGGGATAAAAGCTTCTGACTCTGACACACTTTCACTGATACAATTTCTCGCATTATTTCCTGAAATGAAGCTCTCTGCTGTCAGGCCATGCCGGGTTTATCCTGCTCCTTCCTGCATCTGTAAGGAATGGGGTTCACCTGGCCTCCCAGAAAGCCCCAAATGTCCCTTGGTTTTCCCTTCTCTGCCAGAGAATCTGTGTTTGGAAGTGGACTTTGCCCACAGAGAAACCCGTGTGCAGCACAGAGCTGAGGCCTGAGTTTGGATATCAGGTGAGTGACGATGGATGAGGGATGCAGAGGAACGTGGCTGGGCAGCCCTGTCCTCACCTGGTCCCATCTGACAACCCCGTGTCCCCATCCAGTCTGGGGCTGCTGGTAGATGCTGGGGGAGATGAGAGGCAGGATCTCACCCCATCCCTGCTGCACCCCAATGCAGCGAAGCATCTCGGGGCTGTTACTGATGCTGCTCTGCTGCCACCAGCCATGGGATGCAGAGGGACCGTGGTGGGATGTACCCCACCCACCCCTGGCACTGGCCAAGTCTCACGGCAGGAAAAGCCCTGCTGGTTTGTCCCCACTCGCAGAGGAGAGAGAACAGCTCTGGTCTTTCACAGGGCATTTGGTCTCTGTTTTCAGTTCAGTGCAGGTTGTGAAGTGGGTTTGGGATAAAAACAGATGTTTTGAATGAAAGAATAAGCAGAAAGCATTGCTCAGCTTGGCATTAATGCAATTCTCACCTTTTAATTTCAGGATTTTGTGATTTTTAACCCTCAAAATCCCCATGAGTTTGTCAGCAATAGCAAGACGCAGGTGATATTTTACCTGTGGGTGAGTAGGGTCATGGGAAGCTGTTCTGGTGCCAGACATGCTCCCAGAGGGTCGGGAGGCAGCTTGGGGGCTGCACACCAGCGAGGCACAGTGCTGGTCATCAGCTTTTGGGAGAGGAGCTGGTGCGAGGAGAGTGTTCTGTGCTCCCTGGAAAGTCTCGGAGCCTTTCTGCCCCAGGAACCCCGCTTTGGTCACCATGGAACGGGGCCAGTGCCCGGGTAATGGGGAGGGGACATGCTGGCACTGCAGAGCATGGCTCCAAAATGCTTGTCCTGGATGTTCTCTCCTCTTTCCCCAGGACGACGCCGGGTTGCAGTACAGCACACCACTCCTGAACAGTGAGGTGAGCAAGGGGGGGACCACAGAATGTCACCCTCCTGGCTTTGCCTTTCCTCCTGGCAGCAGCACTGTCCCTTCCCATCCCCTGAAGCAAAACCAGCAGCTGTGTCCCCAGCCTGTCTCTTGAAGGGACAAGCCAGGACTGCCTGAGCTGAGCTCAAGAGGGGCTCTCTATCCCAGAGATGCCCCGCTGCATCTTCTCCTGGGGCTCTTGCCTCTGACGGTCCTGCCATGGGACACAGAGGGAATGTCACATGGAGGGACCAAGCAGGAACGTCTCTGCTTGAGGAGGGAAGAGCCAGTGCGCAGGGCAAACCCATGGTCTCGCCGCTCTCTCTGCAGACCTTCGGCACCGTGGTGGGACACTTCAGCCAGTCGGTTTTTCATTTTAACAACTCGCAAGCTCTGACGGGCACCTCGGCCGGGAAGCTGGTGGTGTGGGACGCGGTTGATCCCTACGGCCCCTCCAAGGAACCGCAGGACAAGCCACACAGCAGGAAGGCCGCCAAACTGGTGCCCCTGCAGAAGGACAGTCTTACCGTGCTCACCGTGTTTGAGAGGTAACAGGACGGCAGTTTTCAGTAGCCATAGGTATAGTCCTTAGACATTTCAGCCGCAGAGCTGATGTTGATGAACCGCAGCCAGGTGTTGCAGTTTTAAGTCGCTTGGCAGTGTACAAGGACCAGGCACATTCATGCAGGAAAGTGCCGCTGATTTATGAGATGTTGCTCTGGTGTTTTTCAGCAATAACTTCGGCTGAGGAAAAGAAAAAAATGAAGAGGTTGAAAACTCCTGGCAGTGCGATCCCAGCTCTGCTGGGGTAGCTCGGACACGGGGTTGCCCACGGTCACAAGGAGCGTGGACAAGTCTTGCTCAGCCTCCTGGCCTTTACCGGCAGAGGGAGCAGACAGCCACCAAACGCCTCGACAGCCTTGGGGACAGGGCGGGGGACACCGCAGGTCACAGCAGAGCCTGGTGGTTTCTGCACAGCCCTGGACCTTCCCCCTGCACATCTGTACGAGGCTCTTCTCATGCACTTGTGTAGAGAACAGGCAGGAGGGGAAGAGATTTGCTTCTGCCCAAGGGTAACACCCAATAAAGATTTGGGAGTTCTCCCTCAGTGTGTTGATTAAAAGCTTTTCCTTCCTTGCAGCTGCATAGTAACAGGTGATGTGAAAGGTCGGGTTAAATTCTACGACGGGCAGCTGCAGGTCCTCACCTGCTACCGCCACAGCAAAGTGGGTCCCATTCGGTCCATCTCCTTCTCCAACACCCCTCCTGGTGCCTCCCCAGCCTGCTCCACCTCCTGCACCACCAGCAGCCAGCCCTTCGTCACCAGGTGAGCCCCTGCTATAAACCCAGGTCTTCTGTGTCTGTCCTGCAGCTTGGAAGCTGGGGAGATGGTCAGCTGAGAGCTGCCTCATGGGCTCCTGCTGTGGCTGGAGCAGATTTCAAGCCTGTACCCAGGTTTCCGGGCAGGACAGAGAGGGAACGTGCCCCTTTGTGCCCCCTCTCCACGGACTTTCACTTTGGGTATTTACACCCCCTGCTCCTGGGCAGCCCCTCTCTGCCTGCAGCTCCCAGGCACCTCCCAGCGGCTGCCAAAACCCAGGTGGGCTCCAGCACAGCTTAAATTCTGAACTTGATGTGATGCTATGGCACAGGTGAGAGAAGTGTTAATGCAGGCACGGAGACGACCGCTGGTCCTGGGGTGTGCGGCTCCTCTGTCACGTACCCGGCACACCAGGCAGTGCTAATGCTGAGCTTCCAGCTCCTGCTGGGCCCCTTAATCCCCCTTTAAACCCCTCCTGTGGGTGGCTATTTCCAGTTAGACTTTATCACGGCTGGGCAGGCTAATCAGGGCAGTGGTGGTGCAGAGACACCGGTGCAGAAACTGCCCCGGCAGCGATGGCACCAGTGCTGGGTCCCACCACATGGACTCGGGAGCGTGGGACAGCCCCAGCCTGGTCACCGGCCTCCCTCTGCGTGACATAGCTGTGTCTGAGGATTTATAGGAAGTCTGCAGGCCAGACGAAGCTGTTCTGTGGCTTGATCCAGCCTGCAAACTGTAGGTCTGCCACTCCTGTTAAGGTTCTCCTGGCAACGTCTGTTCTTAGCTGCACATGTTTTCCAAAGAGCCATATGGGACAGACTCCTCTCCAGCCCAGAGCAGCGCCCTGGGGCAGGGTTTGGTTTTCCCTGTTGGTCTCTGTTGTCCCATCCCTCTTCCCAAGTCAATGCTGCAGCTCCTGCCTGCTCTGGGCAGCACAAAAGGCAGAAAACCAAAGGTGAAGCCTCGAGCCTGCTCGTCTCGCCAGGCTGGTGGGATCAGGTATGGCTGAAGAGCCCAGCTAAGGCTTTGCTGTCCTCCGCTGCTGAGGTGAGCAGTGCAGCATCTCTCGGTGCCCAGGCAAGATGTGCATAAGTCGAAGGCTGTCACGGGCCAGTTTGCAAAGAGGCAGCTGTTCCCACATGTAATTCATGTGTTGGTGCAGCTCTCAGAGCGCTGTGGTCCTCTCTCGACCCTCTACTTTCAGTCCAGACTCTCAGACCTTAGGCAGACAGAAAACTACATATATGTGTTCTCTAATGTACATAAATATTCAGACATCTGCTTTCCACATCACCAGTTCTGCAGCAGGACCCTCTTTGCTGTGTTACGGTGGCCGCGGCTGGGTGAGCAGACAGGCAGCTGCTCTGTCTGCGGCTGCTCTGAAACTGTCCTCTGTCCTTGTCCGTGGCAGCACGGTCAACATGGAGCCACTGAAAATGGTGGCACAGAGATGTGTGAAAGGACTATTCAGAGTATCATCAATTGCTCATTTGTCCGTCTCACACACCAGTGACTTGCAAATGGCAAAAGCCACCCAGATGTCATTCATCTTCTGGCTTGCCTACCCAAGTAGAAAATGGAATCGGCTCCAGTGTCCTCCCACAGGGATTTCCCAGGTCATGAATACAAAGTGCCATCTGCCTTCCAGGTCAAGAAGTGTTTGCATATTGCATATTGCAAAATATAAGTGATCGCTCAACTAAGTTGCCAAAAAGAGACTAATGTGCAACATAGCTTGGAGGGACATGAGCCAGCTAGTCTGATTCATCAAATTCTGTTTCTTTCACACTAAACAGGAACTTTATCCTTTCAACCTCTGATGCAACCGTGCTTCACGTTGCAACAGACACGACAAACTTTGAAAAAGTCATGGACGAGGTGAAGCAAGCCGTGAATGCCATCGCATGTCACCCCTGGCAGGCACTCCTCGCTGTGGGGAGTCGCTGTGGGCTGCTGAGGGTGTGGGATTACCAGCAGACCAAGTGCCTGGTTAGCAGGATGTTCGCTGAGGCCGGTATCCAGTGCTTGTCCTACGACCCTGAAGGTACCTTGGCCTCATGACCTTCCTCACGTGCCAAGCACCGCGCTTCCCGGGAGGAGCGATTGTGTCATGAGAGCTTTCTGGCGTGCTTTTCAGGTTATTTTCTGGCTGCTGGTTTTACTGATGGAAGCGTTCACATCCTCGATGCCATTTCCCTTCAGTCCAGCTGCAAAGAGTTCAAGTTCTCACATGGTCCCGTGACTCATATTAGCTTCTCTCATGATTCAGAGTACCTCGCAACTGCTGTAAGCTTGTTTTTTTCCCTCTCGGTGATTTATGTGTGCAGCCCATGGCGCAGCTTTCGGTGGGACTGGGAAGTGCTGGTCATCCTGCGGGGTACGGCAGAGTGAGCGGTGTGGAGGGCTGTCCCTCCCTTGGGGCTTCGTGACTCTGAAATGCTTTTCCTGGCTTGAAGAGTCACTCTGTAAAAACATCACCAGTCACAGCTGCTCCACAGACCTGCTGCTGGCGGCATCCCACTGCTAATTTTAGTGACAAGCCCCAGCTCTGCATCCATCTGTAGAGAAGGCTGGAGCAGGGATTTCCTCCTGGCTGGTGCACAGCGCGGGCGGCTGCTCCCGTCGCCCCGTGTCTCAGCACAGAAGTGTTGAGGTAGCGTTGAAACAGTTTGACACAGAGGTGCAAAGAAAAAGACTCTCCCTTCATGCACAGATGCCAGGGCACAGCAGTGGGAAGCATCTTCCTTGTGATTTCTGGGGAGTCAGTGAACTCTGTTTACGAGACAGCCCGGTGGGGAATGCCCTGCAGCCAGGCCGAGCACCGCTGCGGGGCTGCCCAAATCTGCCTGGCCCAACGCTTTACCCTGGCTAGGACTCTACCCCTCATTCTGGGACTCACAAAACTGAAAGGGCCAAGCTGAGCCTGGAGGGGACATGCAGAGCCGGCCGCTGCCGGCCAGGGGGACGCGTGCGTGGGATTGTGGCTCATTGATGTTTCTGCTTTTGTTCCAGGATGAGAAATACGCAGTGACTGTTTACAAGAGAGCCCTGCAAAATGGGAGCAGGTGCTGGGAACACCTCGCAGGGCTGCACTCCCACTACAAACCCATCCGGAGCATCCTCTTTGGGGTCCAGTTAGACAGCCACGAGCCCAGGCTCCTGAGCCTCGGGGAGGACCGGCAGCTGGTAAGTCTGTGAAAGTCTGGAGGGCAGTGAAGTTTTGTGGTTAAAGTGGGGGGCTGGACAGGAGCATCAAGGCAGACTCAGCCTTTGGTTCTGCAGCTCCTAACCTCTCCCCACCAGGTCCATCACAGGGAATTGTTCCTCAGCTTTGTCTCAGGGCAGATCTGCCCAGGGATCAGGGCTGAGGCTCTGTTACTGCCCCAGCTGCTGCAGGAGATGCTGGATCCAGTTAATCCACAAGGTTCAGGGCAGACCACAGGGGAGTTTCCGTGTTTCCTTGTCTTCCCTCCAGGTTGAATACGACCTGAACAGCAGCAGCAAGGACCAGCTGGTAGTCCTGCACAGGGACCGGCTAGAGCAGTTTGCTGTGCCCCTGTGCTTGGCCTGGTACCCACAGCTCAGCACCGAGTCCTTTATCCTCACTGCCAACAACTGCTACAAAATGAAGCTCTACAACACAACGACCAAAATGTGCAGGTAGAGGAGAGATTCTGTCCTACCGCTGCCTGGGAGCCCCATCCTGACTGTGTCCTCCTCTGCCCACCCTACTCCCACCCATGAGCATGTGTTTGCACATCTGTGATGCAGATCTTGGGGTGACTCTAGGGCCCCCAGGTTGCTCCATCCTTGTGTCTACTCTGCTGTTCACTAACATGTCATCTAGTAAGGCTGTGGCTGCAGGTGGGTCTTAGTCTGCCTGGTACGTTGGACTTGAGACTCAGCAGTTGGACACCAGATAAAGAGACAGGAGCCCACATGAGCAAAGCACAAGGACCAAATGATCCCTGAGCACTAAATTCCTCTCTTAGCCCCAGTGTGGTCCCTTCTATCCAGGACCCCATCCTATTCTGTCCTCTTAGCCAGCGGTACAAAGCCTTTGTACCCACCACACCTCCCCGGATCTACCCATCCTTGTGCACAGCAACCATTCAAAGAAGCAAACTGTTTTGTGAGCCCTAGAATGGATGAAAATGTTGTTTGCCTTTAGAAAGACCCTTTTGGGACCAACCTACGGCTCCCCACTGGAGAAGATACAAATCCTCCCAAGAACAAACACTATGGACCCCCAGAAACACTATCTGGCATACATTACAAAAGACAAGGTATGGAGCCCCACCTGCCCCAGTTGTACAAGAGGCCCCACTTGTAGAGGTGGTGGTCCCTGGGGGAATTTCACTGCAGACAAAACCATGCATAGGTTGGTCCTGCCTGAGAGCTGACCCCCAGCCCTCCAGGCTCCCTCTTTCCTTACAGGTGGGCTTGCAGATCTTGCCTGTCGACGGCAACCCCCACAAGTCCTCAGCCTTCCTTTGCCATCCGGATGGTGTCTCTGACCTTGCTACCTCCTTCGATGGACGCTACATCTTTACAGCGGGAGGGAACGACTGCACTGTTATGAAATGGGAGGTAAACCTAGAGTGAGTACCGCAGGAAGGAGAAGGGGATCTTGTTATGGTTTTCCACAGCAGCTTGGCCAACACAGCTGAAGCAAATGTTCCCCAGCATTTACACTGAGAATGGAGCTTTTGTCCTAAAAGGTCTCTGTTTGTGTCCAGAGGAGATAAAACCAGGTCTCACAGATATTTCTGCACTTATGCTGGTGTATATGCTGGTGCTGCACCGATGGGGTAACACAGGAGGATGCTGCACAGCGAGTGTTTCTTTGCAGGGTTCTCTTAAACATGGGTCATTTTGGAGCTTTGCTTCCCTCCACATGATGTAACCATGTAGTTCCTCAAGTGGATTAAACCAGCGGAAGTCACAGGCACTGGCCATAGAACCTATAAAACACTCCAGTTCAGGAAAAAGTACCCAAATGGTAAGAAGATGAGTGGAGGATTTTCTGGCCCTTGTGAGGGCCTGGCTGGTGTGATGGGGGTTTTCAGGGGACCAGAGGAGCAGCGCTGGCTGCAGGACGTGCATACGGGGTGGCTGCTGATACAGAAGTGTCTGCTTTCCAAATGGGACAGGCCAGCCTTCGCCAGGAAATCCCCCCTGCATTTGAAGACTGGATTTAGGACAAGCCACCTTAATCCTATAAAGCTTTGCTTACAGGAGTAAATGGACTGCACTAAACGGGGTGGCTGGAGGAGCGAAGGCTGCTTTTGCAAATGAGGATTTCCAGGCTCCGGCCCAGAGTGTCGGTGACAAACCCTGCCAGGTTCTTTCCGCCTTTCTCTGGAAGCGTGCGATTTCCTTCTGCCAGCTCCCCGGGGCAGCGGTGCCAGACGCGTGCTCCCTCATCAGGCGGGTAACGTGGCAAAGGCAGGATTTATATTTCTGTTTCTTTGCATGCCAAGGAGCGAAGCTGCTCGCGGCCGTGCGTGTGCAGGGCAGAGGGCTCTCCCATCGTGAGCGTGGCTGCAGATGCTCGGCAGACACGCGTGTGTGTGGGAAAGGAGCAGGCGGCTGCAAATGAGCTGAAAACTGCAGGGCTGGCCTGGAGCAACTTCACACTTCAAGAACTGGAAAGGGCGCTTAGCCCATGTCGGAACTGGAAAAGATGGATAGCGTGCCATAGTGTCTGTTGGTCTGTGGCTGGATTTTTTTTTTTAATCCTACGTGTCACCTTACTGTCTAGCACAGAAAGCGTCTCTTGGTTTCTGGCACATCAACCGGCTTTTAGTCCTCGCTCCTTTTCTTGCTCCTATTAATTTAGAGCGCGCTGAACCTATGAAGCACCGTTGTGCCTCACATTCCTAGGACAAAGTCTTTGTGGTTAAGACACGTGCTGGTCCTGTCTAAAACATTTCTTGCACATACTGCTCACTCAGAATAAAGCCCAAAGGGGGCTGAGCCAGCTCACCTTCATGTGCCAGAACAAAGGAAACCTGGGTGGGAAAGCAATGGGTTTATTTATTTTCTTTTCCACTTTGTGTGGCTTAAGCAGTCGGGGGTCAGAATAAGCGACATTTTAAGGAAGGCAATAAAATATAAATGATCCTTCTTTATAATGGTTGGCCAGGGTCCAGGCAACATTGAATTTCTATGTAATTTGTTTTCAGAGCTAAGCCCTTGATGAGCTAATTATCATTTTATTGCTGCTTCTGGCATCTTGTGCACCTCCGCTGTGTTTAATACCCAAATAACTTAATTATGAAAAAAGCAGGAAGCTTGCAGAAAGCCCAGTGGAAGCAGCACTACAGAGGTGTACGTGGAAGCTGCAGCCTTGCTGCCGGGCATGGGGTATTATGTGGCAATTCTATGCCACAATTGCGCTACCAGGCTTGGTTTCCTTTTTCATCTGCACAAACCAAATGGATTCTTTTGGCTCCAACTGCCTATGAAATTGAAACAAAGAGGTGGCACTGAGACACTTTTGGTTTAATGTAGATCGCACCTGCGACAGTCACCAGCTACAGCAGAGCAGGAAGCGTAATGGATTGCGCTGAGTTATTGGAGAAGAATGTGTGAGATCAAGGAACAGGGAGCTTGGGTTTGTGTGGTTTATTGCAAACACCAAGCCCCAGCCCTCTCTGCATGTTCAAAATGCTGATCTAGCTAATTCATCTCCCTCAATGTCTCTATAAGGAAGCAGAAAAGCTGAATGCCAGACACCAAGCTCAAGTCCATGGAAAAGCTCCTGGCTCCCAGCCCTGTGCTCATTCCACTAAACAAGAGGACCATTCAGTAATAATTAATTCCCACATTGTGCTATTGTGTGTAAAACCTGGGTATGATATATGCGGTAGAAATGCAGGCTGATGATAAAATAGTACATGGTTCAAGGTGATGCTTTTATTTCCTGAATTCTGAGGCCTGGGGATTTTATTTATTTATTGAGAGTGTCTGTAGGCAATGACTAGAAAGGGAAACATAGAATCTCTCCTCACATGAACCCTTCCTGTACCTTCTTTTCACTGTTTCTGCCAGTGCCTTGGATGCTGCTGCTTCCCTGGGCGGAGAGAACTTGATCCCATTCTACAACCTACTGGATGGCGGCAAAGGCGGCGAATTCTTCAGGGTAATTATGCTCACTGTGAATGCTGACTGGCAACATCTGGTTGGAGTTTTTCATTTATACAGGCCTGACATTTCTTTATCTTTTGTCCATCTCGCCTTTAACAGCAAACTCATTGATATGCCTGTTAGTAAATCTTAAAAGGAGCCTTATTTTCCGTACCTGCTGGCATCTGAACTTTAAAGTATCTTGTTTGAATCCCCTGCAGGAACTGGAAGATTATTTTTACTATGTGCAGCTGCGCAGCCATGGTATTGATTCACTGGAGACCAGACAGGTGTCAACGCATATTCCCTTGGAGGAAATTCCTTCTGTAATGAGAGCAATGGGATTTTATCCATCAGAGGAAAAGGTTGGTCAGTTGCTTTTATTATTGTTACTAAAAAACCAAACAAAACAAAAAGAGGGATTATGTTTACCAAGTGTCCTGATGGCCAGATTCCCGCTGCTGTTACGCTGGATGGTTCCAGACTATATTTGTTGGCTTTCAATGCATTTAACCTGGTCTGCATCAATATAGTAGTGGTCAGAATCTGCCAGCCAGTTCCTCAAAAAGCAATGATTTCTCTCTGGAGAGCTGGGAAACCACAGGGCAGGCTAAGCAAACCTGGAGCCTGATGGTTCAGAAGTGTTCAACAAAAGATGACCAAATCAAAATGGAAACAGCATTTCAGGCACGGCAACAGAAATGCTAAGGTGCTGTGAAACCAGGCAACCTACAATCTGCTTCTCGGAGCAGGCAGGCCAGTATTAAAAATACAGAAAGAAAGTTCCCCTCACTCTAGAGTGTTTTAATAAAGGAAAAGCAGGAAGGAGAAAAGGCAGCTTGGGCTGACAAGCAAAGCTGTCGGGAATTGGTGTTTTTCTTTTGTAGTTCAGTAGGGCTGATATAAAACCTAATGCCAGATCAGCCAGAACTGAGTGAAAATGACTCTTCTCGCCTGGCGTGACATTCGCTACAGGAAAAATCTAAGGCTGAGATTTCCCTCTTCCCTGGGCTTCATTCAGTGGAAAAACTTGTGACACAAGGACAAAGGCCCGAGGCTGAATGCAAAGACCTCCCCGGGGAGATCTTGCATCAGCTTCCCTTCCCAGGGAGTCGCAGCCTCGGTACGTGTTGGCGTGGGGAATTCTCCCGGAGTTTCTCCGCTGCCCGTGCATCAGCAGAGGGGCTGCCTCTCAGAGCACGAGTGCAATGAAGGCGCCGAGCAGATCCTGCCTGTCAGACACTCATCTGCACAGCTGCCAGCGGGGCTGACTCACAGCTCCGGACGTCAGGAAAACCACTGGTATCCAGCACAGCCAGTGCTTGCCCGTTTGCCTGAGAGGAGCAATCCAGCTGTGCAGGATGTTGGCCTGTCCGAGCAAATTTCTGATTTGGCTTGGGCAGAGGCAGAACTGCACCAGACATAGGTCGGACTGGGACGGGGGGAGGACTGTGTGTGCGTATACACTGCGTGCAGCCTGGTTACGTTGGGACTTTCGTGTGTGTACTTTTGTAATGGGGTGGTATATTTACTGGTTTGTGGTTTGCCTGCACAGTGTCCCCAGAGTGGAGACACAGCTGTGGCAAAGGTGCCGGTAACAGCTGCAAAGTCCCCAAGCGCTTGTCATAATAGAGGAAATCCAAAATTACTACGTGTCTGTTATCCCCGTCTTTACCTAATATTGTCACAACAAGTGTGTACCCGTCAGCCGTGTCCATCCTCAGCTGCTGAGCACTGGCTCGTTACTGGGATGTGGTCATGACACCTGTGGCACCACTATGTGCACAATTATGGTACATGCACAGTCATGAGATCGGAAACTGGGCGGATGCTCTTCAAAAAGAAAACGTAACGATCTGTCTCGCCTTCATCTTTAGATTGAAGAAATGATAAATGAAGTAAAATTCAGCGAGTATGTGGATACGGGAGAACAAGTGACAAAAATCAGTTTAGGGGATTTTATCAAACTTTATATAAATCATCGACCTGCGTTTGGCTTGTCAATGAAAAAAATACAACGAGCGTTTCAGGTTCTTGGTTATGATAATGAGAATGGAGACAAAGTTATTGACAGAGGAGTCTTACTGTCACTGCTTCTGTGCACAGGTGAGTTATTTCTATTCTAATATTAGCTTTATGCTTGCTAGTTCTGCCTTCAATTTCAGAACGTATTCACTGCAGCAAAAAATTAATCTGGAACTACAGCTTGGTAACCAGGGCAGGCGTGTGGAGTCACCTGTCTTAAGATTTTAAATTGAATAATCGCATCTATCGTCTCAGCTGCACTTTTTTTTACTGCTCTGGGAATCTCTGCTGGCCTGAACTATCTTTTCTGTGAAATGATGAGTATGGATCTTGGCAAATTGTATCCTTCTTCCAGTATACTCTTATTGAAGTCATTGTTCTCTCTTCCAGTCACACAGTCTCCAGAAAAGTAGTATTAAAAATGAAAAAGAGGAGAACAAGAAAGGAGGGACAAAACGGGTCAATCCTGGACTGAATCTGTGTGTGAAAGACTGAAAGGAGGGGGTGGTTTAGCTCAGGTGAATTAGAGGGAACTCTGTGAACATATGTATAAATACACTTATGGCTAATGCCACAGAGAGGTAAATAATAAAATTCTATTGTCTTGCTCCTGTTGTAAAAGCAGAGAGCGTTTAGTACAGCTAAGCATTAAAACAGGTAAAGCAAAATGCTGTTTAACTCCTGGTAAATGCTGGTGAAACTCCTTGCCACAAAGATCCTTGGAAACCAAGGATTCGAGCAGCGTTAGAAAGGTTAGTTATTTAGACGGATGGTGTGAACATCCATAAATAGATACATTAGCTAGAACAGTTTCATAACAGATCTATAACCTTATGCTTCAGGGCGTGAGCCAACCACTAACTGGGAACAAGTGCTATGTCCAGGTTATTCCAGGATACGAGATCAGGACTTTTCTGCACCTTCCTCTTCCTCCTCTGTGTGGGAACAGCCACGGACATGGGGTGACACGGACTGTGGTCTGTCGTGTGCTGGGAATTCTTCAGTGGGAGTAGAAACTCAAGCCCCTGCAAGTGCGATGTAGCATAAAGAGCTGTCTGTGTGAGAACTTCTCCCTTTAATAAATATTTTTGCCCAAAATGCAATATGCAAGGGAATTTTCCTTAGAATCAACATTTTCCTGTGTTGAGATCACGTGTTTCAATTGGCGAATTGTATCTATCTCAGAGAAGCCGAATTATCTTTCTAACTGTCCTGTTTTGTTTGTACACCGTTCTTCGAGTTGCCTTCTAGTTTTCGTGCTAATGACACCATAACCCCAAGAGGCCGATCTTGCTTTGTTGTGCACAGGAGAGCATATGACAGAGGACGAGCTGGCGCGGTGTCTGATCGCCCTGCTGGGCAACCATCCTGGGGGAGGAGGATCAGAGCCAGACTCCCCCGATCTTGCAGGTACAGCTTCAGCATTCCACACAGCACAGAAGCCCAATCGCTTCAGTTCCCAAACAGAATAGTTTAAATTGCAAACCCATTACTCTGTTAGGTCAAGAGCCATCAAAAATACTCAGATGGGATTGCAAAACTAGTCATAGAGCTACAGATTGTCCTTTATCCATGCAGCAATTGCACGGCTGTATCTGAAAATAAATGGACGATGAAATATAACTGGGACCCGATAAGATCCCACTGGTTTATCTGTCGGCTTGTAACTGAAATTAGAAATGCACAGTGGAAGTTTTACACACTACAGTCCACAGACAAAAAGGAATCCTACAACATATAAAGGACAGTGTTGATTTCATCCAGGCAGCAATGCCCATTGTCAGGGAGCTGTTGATAACTACTCTGTCTACAATTTGCATCCCAGTCTACACCAGTCCAGAACAGCAAATTACAGCACTGATTTTGGCCAAGTGGTGCTGCCCATTGTAACTGGAACTGTTGGGAAGCACCACATTTTTGGACAATTCATGTCCCAGTTCACAGCAGTCCAGAGCAGCACCCGGTTAGGGCTGTTGGCAATGGGCTGCAACAAAAATGCAACAAGTAACTAAACAAATAACTTTTCATTATTACTTCATACATCTTTAAAAGCATTCCATCCACTTACTGCTGCTTATAAACCTGCCTGGTCTGGAAAGCCAATTTTACATTGCTATTGTGTGTTTTGTGGTGTTGTTACTGCTCTCCAGGTGCACCTGCTTTGATTGAAGAAGAAATTCCAGCAGAAATCACAGCAGAGATATTCACTGCTGACATTCTTGGCTTACCCATCGCTGAACCAGCGAAAAAAAGAACAGAGAAAAAAGATGGATCCTTGATCTATGAAGACTCAGAATCATAGCTGCCATGAAGTTTTCTACTTATTCCTACTTTCCAGCCTCCTCTCTTCAAATATCTTGAAAAAATATATATTTCATGTTTATTAAAAAGTAAAGCTCACACAGTTTTGTATTAATTGATCTCTAGAAAAAGCTCCCAGTTTAGCACATGGTACAAACCTATGGGATCAAGCCTGTGCAGAGAAACACTGGGGTGGCTGCAAAGAGTGAAGCAGTAGTTACAGCAGCGTCTTGTACTGACCACCCCATCCTTGGCTGGAACCTTCCTAGAATTCATTTCGGGTGGGTTTATGCCAAATGCAGCCTACTTTTATTATATTAAGATGGTATTTATTTGTGAAACTTGACAGGAAAATAGCAATGTAAATATATTAAATTGATTAAATAAATTTATAAACGTAGTGTACAAAATGTTTGGACAAGTTAGAATGGATTTGTAATTATAAATCCAACGGACCTCAATAAAGAAAGGAATGCTGTGATATACATTAAAACCAGGTTTCCATTTTGGCCTTTAAACTTTTCTTTTCTGACAGCAGTAGTTCCAATTAGTAGTGTAATACCAGTGGGACGGCATCTCACTGTGTTTGTATAAACAGCATAATGAGGCTGATATAAGTTGCCGTAGAAAGATCAGTGAAGTGCTGTTGAACACGCTTCCTTCTTTACATCAACCTCAGCATCAATTTGAATAATAATGTAGGTCCTTAAGAAGCGTTCCTTTCAGTAGCAATGTTTTTTAAACAGAGATTGCTGTTATGTACTCTGAAAGTATCTGTGATTGTACAATTAGTACAAACAGCAAGGTGTGCACTAGACGCAAGTTAATGAAGGAGTCCAGCAGCACCGTGACCTGAGTACACTGGGTATATCACAGATTTTTATTTGGAGCAGATCCTCTGTTACTTAAAACCAGCCCTATTCCACGGAAATTATTTGGATTATTTTAGGCAGCTGAGAAACCTTGTAACCACTGCAAAAAAAAAAAGAGGCATATTATGAATTTATTAAGCATTCTGTTCAACAAGGCAGCTGTTTTGCTGAATGTTTTTGCATCGCCAGTCCCCCCGCTCAGGGTCTGTGATACTGTCACAGCCACTTGCACAAGGGCTGGACGGGGCTGTCACTCGCCCGGATCAAGGCAGCTTCTCCGGGCTCCCTGCGCCGGGCTGAGGGCGAACGGGTCGGGGCGTCACCGGTGGAGCCCCCGGAGCTGCTCCCGCCACACGGGGCCGGGGGGCGGACTCGCTCCACCCGCCCTCGGCCTCACGCAGCCCTGGCGGTGCGGGAAGAGGGACCGCGGGGCCAAACTCACCCCTTCACGGACACCTCTTCCCCCCGGCAGCTCCGCCGGTTTGTCCCCGCAGTTCCAGGCTGGCTGAGGGGGCGTGGGCGGGAGGCGCTGAAGCGGAATCGCCGGTCCCTCAGCTCCGGGGACGGCCGCGGAGCCAGGGCCCCCGCGTCCCCTTCCTCAGCCTCTCGCCCTCCTCCCTCCCCTCCACGCCGACAAAGGTTCCCGGGCGGCCGGGTCGGCGCTTCCTGACCCCTCACGGACCCCGCTGTCCCCTCGCAGTCCCCGCTGTCCCCTCGCAGTCCCCGCTGTCCCCTCGCACCGCCCGTCCCACGCGCCGGCCCCTCCCCCTCCGTCCCCGCGCGCGGGCTGCCGGCGGCGGCG
>VWYH01011280.1:0-141335 GCA_013399365.1 Pampusana beccarii | reverse complement strand
CTTTGTGCGGGCGGGCGGACGGACGGACGGACGCCGCGAGCAGCGCCGAGCGCCGCGTTCCCCGCTGAGGCCGCCGCCGCCGTCCCCCCCCCCGCCAGCAGCATGTCGGGCCGGTCGGTGCGGGCCGAGACCCGGAGCCGGGCGAAGGATGATATCAAGCGGGTGATGGCGGCCATCGAGAAAGTGCGCAAATGGTGAGCGGGCCGCGCCGCGCCGGGACCCCGCGCCCGCCCCCGCTCCCCCCTCACCCTCCGCCGCGCCCCCGACCCCCGTGCCGTCCCCTCACGNGCCCGGCTCCTCCCGCCGCCCTCCCTACAAAGGGCCCTGAGGAGCGGGCCTGGGGGAGCCCCGCCACCCGCTCTCTGTGGAACTGCAGCTCAAAGAAGTATTTTTTCTTTTTTTTTTCTTTTTTTTAAGCGTTAAAAATACCTCTGCAAAGTGACAGAGAGTTTCTTTTATTATTATTATTACACACTTATTTATTTATTTTACCTTTCAAGTTTCCGAGGTTTGCACGTAAGCGCAGCAAACCCGAGCGCGATCGTCTCCCGCTGTTGCAAATCCCGAGTGGAGCAGGAGGGAGCGCGGATCTGCCGCTGGAATTTGGTTTAAATGATATGATTGAAGGCTGTACCCCTGGTAAAATAATTCCCTTTTGTTAGGCCTGAAACGTGTTTTGGCATTTTCCCGCTTTTGTCTTTTTCTGCTTTTGTTAGGAAAATCCACATGAGGTGTTTAAACAATACAGTAAAAGAGTCGCTGCAACGTTCTGCAGCGTGTCCAGGGTTGTCGGATGGGATAACGAGCAGTGGGACTCGAGAGTGAATCTCTTTCTTCCAGCAAGTTGACTGTTCAGTAGTATTTGTGCATGCGTCTTAAAATACTTTCTTTAAACATTTGAAACTCACAGGAAAATTCCCTTGGCTTAGTATTAACCCGTATAACTCAGCTTTCTAGAACCTGCTGAAATAAGGGAACACTTGTACCGCAACCCACAGCTAATGCTCTGCTTTCATTGAAAGAAAAGCGAAATACAGCATTAAATGTGTGTTATTCGGGTGGAGTGGATTGTTGCGTTTTAAATGGCCTTGAGCAGATGAATGGGCCCATTGGTTTGAGCCGGACAAAGAATCGGGACGTGTGTCCAATAATGTAGGGCACGAGCTGGGGATTTCACAGAATCCAACCGTTGTGTGGGGAGCCGGAGCAGCCCCAGCATCGCAGTTCCATGGGTTTCAGGAACTCTCTTCCACTTGGGTGGTGGTTTTAAGTGCTGTTTGCTGACCGGCTTTGAAGGGTCAGAACAATGTGTAGCGACGTGACAGGACTTTTGTTCAGATAGGAGCGTTGTTGGATGTGTGGGACTATTCTGGCTGTAGGTATTTCATTCATGAGCGCAGCATACTTTGAATCCTAGTTCGCGGATTCCAGAGGGGTAGAGGCAGAAGCTTGGCCATTCAACAAAATGTCTAATTTATTTATTTTTTCTTGGCAAGGGCTCTCTGCCATCGTGTTTGTTGCTATGGCTTCCTTTATAAAACAGAAATCTTATGGTGTAAATAGACTTTGTACGTTTTAACCCTTATGAGAAACAACTTTCCTGTACAGAATCATGCAGTGTTTCTTTTGGTTATTGTCAGAAATATTCATATGGCGTTTTGTGTGTGCATCTCGCCAGTATTTCCATAAACCATATAAAGAAATCATCATTTGATGGTCAATCTCACGATTCCCTCCACCTACAGTCAAGTACAGTGGGGAATCAGCAAGAGAGATGTGCCGTGTGGTTTAAATGTTTTGTGAGACTTGGTTTGTGCGAAATTGAACTTCACACACTAGCAATTCCTGCGTTTTCGGGAGAGCCACATAGGCGATTTCCAAGTGTGCGGTTCCATTTGCATACTAGGAGCAATTTGTTGCCATCCACAGCTCTTCTGTGGAAATGCAGCCACTGAAAATCACAATACCTTGCACCCAACGTTTCACAGAACAGAGTTTCCTGAGGCTGCTGTGCTTGTAGCGCTGGGTGCCGAGGATGAGAGGCAGACTGAGCTGTAAACTCTTCCGAGGGGCCGGCGGCTCCGGTGTGTGCTGCCCGAAGCTCTGCTGGCCCGTGACGGTGCACAGCAGCCTCGCCGAGCGCCTGTACTGCCACATCGGTGAACGTGCCGGTTGGAAAGCACTTTCCATCAGGGCAGACTGTTTCTTAGAAAATACCCGTCCTTTCTTGGACAGCGAGCCCTTTGATGCAGGTACCGTATCTTCTGGTGTGTTTGTAGAGCGCCGTGCACTTCTGGTATCACTGGAACTTTGTAGTAAACAGTGAAGTTGTTACGTTTTTTATCTTGAGATTAATGTAACCGTATCTCCTTTGTTTAAACCGCTCTTGTGAATGAGTATCTATTTTAGAAAACACATAGCACGTGTCTCACAGAATACATGGTTGTGTTGTGTTTGTGTAGCAGAAGTGTTAAATTTCCATGGCTAAGAGGGCAGTTCTACTTTTTTAACAGTACTTATAATTTTTCTTTCAGTCTATTTTACAAAATCCTCTGAGCTAAATTTATCTCAGTGAATTTGGAAAGGTACGGGATTGTTTATTGTCTTTAAAGATTGACGGGTATGTGTAGATTCTAAATGGATTCTCAAGACGAGAGGCAAAAAGCTATTGTGCCCTCAACAAGCGCTAGGAAAATAATGGAAACACTCCTGTTTTATGAAAGTCTGATTTATTAAATTAAATGCAGACATTTACTAAAAGAGAAGTAGTGGCCAGGAGGCAAGCATAAGTGGTAATGCATCTTGGGAGGCAGTGAAATAATTTTCAGGGGTATGTATAGTAGCACTGCTGAGCTTTTGGACAACTGTGCAAACATTTAAGGCTGGAGGGACGGCGTGGCTGATGGAGCGAGGTCCCCTGGTCTAGAGAGTGCACCAGGAAAGAGGAAATCTCGTTGTGTTGCCCTGTTTTTAAGTTGTGGTATCTTCACAGAAGTCATTTGACCTTTTTCTCACCCATCAAAGCCACAACCTAGGGATAGTGATAGCACCATAAGAAGAAGAGGTGAGCTTAGAGAACAGATAAAAGTACTTACAGAAAATGCTAAATATTTCCGATGGCAGGGAATTGGCTGTAGAGCCAGGCTTGACGTGGGATGTAGCTTAAAACAAAATGTGTTGAGTAAAAGTTGAAGAGCAAAGTTACTGTGGGCAGTGAGATTGTGTTGTCCGGCACTGTTGGTTGGGATGGGGAGCTGTGACCAGTTGGAGTAGAATTTCTAGACAATACTGCTGTAGCATTTCTGTTCTCTGGTTCCATTCAGACTTGCTAAAATATTTTTCCGTGGTATGTAATGCGTTGAGATTGAGCTTCTTGCAGGTTTTGCTGCTCGTGCTTCCTTCTTAAAATAGGCTTTCACTCTGAAAAGTAGTTATGAGATAGAACTTCTTAACATGATGTCTTTGGAAAAAAACTATTTGCCACTGCTGGATTGCCACCCTGGTTCAGTCTGGCTACATTGCCTGGGTTTGGTTTCCTACTAAGATTGTAGTTCAAGCAGTTGCAGTAAAAATACCCAGAACTGTGCTGAAGTTCTGTGGTGGCCCAAAAACCCTGTTACCGTGCTTGAATTATGATACGTTTTTCTCTGGCTCGCGGTTATTTCTTTTTGCGCCGGGACGTGGTCTCTGACTCCAGTGGAAGCTGGATGTATGTTAAAGGTAGGGTTTTGTCATGTGTAAGCTGTGTTTTTCTTTACAACAAAAGGTGCTTGTTGCAATGTGGAACGTAGCAGAACTTGCTCAAAAACATGCTGGCCTGTGGAAGTTAAAGGAGACTCTCATAATGTACCATATTTAGGTGAACTCAGGGAGAGAGTGTCCTTAACAGTTAGTCTCTGTCCCTTCATACTACATGGGCTTTTATTGTATTTGTAGCGTGGTCAAGAAATAGTATATTTGGGGCTACTTCACGTTAGTCACTAGACAAACATCTACATAGCAATAGGTGTGCTCTGAAAAGCAAGCCTATGTTTAAAAAGAAAATAAATCTTTTTTTGTGCATCTCGCAGCACTTCATGTGTATAATAATGGCATTTTCTTTCCCATTCCCCTTTCTCCTTTGCTTGATCCCACAGGGAGGTCATAATTCTGTGATTTTCACCAAACTCTGTTGCAATGCAAGTGAGTGTGATGTGATAAATTCAGCATTATGACGTCACTTCGTGATCATCAACAGAAGATGGGGTATGTGGGAGCAAATCCTTGCGTAAATACAGATCGCTGTGATAAATGATAGTCACGGTAAAAGACCAAACAGCTGTGAAAGCCTTTTCTTGAATGATAGTATATTGGCAGTAAAGGCTTTCTGTTTCTGTGCCATCAAATGTCTCTAGTGCTCGTTTCTGCTGCAGAAGCTGCCTTGGCACTTTGTGTATAAGTGTAATATACACTCGTGTTTGCTCACTGGTATATTACTTTTATACACAGAATTTTATGTTCATCTTTGGAGCTTTAGTGTTAATATACAAAATACAAATATATTGAAGAGTCTAGGACTATTTAGAATGGGGAATTGAGTATATAATTATGTAAGTTCTAGGATATTAGTATGCCTCAGGCATAAGCACTAAAGAAGTGTTGATACTACTGCTTACCCCGCGTATCCTTGGCTGTCTTTTAAATGTTGTGCAGATATGGTTCACAATTTAAAAATGCTTTAACATGATTTCAGATAAATGTAAGGATTTGGTTTTTTTGCATTGACTAGTTTCTGAATTTACTGTAACTATATACTTAAGATACTTTTCAGTATGGAAGATGAAATCTATACAATATTTTTTATTTTAAAGTTTGCCACTTTCCATTGTTGTTATGCCCGAGTCATTCATGGAGGAACAGGAGAGGTTTGAAACCAGATTTCTATTGTTTGTAAAGCTGTGGAGCTTGTCAGATGGACATGGACAAGTAAAGTTGATAATTGCCAGATTTTTAGGCTGATTAACTCTCAGGCTGATGTTGTTCCTCTACATTTTCCAGTCCACCAGTCAATATAGAGATCAATCTATGCAGCAGTAATATGACAGTGTATTGCCTGTAATATTGCCTAGTATTACTTAACAAAGGTGGAATTTTGGTCGGGGTCTCCAGACAAGGTTCAACAGCAGATCCATTTTACAGACAGGAAAACAGGTGGAGAATCTACCTGTAGTTTCACAACAGAATGGGCTTGTGCCCACGAGCTCATTAATTCCTTGTTCCTACTCCAGCGTTTGGTTAGCGAGAATATTTTGTAGTTTCTGCAGCATTTAGCAAACTTATTGTTACGGGCAGCGTCAGTAAATCATCAGTTCTAATGAACTGAAAAGGAAAGTCCCTGGTCAGCAGGTTGGGGCGGTGTCTTTGCACAAAAGATAAACAGTGAGTGTTCAGAGTAGAACTGGTTGTGGGGATTTGGGTATTTTGGTTGGTTGGTTTAGTTTTTGGTTTGAAATAGAAAGATAGTAAGTATTATGGATGATAGTCTAAGCTTTATTTACAATAAACACCTTAAATCCTGGATTTATTTACCCCGTTGACCCTAAATGTCTGAAAGTCATTGCATTTCTTTGTTAACAAATTGGTGTTTGTGTTGCCAATGATTTTATTAAGTTTTAGAGGAGCTTGTCTTCTTTTTTGCTGTGAATACTTTTATGGTCTTAAATGTTCAATACTGTAAATGCTTACACCTGTAAAATATTTGAATAATAGCAGTGTGATGTTGGGTTTTCTTTTTAGCCATAAGTGTTTGCAGGACTGGGGTATTGGTGTGCTTCCATCACAAAATATCCTTATTCCCATTGTTGTCTGAATTACTGTGTATTGAGTTCAGTAAAAAAAATCCCTATAGCTGAGGGTTATCAATATTTAAAGTGGTACTTAAGAAGCTCAAAAGAATTAAAATGTCAGGGCTAACTTTAATACTAGAAAGAAAAAGTTACTAATATAGGTTTCCTCCTGTGTTCTACAGTCTGTCCAGTGAAGATGCTGTGTGAGGCTGCTTTGAGATGCTAACAGGTATCTTGAACTTTTGGTTTTCCAGTGCAGCATCTCTAAGTAATATTTTGCTGTAGGAAAAGACTAAAATCTTGATTTATTTTTTTAAAGCATTTATTCACCTCTCTCTACACCCAAAACAAAAGCCCAGTTGGTTTTATTTCCATAATTTCAAAGATTTTCTTAAGTAGAAATAAGTTTAATTTGTCTTGTATCGTTAAAAAAATATATATATATATATATCATGATCATATCTTCAGAATTAAGTACACTCTCATTATTGACATGCCCTCATCTCCACGGTCATTTTTATCACATTTAGTGTTAGAGCTCCAAATCAGCCTAAAATTGGGTTTTGACATACTTTGGCCGTCCAGCATACCCTAGTGGATGTATCTAAACACACTGAGGAGAAACTGTGCTCCAAGAAGAGCCGTAGGAAAGAAATGAATCTGAAAGAGTTTTGTGCTTAATTTAAAAGATTCTTGTGGAAAGATCCCAAACTTATCAAGTTGCATATATAGCTGCCTTTTTGTTTGTTTGTTTCTTAAACAGGAAAGTGTCTTCTCCAAAGGGAAAACAAATAAGATTTGCTTTAGTAGCTAAACAAATAGTCAGGAGGATGTTTGTGGCATTTGTACGATGTGGCTGCTTTTGATTCTGGAAGCCCTTTCTAAATATGGAGCGATCATATATGTATTTGGAGTCACATCCAGCTTCTCCCATCCTGCAAGGATTTTTTTTATTTATTTATTTTTAGCTGTAACTGGATCCCAAATCTATTATTTAAATGTGTTTTTTAAAAAGAAGAATGCTTGAGATCTCGTGCCAAATTAATTTCAGATGTTCCTGAATTTTTAATGGAATTGGTCTTCGTTGTTAACTTTTAATCGATCCCTTTGCAGAGCTATATTCCAAACCAGCAGTGGTAATCTGTGACCTGAAAACTGATCACAGGATTGTGATTAAATTTCTCTGGCACTGTGGACCTTCCTTTAATATTCTGATGTAAAGGGCTCAAGGAATGCATCCTTTAAGTGTTCAGCATCCTTTCCATCTCTGCGACTGCGTGACCCCTCCAGCCAGATTTCCTTCACAATTTACTGATGTGACTCTCCAGAGTCTGAATTCTGCATCCCGGCACATATTGCTGGCAATAAGGCTGTTGGTTCTAAGACTAGAATTTCAGAGCTGCTTGACAGGAGCGTTGGGTGAATGTTAAATTGCTAGCAGCAAATTTCTACCCCAAATAAACCTCAGATGGTCAAAATGCAGTTAGATTTCTAATACCATTAAACAGCTTCATGACAATCAAACCACACTGGTCTAAAACCTCTTCTGCTGTCTAGAAACTTAAGTGAAAATTGTAGGCATTAGATCTGCATTTTCAGTAGCTGTTCTTCTTAACTGTATCTTTAATCCAGATCTTATTACTGCTACTGCAGTTTTTCACTTAGTCAGGTAACAGCCCTGAGAAATCTGGAGGTTAGCAGTGCTCTAACAAGTTTTTGAAATGCAAAGAACAATTTGCACAGTGCAGCACTAAAGACATGTAATAGAGATCATCCTACGTAATAGCCTATTTAAATCCTTGACAACTTACAATAGTAGATCACTTTCTTTTGAATCCAAAGTTTAACTTCTCCTGCATTGTGATTTTATAGGGAGAAGAAGTGGGTGACAGTTGGAGACACATCCCTAAGGATTTACAAATGGGTACCAGTAACAGAGCCAAAAGTCGATGATGTAAGTATCCTGCAGATATCTTGCTTTTTTCCAAGGTGTAGACACTGATGTTTAGGGACAGTCGAAAGAAATTTGCTTTCTCTGCTTTGAGCCTTTTTAAGCTAAGGCTGGTGTGGGTCTTGCAAGTGTTTGAGTATAAATGCTCCAGGGAAAATGTTGATCTCTACAGAAAGTGATGGTGATGGTTCAGTGGGTGTCAGTCTTCTGGAGTCAGCTTGGATCATTTCTCAGATAACTGTTGCACAGTCGGCTTGAAACTGATTTTTGAAATCCTTCTCTAACATAATACTGGAGAGGGAAAGCTAAGACATAAATTACTTTTCCCCTCTTTCTGCCTGAAGCTTTAAAGGAAAGTAGCTGGTTTAGAACCGTGTGGAGAAGGTATTCCATCTGTGCATCACTGCTGTTTTGCTCAAAACACTGGTGCAAAACACTGAAGTAGGGGTAGGAAAGTCCTCCGGAACCGAGATCACTTGTATTAAATCTGATTTCATCCACCTGTGAAGGAGCAGACAGGATACTTGATTTTTACTAGAATAGGAGAATGGGGTCTTTTTTGCTGCTTCATGTTTCAAATGGAAGTTCTTTGATTTTAGTGAATACAGATTAGATTACTTCCCCCTTCACTTGTTGTTCCTAAGCCACTTTGACGTTTCTTTGAACTAGAATTAGAGAATTAGCTAGGCTCTTTCCTCCTACTAGTTTTGGAAGGCTGTTGTAGAACCTCACCACTTCGATGGTTAAACCCTTAAAAAAAACCAAACCTTTTCAGCTTAAATTGTCCGCAGACATTTTCAGCATTTCTCTTGAGGCAAAAGTGTCCTTTTAACCTTTTTTTTAAAAAAACAAAGCAAACTCACAAACCTGAGAGAGATTATGTCTGCTCTGAACTTTAATTTTGCGAAGGTAAAGAATTCCACATGCTTTCACCTCTGTTACACATGTTAGGGAATAAAATCTGGCTTCTCTGAAGTAACAATACAATTTAAAAATTAGCTTAATAATCTGTTTGAAATAGAGGGAGAAGTCCTTCCAGGTATCACGTTGAACTTTTGCAGTCTTAGACAATATTTGATTGTGGTTTTAGTTCCTCCCCTCATTGGAGGTCACTGTCTTATCCAACCGGATGGATTGATGAGCCTTCTTCCTAGAGTCAGGCTTTTAATTGTGCTCTGAGCGGGCATGCAGGATCCTCCAAAAGCAGCGCAGCTGCTTTTTCTCCTATGAGACCGATTACATCACCTCTTAATTGCAAATGCTGCATCCCTTAGCAGGCACGGATTTCCACGTGGTGGATGCCACTGTCTCCTTTGTTTTACTGCGTGCAGTCCAGACTGTCCTTCGGTCAGGAGCGTGTTGTGACCTATAGTTCATGCAGGACTGTCTTGCTTATGCACTTTGTTTTGTGCCAGTCTGGGTTTTCTTAATCCATCTTGTAGTTTTAATGAAGAAGCAGCATGAATCGTAGAGAAGTAGGAGGTCTCTGCAGTGTTGGTTATTGAGAAAGAGGTAAAAAACTGTCTCTTCAGCTTAAAAATTCTAGATCTGTTCTCCTTCCTGTTGTGCATGCACGCATATTGTCTAGGTGTATTCTACAAGCTTTTTTATCTGGAAGGGAGAACATATGGAGTTTTGTTGTAGTGGTGTGTGGATGTGCATAAACCATACAGCGAGCAGAGTTACCAGCTCAGAAATTGCAAATTTCGTGAATCGTAGCCCTGCCGCTGGTCAGCAATGTTCTTCTTCGCTTTTCCTGGTGCAGCAGAGATTGTTCTGACCTTGCTTTTGTAGCTCTTTGGACGGAGTGTGCAGTTAGCAGCCAGCGCCTCCCAAGGTCTCTGCCTCAGTTCCAGCGAGCCAGTTGATCCGTGTGCCTCAGATTCCCTCTTTGTAGAATGAGGGGTATGACTGAGAAATTTTGTACTTTTTACAAAAATTGTGCAGTTGTTTGAAGATGAAAAATGTGTTTAAGAGCTAACCTTTCGTAGAATTTCTGGATAAAAACCTATATATCCTAGTGGTTTGTGTCATGAAGAATACAGTGAGAAAAACAGCCCGTAGTTATTTGGGCTAATGCATTATTGATAATGTCAGTGATTATTGCCTTGGGTTTATTTCTCACTTGAAATTAAGTGAGATGCTTTCAGAAGTAATGAGTGGGAAGGGTTTTATATTGCAACATGGATTTCTCTTCATGATGATAGTCTCATTTGTTCATGGTCCCTCTTGTTTTTCAGAAAAATAAGAATAAGAAAAAAGGTAAAGATGAAAAATCTGGCTCTGAAGTGACCACTCCAGAGAACAGCTCCTCTCCAGGGATGATGGACATGCATGGTGAGTGGGAGGTCAGCCCCGCTGACCCTGCTCCCCTGCTCTGAATGTACCGCCTAAAAGTGAAAACAGATACTCATTTGGTACCCTGGACTTCTGTGGATGTACTAACAGTTTTTTAAATGCTGTTTGTATTTGGGCTGTGTGGGTAAAAAAATGATAGTGGAGCTAAAATGAAAATAAAAATAGAAATATCTGTCATTCAAAATACTACACTCGGGTGAAGTAGTAATTCTGTTGAGTTTGCGTCTTGAAGAACCAAAAGACCTCCAAGGCCTCAATGGCACCTACTAAAATTTGTGCAGGTTTTGTACTTTTTAACGCTGCAGGTGAGTCAGGCCTCAGTCTGTGAGAGCCAAGGAAGCAAGCTCTGGTTCTCTGGTGCCTTCCTTTTGCTTCAGCTTGATGAAATTAACTGGTTAAGAAACCATTTTTTTGCTTGCCACTCTGGCACTCTTAGATGATTTTTTCTTTTTAAGTGTGAACTGTTGAGTGTTAACCTGGTGTTTATTACAGAGGAGCTTGCACAAGTTCAGCTCTGTACAATTTTTTACCTTCTAGGTGTTTGAATAACAATTATGGCTGAAAATGCAGCACTATTTGAACCAAAAACAGGGGTTCACTTTTTAGTGGGTTGTAAATTTTTAATTTCATTCTTATTTGCATTGCCTCCTGGTTATTTTTTGCAGTGTTCAGAGTGAGTGTTGTCTTGCAATTAAAGGATTGAGCAGGATTTTCACAGATCTGGATTAATTTTTCATTTGTTTCGAACTTCTGGGCTTTTACCTTGGTCACATCATTTAATTTTCTTAAGTCTTGTTTCTCCCATCCATGAAGTGAATATAATACTTGGGGTTTTTTATCATGTATCACAGGAAGAGGGTTCAGGCAGAGTATTTCCTGTTAACTGCAGAGACACGATCTGTGCTGCAGAAAGTTACTGTGATCCAAGCTTTTGGAGGCTAGAGAATATTCTGGACAATTTTCCCTTAGAAACTATTGACATTGGGACTGGATGTTACATTTTACCTCGATGGTGTTTTTTCATTTTTTTTTGACCTTCAGGACACACTTCAAAACTATCTGCTCTTCTGAACATGGTAGAGACAGCTATTTGTAAATCTGCAGCATGGGCATTTAATTAGCCCGTGTTTTATGATCTATAAAATGAGACTGTCACTTCTGTTGACTTGTTTTATTCATAATATAAAATTTTGGGTTCATTTGGAAGAGATCTGAGTTAGACACTCTTGGTTCTATTGTATAATATTAGTTAGAACACCTTTTTTAAAGTTTTCTGGTTTTTGGTAACTTCTAGAAAACTCCTGTCTTGCAACATAGGCTGCAAGAGCAAAAATTGTGGTGGTGTGGAAAAAAGTTAGATGTAGTGCTAGTCTAAATGCTTGGACTGAATCCCCAATGAGCCAGACTGTATCACGTATTATCAGGGAATAAAGGATTTTTAATATGGAAGGATTAAGGTATGCTTTTTATTTTGTCAAATTAGATTTTTTTTTTTTTTACCTCTTTTGTTAACAGATGACAACAGCAACCAGAGTTCAATAGCTGATGCTTCTCCAATAAAACAAGAGAACAGTAGTAATTCCAGTCCAGCACCAGAACAGAACTTGTCAACACAAGCAGACAGCACTGAAGTCAAGTCTGACGAAACTCAGGCAGAAGCAAAGGAGCAGCCTGGTTCAGAAGGTGAGCTGAGAAAACCATCTTCAGAGCCAAACAAAAAACGTTACCCTTTAGTGTATCATTTATTTGCTTATCTGTTTTAAGAACTGAATAATAACAATTCAAAATAAATCGTTTTGAATTCTCAGTACTTATGTGAAAATGGGCCATAATCTGTCTGGCCTACCCGTGAACCTTCCATGCAGCTGGAAAGGTCAGATTGACATTTGGGGTGTTTTCAGAGAGGAAACAAACCAAAATGCTTGATTTATTGTTGTCATAATCTCAGTTTTGAAAGAAGGAATAGTTTAAAATTGCCTTTAAAATGGCTGCTAACATGTAATAATGTAATCACACAAATCCTGGCAAGTATTGTGTTTGTAGATCCATGAATGTTCGTTATCTAATGTGAAAGTAAAATAGAGGCGAGATACTTTGAAATTACTTTTTAATTGTGTGAACTGTAAGCTTTCTTTTTGTTAACCCTGCTAGTTATTTACTCAAAAGTTAGCTTTGAATTCTGTCCGAATTTTTTAGAAGTGTTACCGTATTATATTGCAGTTGTGCACAGATTAAAAGTACGTGTAGGTTAAGAGATTGTTCCGAACCTCACTCTTTAAAAGTTATTTTGGGTAATCGAGACATGCTCTGTATTTATATTCTCAGGAATGTAACTTTCTTCATCCTATGATAACAGATAAAAGATGTCCCTAACACCATTCTAATGATTTGATTGCAGAATTCTTCCCATAGCAAAGCAATTAAATTACGCCCTCCCGATTTAGTTCTTAGCTCAGTAGATGCACTAACCAATTTAAATTTAGAGCTTTTATCTTGGTAATACCAGAGTGGTTAAGTATGTTAAATGTCGTCATTGTTAATTGGGGTTAAAATTTGACGACTGAATCGTCACCAAATTGAAACAAATCAGAACAACATATCCTTCAAAGAAAATCTCAACTAACATTTTTGATCATGGTGAACAGTAAGGATTCACTGCTTGGTCTGATATTGTCTGAACCCGTTTGTGTGAAGCTGTGACATAGTGTACGTGCTCCTCAGACTAAATTTAGATTCAGGGACAATCATACCAAGTTCTCTGGAATAGTTCCAGAGCCAGTTACTATAAGATGAAAGGGAGAAGTAATGGCAAAAAATACATGTTATTAATGTATTTTTTTCCATTGGTTATATGCCGTGTTTAAAAATTTATGAAATAATTATTTATCTACTGAAGCGTTATGAGCGATTAAACCGCTGGAATCGTGACACTATTCAGCGAGATACAGTTAACAACCTTGTACGTCTGTCTCGAGTTACTACATGAAAATCAGGGAGGTTCCTTAAGGCCAGGGGACAGTTTGGGGCGTCAGAAATGCCTCCTATGGACTTCTTAAAGAAAACAGGCACATTCAGGACATTCTGATGGGCATATGAGTCATCGCAGGCACCAGAGTAGCTCAGGGCCAGGCAGTTCAGAGTGTGGATCTCCTTGCCCAGAGAATGGGAATTGTCAGCGGCACCTGGAAGAGACCGGAGCAGCTTGAGGTGTTTTCCTGTACTGAGGAGATGTGCGCATCACAGTGCTCCTTAGTTCAAGTTGCAATGTGTGCCGAGACATCCACAACAGAAATTGAAATTCCTTGTGACCCTCGGGACTTGTTTCTTTATCAGTAGGAACATGCTTTTCTGGTGAGACATGGAAAGGAAGATGATTCTGTCTGAGTTTGCTGAATGTGATCTTTGAGACTGCTCATCACAGGCGTCACTGTATGTTGAATTCAGTCAGAGAAGCTTTCAGAAACGTCTGTGATGCTTTTTATACAGTACACCACAAAAATATTTATTACTCACTGGTTATGTCATCTTCATTAGCTGAAGTTGTCAAAAATTTTTTTTGATCTTGCATTTCCCTTCATCTGGAATAAATTTATATTTCTTGGGTCAGGGACCTGTGGAGACATCACTTCATAAAACTTGACTCCATGCATACTTCTGAGAATTCATTTGAGTCAAAAAGGATTTTTAAATGAGGTGAAGGAAAGAATGGATTCCAGTCTTTACACTGTTCTTGATGTGGATATTGAAAGAAACACAACTGACCTTTTACGATCAAAAGCATTTGATTGTGGGTGGTTTATTTTTTTTTGTCGTTGTTGAGTCTCTGCTTCTGGACACACTGTGTTAAACTTCCAGGGATCTTTAACCTGTAAAGCCATTTTAAGTGTCCCTGTCCCCTCTTCGAGTGAACGTGTGCTTTAACTCTGAGTCCTCTGCAAGTCTTGCTTTAAGAGAGAAAGAGAAGGATTTGAAAACAAAGAAAACCCCCCACAATCAAACAAACAAACAGGAAAACTGGAAGCCTAGAAGAGCTATAGCGAGCTGGAAGACTTCTCCATGAGTATGCACCAGAATTAAAAATTCTGCAACCTTAATGGTTAAGCTAGCTAGCTGAATTTTCAAATTTTCTCTTAAAAGTACTATCAGGCAAAAAAAGTGGATTTTAAATATATGGCTGAATTTCAGTTCACATAACTTTATTCTCCCTTCTTAGCTACACAGTTTTAGATGCATTAGGTATCACAATTCAGCCCTTTTTGTAGCTGTTTTTTACTTTGGTTTGAGGGAAGTTTCTTTGAGGTCGGGCTGTTTGCAGAGTTTATGTTGAAACTTGTTTGCTAATAGCGTTGACATGGTTCTGCGTTGCAGGGTGTACAGGAGCTTGGCTCCCTCTAGGGACTGACTCCAGCCACTGGATACTGTTTAATTCATTGTATTCGTACTGTCGTGCATGCTATTGGTAATGGTTACATGTGGGTGAAACTTATGTGTTTGGGATGTTGCTAATGAGAAAGCATCCTAAAAGTTCCTGCTGAATGCTTTAATTTGTTGGCTTAAAATTCTTTCTTGAAATTTCAGATACCTCTGATGAACAGAATTCACAGTCTTCAATGGAAAATTCCGTGAATAGTTCAGAGAAAGCAGAAATTCAGTCCTCTGGAGAAAACGATATAATTACAGAGGCATCTAAAAACTCTCAGGTAACTTTAAGCGCAAAAGCCCAATTATTTGGAATTTGGAAAAGAGGATTTTTACCAAAAAGCTAATGTAAGGAGGCCAGTTGTGTATTTAGACTCATTTCCAAAGGTGATGACAGTAAAGCAGCTGTAGACTATTAGATATACATGTATCTGGTTTTTGTGGTTAATTAGATTGGCTTCTTGCATGTCACATAATTTGAACAGTAAAACTAGATCGGTCTGGTTTACTTTTCAATTTCCTGAACCAGTCTGTGTTAGTTTTGTAAGGGAATATTAAAATTTCATGTTAATAAATTGCTGAGATCTGCGGGCAGAGCACAGCTCAGTCCGTTGCTTTTCCTTGTGGGTGGTTGGCTTGTTCCGGCGCACACCTCGCGCTTTCCAAACCTTGCGTGTTCCGTCCTGCAGAGATTGCTTTGGCTGCAGCGGGAGGAAATCAGTGTGCGCTGGGTGTGGGTTGTACTCCCGTTATGTTAATATTACATCGTAAGTTAACATGAGCTGAGGGAAGTCTGGGTATAACGATGCATCAAGGCTCTTGTTTGGAATATTTGCTGTGGTTTTTAGCCCGGCACTAGAATTTTGCCCTTTGTCTGTAGACAACAAGTGTTCAGATGTTGAGGTAAGATGGTAAGTAGTGATTTCAGGAAGCAAATGCACTTGGTCGTGTCATTCTCACATCCAGGGTTGCTTTGTATTTTACAAATGACAAGCCAGGGAATTTGTTTGTGTGTTTTGTTTAAAATTCAATGTAATGATAATGTGGTTGTTTTTCTTTTCCCCCTCCTTAAGGACTCTGAAGGAGTGCCGCCTTCTAAAAAGATGAAAGTAGAGGCTTCCCAACAAAATGTTGAAGAGATTTAGACTATAGATTTTTCTGGTCAGTTTTTATGTAAGGTACATCAGTGGGCTTAATTATAGAACAACCTTACTTAAGCATCTTCTCTTGGATGAGGACAGAACTCCTAACTTTTCAAGTTACCAAGCAAAAATCCAAGAAAGCCTAACAAAGGTTTAACTTCTCAGACACTGAAAACTTTTTCCTGTGAAACAAACATTGAGAACTTTTAAGTTACTGTCTCTGAAATGGTTGGAGTAAACAACTCAGGAGGGGTCTACGCACTGTTTCTAAAGTCAAAATTACAATTATGTTGCTGCTGTATTTTTTTTTCATTTCTCTATTTAACATTGTAAGATATTTAAGGATGGTACAGGTCAGGTATTAGCTTTCATGTGAAGTTCATTGTTCTGGCGTGATGTCTGCTTTTGTTTTGTGCCTTGTGTTCTGAAAACAGTGCTAACTTTTAAAAGTTGTTTTGCAACTGTCTCCTTTGCAAAGTGGCCTATGTTTGTATAATGCCATGTAGTAAGGCTTTTTTTTTTTATTTTTTTGTTTGAGGATTTTGTTTTGTTTTTAATTTTTAAATCCCTGGTGCTTAAATTTTTAACAAATACAGATCAGGAAGCCATTTTCACTCTTGGAGTCCAAGGAGAAAAAGGAGCTTGATATTTTATTTTAGCAGCTATAGTGGAGATCTTTTATTGAATGCATGGCATTCGCAACTGTAAATTTGGTCTTCTAAATACTTAACTTCATCAGAAGTTAACATGATCTGTTCACCATTTATAGTCCAGATCTGAATATATACTATAACACAGCAGTTAAAATACTTACGTATTAGGTCCAGATATCTGTACTGGGTACAACTTGCTTTACAGAAAAGTTCCACTATGTACATAAATAGGATCAAAGGGATTGATGCACAGTGAATTCATTTTCAATTGGTCTTTTTTGATATCATGTTTTCACTGAACTGGATTTCATTGTATTGTTTCTTTAGAAGATGTTTACTTCTGTGTTCCGGGTTAATACTGTATTGGGGGTTTATCTTTTTTTCTTTCAGCAAGTCTTGTAAATAAGCCTTGTTGTTTCCCTGGTCCCAACATCATTGTTAGAAATGTTCTTTCTTTTCCAATTCCGCTGAAGCGTGCTTGCGCTAAACTTGATTCAAAGGCACGAAGTGGGTGCAACTCCCTTCAAATTCGCGGCGTGTAGAAGCGCAGAACCGTCTGCGTTGGGCTGTAAGTGCAGTGGGCTTCGTACTTCCAGGGTGAGCTCCCACTTTTAGATACCCGGTGTCGGCAGGAACCGCTTATTTCTCGCTTCAGTACACCCGTGCACGCGTATGTACATCCGTACGTACATATGTATTGCTGGATCAGGCCCTTAGTCTGTCTTCGCTTTGTGTGGGAGATGGAAATTGTAACTTAAAATATAATCTCACAGCTCTGAAAATGGTTGCATATAGTTTGTAAGCTAAGAACTGTAAATACTTTTTTAAATAATAATGAAAAAAAATTGCTTCCAGTTGATACATTTTCATAATTAGCTCTTCATTAAGCTTATTTATTTCTGAATTCTCCAATAGTGAAAATGGCTTGCACTTAGACTACTGTATTGGGTTTGCAATTGCCACTTTCTTATGAAAAAAAAGTGGGGAAGTTGGGGGAGGGAACAGAAGGAGGGAGGAGCAGGAGCCAGTACTGACCTTCCGTAAGACGTTCGTGGGATTGAACTCCAAATAACATACAACGCTCAGTTTCAGAATTTTTCCTTTCTGTTGAAATAAAAAAAAAATTGGGATTTTAACCGAATAAAATTTGATGACAAATCACTCATGAAAAGAGTCTGCTCCCTAATAAGGTTTTTGGGATTTCTGGTCTGATCACGAAGTCCATTAACATTCTGAAAATAAGGAAATGAGGAGCCAAAAACTGTATTTGCACAATTATATGCAATGAAACGGTAGAATTCTCTCTTGAATTGTGTGTATGCCTAAAATGTGGATAACTGGTCAATGACGATTGATTTGTATGTATATTACATTCAGATTTAAGTGATATTTTGTGAGAAGTTCTATTGATATATTAAATGGGCAAGTCTAGAAAGATTCAAACTTTAAAATATTTTTGATTTACTAACTTTTTGTTGTTTTTAATGCTAAAACGAAACAACTCTGATGCCACCTTTGACAAGTAGTCACGTTTACTAGTCCCTCTCTTCAGGTGCATCGCAGCAAGTTTTTAATTTTAATTTTGTAGATGTTTCCAAGGGAGTAAATAGACTTTTCATTTAGAAACTAATTCCTGTACTTTAGAAAGAAATAAAATATATAAATAGCACTAAAAATACCTCAAATTTTTCATTAGATAGAAGCATTTATTGGCATTATTGACATCAACAGGTTTAATTATAAACTTCCTTTTCTCTCCTGTGGCTTCTGCTCAGAACTGTTCATTGTTCTGTGGCTTACACGACAAGGCATCATAACCATATTCCTAGAGGCTTTATTTCTAAAGTAGTAATGCTTTATTTACAGCTTCTACAGAATACATTCAGAACTTTCGTTTGGTTTTTTTTTTTTTTAACCAGAGATTCTAGTGACAACAGACAACTGAACAAGCAGATAGATTTGGGTTCCTTAGACCTGCTATTGTCAGTCTCTAAGGGAAGAGACTTTGACATTATCTGGTATGAAGAAATCCAAAATAGTGTATAAGACTGTTATTAGTCTTTTTTTGAAGTGCCTGATAACATTTATGGGCCAACGGATGTGATTAAACACATTTTAATGCCAGAAAGTACAGATGGGACCAAACCAGAACATTGAATTCAAATCAACCTGAGGTTTGAAATCAGATATAAATCCAGCTTTTTTTTGGCTTGGACCTATCTCTACCAGAAACTCGTTTTATGAACTCACTGTAAAAGGGTTTATTGAAAGCATTGAGACGTGGAGCAGAAGGAGAGATGTAATTTTCTTCAAGATGACTGAAAGTTCTCATACAGCTAATGTTTTAGAAATAGTGCAAATATCAAGAAGTGCTTCCTTGCTACAATGCTGAATGTTGGAGCTTCAGTTACAAATAAATAAAATAGAAAAAAATAATTTAAAAAAAGAAAAAAAAAATAGAAGCAAGCAAGTAAATTAGCTGAGTTTGTGGAACATGTGGGAAGGCCTTCCCAATAAGCGATTTACTCAGCCAAACATTTTATAGCAGAACTATTCCTTGGAATTTTTATGCTTGGGAAAGTAGTTGTTAAACATTCCAAAAAGTGCTGGCACTTACAAAACAACAAAAAATAATCAACAAGGCAGTATAAAATATTGGTTTTGGGTGGCTATCTTCATACATAAACATTGTCATGTTTTGGAATGTTCTTTATATCTAAGGGCCTGTTAGAAGGTGTAAAGAATTTTGTTTTCTTCAATACCTAATTGTTTTTCATCTTATGATTTGTGTGTGTGTGTGTTGTACAGCAGTATAATTTTTCACTTATTTATTCCATCGGTAGTTATGGTTTGTACAATGTACAATGGTTTCATTTCAAAAATAAAATAAAAAATCACAACATGAATGCTGTGTGAATAATTTTATCAGGAAACTTAATCTCAGTTTGTTTTTTTTTAAATTACAATAAATTTCTGGTTTTATAAATGGTATTTTAAAATGTGCATTGTATGGTGTTGTCTCATTTGGTAATGTGTAAAATTATTTACCTTTGAGTGGACTAAAGATTTTTTGATATTTTAGCAGGACGCTGAGCAGGGCGGGGGCAGTTTGTTGCCACAACAGCAAACAAATAAATATGGCCAATGTAATTACAGCAATCTGCAGAATAACTTGGTAATTTAAGGTGCTTAGTGTTGGCTTGGTGCTCGGCTTACGTGTTGTGGTAATTTAAACCGGAGGGGGGACGGCATTGTGTGGAGTCCAATGCTAGCAAGGGGAAGAGTCCTTAAGAGTTTTGGAAAGATTCTTTACATTCAGGATGGATATAGTCTCCAGCTTATTTTTAGTGTTCTGTGTGCTCTGTCCCAAAGTGGCCTGTGGTTCCACAGGCAGCTGAACTGGTCTGGCTCACCGCTTGCCTGCTCCCGGCTCTGTTGTGTTGCCTCGCTTGCATTTACTGGCGTGCTCGGAGCATCCTCTTATCAACCAGTTAAATGTGTTTACCTGGGAAGAAAAGTACCCATTTTTAGTTAGTTGTGTTTTGTGTGTTGTTTGTTGTGTTTTGTTTTTGTTTTTTTTTTTTCCTTTCAGATTAGTGTATTAAATGAGCAGACTTCTATAAGGTAGTGATATATAGGATGGAACCGGAAAGAGAGAAAAGAACAGAGGTAGAAAAGAGGATGTGAGTCGAGCCGGCTGGCAGGAGGAACGGCCTCTGAGCAGGTAAGGCTGGCGGCCGCGGCGGGGAAGGAGCGGGCGGCCTGGGCTGGCACAGCGCAGCGGGCGGGAGGTTCGCTGTGGTTTGCCTGCGAGCGGGACGGGCAGAGCCAGCCCAGCGGTGAGGGGTTGGCTGGGAGTGAGATTCCTTGAGCTCTTGCACCTCATCAAAACGGGAATGCTTATCTTCCTGTCTGCAGATTGAGGAGGATAATCTCTCACCGCTAAGTGTTGTGGAGTGCACCGCAGGTGTATTTTTTTAAACAGGTTGAACGTTGCTCGGTGCACATTACAGTTGAATTCTAAGTCGGTAAATGTCTTCTCTGCTAAAAGCCTGTGTTGAAGGAACGTCGTCAAATGATGGTGGCCTGTGTTTCACCTTGCACTGCAGATTGATGAAAAGAAACAGTAAGAAAAAGCATACTCCAAAAGTGCTGCTGTGGCCTCTTAGTGTTTCCCTGTGCCTCCTGGAATTCCTGACTCTGGACTGAAGGATAGCCGGGAGTCTTGACCTCAATGGTGATCTTAAAAAGGCAAACCAAGAGCTCTGTCTTCAAAATAAACGGATTTATTTTAAGGGATACATCTTGCACCTGCAGTATTTGCTCTGTGGATGACAAGAGAAAACCCTGACCTGCATCACATGCTAGTTATAGGCCAAGATGGCTACTTTTATTTTAAAAGGTGGTTTGGTGTGCTGCTCAGTTTTAGAAAATTGCATTGCTACCTAGCCACTTAAGTTTAACAAGTTATCCCTCCTTGCACACAGGAAGAAGCAAGTGTGCCTTGCTTATGAATTTGTGAGGTAAATGTATAGGCTGTTGTCATGGAAGTACTGTAGATGGTGTTATTGATGGGTGCTTGTGCTGTTTAATTTTGTTCAGGTGCTCTTAACAAACTACATGTCAGGTTTAAAATAGACATTGTAAAACTATGGATGTTGTTTTGAAATGTTTTCCTTTTTTGCCATTAGAGGAATCAGAATGCCTTGCTGGGACAAAATACTGCTTTTTAAAAACAAAAACTTAAAGTAACAATAACCAGCTTTGAAGCTAAATATGACTATGGTCTTAAGAATTTGAGTCATATGCGATGCTAACAGCTGAATGTTGGTCTTCGTTTTTAAAGATTTATAAGAGCCCTCACATGATGTGACCATTCCTTACTGCTTCTTTCATGTGTGGGGAAGTATTTGACCTACCACTCTGCCCCTTAAACACAGTGATCCATCTTTTATTTCATGCTCTCTAATTGAGAATGTTACATCTCTGCAAGGGCATAATTTTGGTATTGCAGGAATGCCTCTTCTCTCTGTGCCTGAGACTTGCATTCTCTATCCCTCGAGTTTTCCCTTGATCTTATTTCTGGTTTTACAAAGCAGAAAAAATAGCACGTGGCAATTTAACAGGGTTTTTTTCCCTCCTGAGGATGACTATGTAGAAGAGCTTGGTTGGGTTTTTTTGTTTGTTTTTCTTTTAGGTATAAGGTCCTAGAACTGAGAGAATATATGCAATTCAGTATAAAAGTTTTGGAGTGTGCCACCTAGAATACAATTGCTCTCCTGGTGATGGAGGTTTGCTCCACAAGGCAAGCTAGAGATCTTTTGACTCTGGATATACATATGCACATACACAGGCTTTTGTGCTCTAAGCTGCTGTTCTCTCCCTGTACTAACACATCTACCGGCCCTATTGCTGCGCTTTCATCTTGACCTACAGATACGTTGCTTCCGTTATGCTTTTGAGAAGGATGAAATCTGATCTTTGCTTCCCCTGGAACAGCCGTGCTCGCTTTCCGCACGCCCCTGGGCAGGTACGTGGGTGAGGTGTGAGCCACCGGGCTGGCAGGACTCCGTGTCGCCAGCTTTTCCCCGCGGTCGCGGCTGGTCCCTCCGTCCGTGGTTTCAGCCTGCATGGCAGGTGTTGGCTGCCTCTGTAGCTGCCCTGGCTTCTTGCAGTCTGCTTCTGGAAAATAACAGGCAATTCACTGTATTAAAGACTGTTGAAATCCATGAGATACTTGGGGCGCAAATGCTGTCTCATCAACATCTTTGAGCCAGTTCTGGGCTGTCCTCCGCATCTTTCCGTGTTCACAGGAGTCCCTTAAGCTTACGGGTGTTTTTCTAAGTGTATTGCTAAGACATGCAGTTAGCTCCTTGGGAGGGTTTTGTGTGGGTGACCACAGCCTCCCCAGGCCTCTTCTCAGTCCTCAGTTTCATGGTTGGTAGTGGTGTAAGGGAAAAGTAAGACATGGTAGGTGTTGCTCATAGCCAAGAACCATCTGTTTCTGGGTGTGTGTGAGGTGGCAGGATGGTCCTGCCCTTTATTCTGAGGGAGCTCTCTTGTAACTAAAGGGCAGTGGGGTGACAAGGTGGCCGCGGGGGCTGCCCTGAGGAAAAGCAGCCTGCGGGGCGATGGCGGGCTGCGGCTGTCACTTGAGGGAAAACAGCCTGGGGCGTGTTTTCCAGGGCCCTTTGGGGTGGGTGGTGGCAACCTGAGGTGACATTGCCTCGAGGGTGGCAGTGGCCCGTGGCGAGGAGGGGCGGGATGGGCCCTTTGCTGAGGGAGCGGGGCCGAGCACCGGCGGCCCGGGCTCGCTCCCGCGGCGGGGCGNGGCCGGCGCGGCTCCTCGGGGCGGCGGGGCCGCTGTCCCCCCGCACGGAGCCCGACGAGGACTCGTCGGACACGGACGATGGCGGCGCCTCGCCGGGCGGAGGGCGGCGGTGCGGGCCGCGCCGGGGGCAGCCCCCGGGCCCCCAGATCATCCACTCGGGCCACTTCATGGTCTCGTCGCCGCACAGCGAGCACCCGCCCAAGAAGGGCTACGACTTCGACACGGTCAACGAGCAGACGTGCCAGACCTACCAGTTCGGGGCGGCCCGCGGCGGCGGCGGGGCCGGCGGGCGCCTCAGCATCGACGCCTCCCTCACGAAGCTCTTCGAGTGCATGTCCCTGGCCTATAGGTACCGGCCGCCGCCCTTGGGCCGTGGGGCGGGGGCCGTGGGGGGCCGAGCGGCTCCCGGAGTGAGTCACGGCAGCGGGAAAGCCCTGGCTGGGCGGGGGGGAGCGGGCCGGGGACCCGGGGGCGCGGTGAGGGGCGGGAGGAGCGAGGCCCGAGGCGGTCGGCCGGGGCTGCGGGGGCAGCCGAGCGTCGCCTTTCGGTGGTGATACCCACCCCCCCTTCCCCCACGCGTGGGTGTTCGTGTCGGTTTTGTTTTCAGTGAACTTCGGGATCCTCGCGGGCACTTTCCGTAGGCCTGAGCCCGCGGCGGGGAAGCGTCGCCTCAGCCCTGGCCGCGCTCGGAGTGGGGCGGGCGGAGCGGTTGTCACCGCGGCTGCACCGGGCGCGGCCTGGGGGCGAGAGCGGGAGCGGGAGCGCGTCCCCAGCGTGGGACCGTGCGCGGCCCCGCCGGCTCTTCGTGGCACCAGAAAATGCTCCAGCACCTCACGGCCAGGCTTGAAGTTAGTGGGAGCATCTGGTGCTGAAGAGTGTCGGGAGAAACCCCGAAAGGGCAAAGTAAACGTTTGTGCCACGGCCTGTGTGAAAAACAGACAACTCTGCTTTTTTTTTTTTGCTTTCCTCAGTTTAATTTTTGTAAGAAATTCAAGAAAGTGGGGTCTGTCATTGTTTCCTTTGTTCCAGTGGTTGCAGCTGGTGGTAGCACTTCCTGGGTTTATCTGCGCCTTTCGCCCAGACTTCGGGTTTGCTTTTCGTCTATTTGATAAGGCATTATATTCACATTTACTCCCTTTGTCTGTCATCTAAAATGGAGGCAGAGCTATGGAATAGAAGTGTTTTGAAAAGATGTGTGCCTGCTCGAGTCTTTTGTTCCAAGAGATATAGCAGAAATCAGATCCAATCTGATGTTCTCTGTTGAGCATATTTTGGAAGTTGATTAAAAGGAATTATGGAAAATGCCTTCGAGCATATCAATGCGAATATTTACTTTCATTTATAGGAACCATATTGGCTTGCTAAAAGAAAATTAACTTTGCCCACCCCAAATTCCTCTGTTTAAGTATTGCTTAATGAAGAGGAAACAATAAAACTATTTGTTCTGTACAGTTAGCAAGAAAATGTAAGTAATCTTCTCATTTTGGTAAATTTTATCAAGCAAGTTATTAGTTACTGGCAAGAGAGCAGATCTTGGATAAGGTGTGTACAACAATGGACATGAATTCTTTGCATTCACACAATAAATAAAAATGTAAAACTGGAGTAAAAATTAACCAGCCTGCTTTTATTATACATGCTGAGAGGAACATGCAAAGAGAACCGCAAGTACTTCAAGAGAGAGAATTGGACTTCTCATTGGCCTCTACCAGCTTTGTTTTGTGTTGTGCTTCCACCAAAATCCTTGGGATTCTGAAACTGAGGATCACATCTAATGCAAAGGAATAATTCCGTGATACTAATTGGATAATCCTGAACTCTGATGTAGATGCATAAATTGAGCACCAAATCTATTTTAGCAGAGATTATTTTGTCCTGCATGTTGGTGGTAGTACGAGGCAAGGTGCAGAAAATATCTTCTTAGAGGCTACTAAGAAAAGCAAATTCTTAATACTGTTGTGCTCGGATACCTTAAGGTTTGCTTAGTTGCAACGATGAAACATCCTGGCCGGATTCAGCCTGCTTACTCAATGGCTTTGTGGCAGATTCTGTAAATATGCCTGACAAACCAATAATAAAATAGGGACAAAAAAGAATTAAAATAATTTTGGAACTGTATGACACTTCGGTAAACAGCAAATGCCTTTTGTTCTGTGCTTCAGGTTTGATTTGGGAAGTACGGGTTGGTTTATGGAGATGTTTTCATTGCTGTTGCCTCAGCTGTATCTTTCCCATTAGCTGATCTAGCACTGACAAAACATGCGAATTTCGTCCTGCCTTTGCTGTATAGGAATTCATTCTAGAAAAGAACTCGGGGGGTGGAAACTAACACCAGAAACTGTAAAACAAAAAGGTGAAGAAGTGTGGGGTTTGCTTTGTGGCTGTTGCAGAAGCAGCAACGAGGGGCATGAGCTACGTCATCATGTTTCTGGAGCTGGGGTGATGCAGCAATGATAAGTACAAAAACAAGGAAGTCGCTGTAGCAGCTCTGTGTGTAATATTTATTTACACTTGACAGCCATTGCTAGTATTTCAGTGTTTAAAGTTGTAAAAAGAAGCGCTGAACTGCATGGTATCCATTAGCTTTACCAATGGGCTATAAAGCAAAGTTTTCTAGATTACTTGGGTCATTACCTCGGGTGGTTTATGTTTGACAGTGACCAAATTTATGCTGAATCACGTTCACGTTGGGATGCCCAGTGTAGCCTGGACTCTTTTAATTGCACTGCAACTTTATTTATTTTTTTCGATATGGCTTTGTGCTGTTAACTGTCAGATTTTTTTATGATAAAAAAGCTGTTTCTGAACATGAGGGAAGCAACTGTGAGCAGTACAAGCTAACTTGATTTTAACTTTCATCGTAGCTGCTTCAGTCACACATCCAGTTGCGCAGGTTGGAAATCCTCATTTCAGAGGAGCCATTTCACGAGGGGAAAATATGACCACAGCATATTCTCTTGTACAATGTTCTTGTCTCTTGTACAGTTAGGAGATTAAAACAATGTTCTTTATCAATAAGTTACTTATAAACACTGAGGTTTACAACAGGTATCATGCAGGCTGTCCTTTATCTAAATGTCACCTGTTTTTCTCATGAGATTGATTGTGGGAACTGTACCACACTGACGAAGGTAAAAGAACTCGGGTTTTCCTTTTCTAGCCCTTTCTATATCACCCTTTTAAAACAATGTGTGTAGGTAGCTATAGTTGACCTATGGCAGGCAGGGCACTTTAAAGCCAAAAATATTTTTTAAAATGTGCTTTCTGAAATGAAAATTATCTCTGTCGTTTGTCCTAATGAGAAACCATGCTAATGGTTATATGGCCCACAGTGGTTATTACGCAGAATTAAACCAAATGATTCGTAATCTTGATATTTAGTCTAGTAAAACCATTTAATAACTTTACGATTATCCAAATAATTGCATTAGCCAAAAGTAACTTCCCAAAACTGAACTGTAGTATAAATTGTTCTGACTGCAGCGTATAACGAAGTTTTTCCCTGAGATGGGGTCAGAAGAATTTTTTTCTCTTCATTTTGGAGAGCTGTGGTCTTCAGTGAAAGAATAATGTTCAGCTCCTTGTGGAATGTGGGCTGAAGGTTTATGGGAAGTGAAAATTATGCTTTACGGAAGGGCACTGTAAACCCTTTATTGCCCTAACGGGTTGGAATATGGGGATGTTGGACTTCCCTGTGGAAAGCTCTGCTTTGGGAACAATGACGTATAGTTTGTTTAAGGTCCAAAACCTGAAATATGCACTTGGAAGGGCAAATCTGCATATTCTGAACCCTGCGTGTGGAGCTCTGAAAAACGTGTGGTAGGAATCGGTGGCATGGTGCGAGTTTATCTGCAGGGTTTTGATGCTGAGGTGGCAGAGGTAAATCATGCTGCAAGGACTTATGTAATCATTGCAGAGAGCAGGAAATACAATGTATTACTCCTGGAAAATTTAGATTTAAATTGGTACTTTAGTTATTTTTTGTAGGTGTAAAATGGGTAAGTGTCAGTGCAGGTGCAGTTTACTCACCCAGCGTGTCTTATCTGTGCCCTGTGAAGAAATAAGAGGTTGATGAGGCTCTGGGCTCATATAAATCATTAATTTTCTTTGTGAAGGTTCCCCTTGTGCTGTGCTGGGGAGAAGGTGTCTGCAGTGGAGGGAATGGTCTGGTCAGTTGTGTATGGTCGTATACATCATGTGAAGAGTGCACAGGCTTTGTTTGAGGAATTATTAAAGATACTACTCACACTCAATGTGGGTGATGTTCTTCTTAAACTCCTGTTACATATTATTATGCCAGTTGATGTCCATCTTACATAGCAGTAGAATACGGTAGGGTAAATGAAGATGACTTTGTGGGCTCGTTTATTATTAAGTAGCCTCAGAGTTTTCTGACCTTCTAATGAGAGCTTAAGGAACGTGCCAGGTGGTGTACTTTAGGTAAGAGTGTCAAGATTGGTGTCAGATACTTGTCTAAACCCTCTGGATCCTGCTTGTTAAAGTTGCACAGAACAGGAGAGCAGGCTCTGGGAACTGTGATGAACGCTACCTTTTGGAAAAACTTGCCAGGTCATTTTTAGGTCTCAACTCTCCACTTTAGCAATATGACCCCATCACTTCATGCAGACGTAAGCCAAAAATATTCCCTTCATCGGTGGACTGACATTAAGGATCAGCTTGTTTCCAAAGCACCTTTGCCACATATTCTTTGTTAATGCAGTGTGTGTTTGGGGAAGTTCTTAGCAGTGGGGAAAGCAGGTTTGAGATTAAAAACTTCCAGAATTTAGTTACATGTTTTTGATTCTGCTTGTAGAAACTACTCTGTTAAAGACACCTGTATTCATGCTATGAATTAAGGCTGACTGGAGCAGAGTTGCTGTGCTGTAAGTACCCATGGTTAGGGTCATCTCAAAGCAAGGATGCTATATTCAGAGCGCAATATGAATCAGGACGTGGTTACTGAGCCTCTTACCTCGCTTATGTCAAATGCTTGATATAGTCACAAGCTTTTAAGCTCTGTATAAGACACACTTTTAAATTCCACCTTGACAACCTTGAACCTCAGGAAGATTTGCAGAAAGATTGCTGAGCTGTTCTATTTTCAACGATGCATTTCTTTTGCCAAAGTAAACACTTAATAGTGGTAGTGTGAAAAGGTCTTGGTTGAAATGAAGGTTTTGGTGTCTTCAAGGCTACACTTACAGGAGGAAAAGCCAAATTCTGTAGACAGAGATTCAGATACAGGGACGATTTTTTTTTTTCTGCTTTTGGCTATTTTGGTGGCTCTGCAGGTCACAAGCTTTTAGGGGTTTCTGTGGGCCTGGCTGCGTAGGGTGTTAGTACAGAGGGGTGGGGGGCAGTAGTCACATTTTTCATTAAAAAAAAGCACAACATCAATATTTTCATTTACCGTTTAATCTACATGTTTTGTTGTAGTTCTCCTGTCTTGTGTTTTCACACAGTAAACAGCTGTTATTTTCTGGCTTAAATACAACATGGATTTCATAATCATAATTTTTGATGGGTTGCTGAAATAGGGAAGAGGGAGCTGGTTTGTCCTCAGATTGCCAGTTCACAATGAATTTTGCGTGGTCTGAGAAAAGCTTGGCTGAACTGTGAAATTTGGAATTCCTTTTAGTGAAAATTTTATGTTGCATGATTATGATGTGCTTTGAATGCAGTAGAGTTTGATGGCAACAGAAATGAACACGTTGATTTCCAGTTGTCTCCTCCTTCCCCTTTTTAATTTCTTTCTGCTGAGTGGCAAGAGGAACTAAAGCCAAGAAACCTGAAATTCATGTCTTAGCTTTACTCATGTTTTTCCACAAGCTCCTTTAGTAGGTCACTGAATCATTCTTGTTTGTTACTCTCCCGTGCTGGAAAAAAAAATAAAAATCCACTCTTTTGGAAGGTAGAATTGATATACAGTCACTTCAGCAGCTGCTTATCTGTCTGTGTATCCTAAAGCTATGATTAGCCTTAATCAAACAAAGGGGTATCTAATGGAGCAGCAAGCTGGAAAGTGGTGAGGAGGAATAAAGGGCGCTCTGTAGCTGTATTGGGCTGGTGGCTGGGCATTTCTGAAATGTCGGAAAGGCATTTTAAATTTGCACGGAAGTTGACAGGCTTGAAGTAGAAAGCAAGCTCTCCAAGTTGTTATGTGTAAGTGGAATATTTCCCCTAATAACAGAACTCGGAGATGGGTTGCAGAGAAGGAAGAGTTGAGAGGGCAAGGAGTGAGCTCACTGAAATTTGGAGTAAAATTAAGATCTTTGAGGAATGCGTTGAGTGAATTAGAAGAGCCAAGATAAAGCCACACAGTGGGCTGGATGGTGTTGATAGGGGATGTCACAGGGATGGAAACAAGAAGGGGAAGGAAAAAAAGATACTGTGACGTTCAAGTGGACCAAATGACCTTTCAGCTGACTGGGTGGGTTTGAGCCTGGGTTATAAACCCATTGTGAGTGAGGAAATGTTCAGCAGCAGGGTGGGATGGAATGGCTGCAAGGAAAGCGAAGTCTCTGAGCATGATAGGGACCTCGTGGAGAAGAAAAGAGATTGGAGTTGGAGATATGATAAAAAGGACTGAGGTGAATGGATAACGATGAGTTTGAGAGGAAAGACGGTGCTGGTGCAGTGCTGTCCAGGGCAGGAGAAATAGGTACGAACGGGAAGATAACGGGCAAGGGTAGATGATTGAAGGTGTGGCTGGAGTTTCTTCCCCGTGCTTTGATCTGTGGTGGGAGAGGTGGATGGGGAGCACTTCACAGGGTGTGCCTGATAAAGGGAGAGTTCGCTGGATGGACCCAGATGCGGAGGTCACGGGTGATCAGGCAGTAGAATGGGGGCAGGAGAGCTGAGATTCCTGGTTTGGCCATTCTAGTGCAGCCTGCTTCCTCTTGCTGTTAGAGAGAAAGGTTTGTCTTTTTAAAACAAAACAACAAACCTTATCAGTTTAGAAACTTGGAGCAGTTTGGGTTTAATCTGGTATTTCGTTTTTAATTAACAGACTTCAGGCTATATGCTTGCTACTTCCTTTCCTTTGTATGCAAAAATTAATTGCATTTACAGTTTTCCTTGTCTGTTCTTTGATATTTAACATCACTGGCAGAAGCAGTCTCTTTAAAGACAAAACTTCTAAGCTACTTCTGAGGAAAAAGACGAGCTTTCTAAACTCTTTGATGGCTATAGAAATGCTTTACAGCTTTCACACAATTTTCCTTTCATTCTGGGAAGGAAATCTTTAACATGTCTATAAAACAATTATGAAGATGGTTAGGAAAAGTACTTGTTTCAGTTGCCTCCAAAGAAAATAGAGTTACTTCTTTGTGTTTCAGACAGTGATGGAAAAACTTGTACGCGATTGTTTTTAGTGCAAGCTAGAGTTACACTATTGTCAGAGTTTCTGAAGCAGGAAGGCTTAAGAAATGGGGTTAGGAAAACCTAAGTGTTCCAGAAATCACTTCTAATAAGATTTACTACTAGATGAGAAACTCTAAACATGGTCTTTTCAAAATATTTTTTGTTTCTTTGCTCAAATGGGAGTTGGAAGATCATTGTTGTTCGTTTGTTTTGAATGTAAAACAGCTGCCTTGGTGCCATTCATAATATAATTAATACAGACATAATTTTGTAAGTAAAGCTGTAATCGCCATCAGAAATGTTCTAGTGTGCATTTGCCACAGCTTATTTACTTTGTGGCACAAGCATAAAGCTTTTCACTAGCCCTTAGTTTCTTGGCTTGTTGATCTTAGATAAATCAGTTAACTGCTTTTTCCTCCTTTTCTCCCTGCTAAAAATGACCAAAGCAGTCTCAATACCTCAGAGATCCAGATGTGTGTACAGGTCTGTTTGAAAAGGGGAAACAAAGACATGAAGTTTAGAAGCGAGCTAACACAGGAATCTAAAACAAAGCCATATCAAAGATGACACGTCAGCTACAAACTTAAATAATAAAGGAAAGAAGTGGAAGAAAGATATAGGAAGGGAGGAGGAAAAAGATGTGCAGCTTACTGACACCTCTGTTAGAAAAGCTACTGGCCGTTGTAACTGATGAGGAACCCTACAGCTGCAAATTACAGGGTAATAAAACCAGGCTGGTATTTTAATGGTAATTGTAATTGGGGAAGGCAGGGTTCCGCTGGCTGCCTTGGGCGTTCGCTGAGCTGCCTGTGAAAAGCACCCGCTCCCCGCGGTGACGGTGACGGGCGGTTGTGGCTCTGGGAGGCATCCGCGCTCCCATTACAAAAAGATGTGATTGATTACCAGTCGCCAGGGGAGCCTGAATATCCAGAGCATCAGCTCTGGGTTGCTGAGTCTCTTGCTGATGGTGGCCACCTGGAGAGTCTAGAAAGCCCCCCTGCCTTTAGACGGATGGGAGCTGGGTTTTTCACCTGTGGAGAGCTGTTTGGCTGGGCTTGGCAGTCTGAATGGTGTCAGCCTCCTTGAGCTGTTAAATATCGAATTGCCATGTGAGGTGTGACCCTTTCTGCAAGAGGGATTTGTTTAGAAGGTGAACATGCCGCTCCTGTTTGCTGGAGGACTCTGCCTGTAAGGAAACCACCTTTACTCTGCAAGTACAAGTGACGACGGCTCCTTGTCCGCTTTCCTCCCTCGGCTTGATGTGCTGCAGGTGCTGGCCTCTGCCTCACTGTTAAATATAGCGTTGGACTGAGGGGATGTTTGTCTGCTCAGACTCCTGTGGGAATGGTGTTTACCTTACTATCATTCTCATACACGTGATAATCTCCTACAGGTCTCTTACAGGCATAGTGCCTCTGAGGAGGTGTTAAAGGAGAACCTGAATGAAACCTGTTGCGGTGTGAATGGTTTGCTGCAGGGTCATTGCTGTTGTCTTTCTGTTAAGTAGGTTTCAGTTTGTACTTCAAGGTATTCAAACTTGGGGTGCAAGCTCAGCCACAGATGATTACCTTTGTGAAACACTAGGATTTTTAAAGCTGGGCTGTCCAGCTGTGCCATCAGATGGATAATAGAAAAATGGGACGGGAGAGGACTGTAGGAAGCCATCCAGGTCCGAAGCACTGTGAAATGATTCCTTCCAACCACACCATGGGCACTTTGAAGGTACATCAGAGGTACAAAGCCCAGGGTGTTTGGAGTGGCTCTCAGAGCTGCTTTGTCACCTCTGAGACTGTAGACCAAAAAGTGACAGGCCAGATGGGTACGGCCTGCAGGCCACCGCTTGGATTATCATACAGCAGGGCATTAGTGAAATAATCTGATTCTCTTTAATTAGTGATACGTAGTGTGGTTAGGGCAGACTGCTGCTGACCTACAGATAACCCTTTTGACATGATACGTTTTGTGATGTAGCAGGGTGGTAGGAAAAGGGTTCATTGTTTAAGTAGCTAAGTGTGCTACTTAATGAATTGAACATTTTTTTTTTTTCTGAAAAGCACAGAAAGGTTTTAAGGACTTGTTAAATTTTAATGACTTGTTAGCTTCTTGGTCTTTGGGTTTGTGTTCACAACACGTTATCTGCATCAGTAATGCACTGGTAGATGCTTTCTCATCTCTCTACTTCTAGTTCAGCTGATAGTGTAGTGCAAGGAAGCAGTGGATGCAGTCCTTTTTGCTATATTTAATGTAAGAAAGACTTGAACTTTTAATATGTGGAAATGTCTTGCTATGTACAGAGAGAAATACTTTTTTGGACATAGTGGGAGATATCTATATTTCCAGAGGTACATTTATTGCTCACTTATACCACACCAGAGCAAGCAGAGGATATATTTATAGGTAGAGTACATATGTGTTGTTTGTGCTTCTCTTTAATTGCAAATTAATGATATTTTGCTATGCATTCTCTCAGTGATTTGGGAAACAAAATATGGAATTTGTGGGGGACAGTTCAGAGCGGAAATAGAAGAGCTGAGGCTGTTTTCTGTTGAAGGAGCAAAGGAAGAAACATCAAGGGATCTACCCCCCTTGGTTATGAAGAGTTGTCCTTATGCAAGTATTGGGACCTTTTCACTGATCTATCCAACAGTGAAGCCTGTTAGTCCTCATATATCAGCAGAGTTTTTTTTAAGTGATATATATGCGTAACAAGATCCAAGTAAACACTGCAGACGCATGAAGGACACTTTTGCTGCTGGAATTTGTCGAGTTCATTGTTTTTAGAACTCTCTAGCATGGGATGTTTACTCAAAATCTTGGCCTCCTTCTCCCTCTGCCACTTTGTTTGCTCTCCCTTCCCTCAAGGTCCCATAGTAACGCATGCTCTGCCAGCAGCGGTTCAAGGACACGTCAGCTGGAGTGACCTTGGCCAGCATGGCCACGGAACCTCTAGCAGGGCTGGAGCAAATGCGGTGCCTTCTGTGTCCAACAGCCCCTGTGAGCTCATTGTCCGAAACACTCTTCTTGTCTGCATCACTCTCTCTGTGTCAGGGGCCTGTGACCCTGGCTGAATTCTTACCCAGTGAAGTTCTGATGTGGGGCAAGGGTTAGACTAAAACCATCAAACCGGGACTGGTGAGGCCCACGTGATGGTGGTGGTGTGCCTTTGGAGCAGCTGGAAAGGAGGGACGTGGGGGTTTCACAATAGACCTAAAAATAACTTAAGTCCACTGCATTTAGTTACCCTCTAGCAACTGCGCATTCGTGTGAATGTGCATACAAGCCAACATAGCCTGTTCTGCTAAATTCTTCTTGCTGTGTCTTGCATTCAGATTTTAGGCTACTAAAAATATTCACGGTCTGTGTTCGCTATTGACACTATTCCCAAAGGGACAGAGGCCAAATGAAGCATGAATTGTAGAAGATCCTCTCAGTTCTTTGTGATTCTTTGGAGTCTGTGACTGCTCTTCATTGCCTTATTATGCAGACTGTTTTTTGGTGCTGGGGTGTGACAGTTGATGTAGCCTGTGTTATTGAAAACTCTTACTTTGCAGTGTGTCAGAGACATAAGTGATCAACAAGGTAAAAAAGGAAAGGCATGCATGTAAAAAGGAAAAATTTAAAGAAGTAAAAAAGGAAATACCTGGGCTGTGGGCCTGGAAGCTGCCACACTTCCCAGAGCAAAGAATGATATAATTTGGTATTTTCTAGGGTGGTTGGCCTCTGCTCGTTCTGATGAATTTCTATATGTCTGTATAGAAGCTGTAGGGGTGTGAATAAGCTAATCTATGGCAAGTCAAGCTCTCCTAATGGTATTTACTGTGAGATCTCCCTGCATTTGGAGAAGTCACCGTATTTGAGTGAGAAGCAACACAGTGAAATCCAGGTTCTGCTCTGCTGGATTGTGGATTCAGGAATGGGCTCTGAAACTTGCTTGTCTGTTGGCAGCACATAAAGGTCTGGTTGTTACATACCATGCTTCTCATGTTAGCTCATTCTGCGCAGTGTCCAGAGGAGGTATAAATATTTCCCTATATTCAAACTCGTATATGCACAGATACTTCAGCTTAGTCCAGCTTTCTGTTTGCTTGGCAGATATCTGTGCCTGACAGGATGGAGGGTGAGAGAACTTGTGTAGAAAGGACGGCGGTGACATGCTGGATGTGGGAAAGCACGAAGCAGTGAAAGGAAGGATCTACTTGCTTTTGCTCTTTATAACGCAGCTTTTGAGAAAGAGAATTGAGAAGGAAGGGTTGTAGTGAGGGGGATCAGGTTAGTGACCTGGGAACAAAGATAAAAATTACTTTTCTGGGTTCGAGGGTATGGAACTTTTAGAAAGGACGGACTGAGTCAAAGGACTTGGATATGGTTGTGAAATACTTAGATCTGCTACACAGCCGGAGAAGTTTATTGCGTGTTGTCAGCTTATTTCAAATAAACCTAGTGTTGGGATGGGAGAACTGATTTGTTCAAAGATACAGATATAATCAAGGAGGCAACTGCACTTATTCAGGTAATTAGCAACCGTGTTTGACACCTAAAACCTGTTGAAAATAGAAAGCAGAGATGGTGAAATAGCTAAGAGCCTGAAGCAATCTATCCAAAACCTGGGGCGTCCGAGTCGTTGCAGTAGTCACCATAATGGCTATTCTCTGTTAAAAATGTAACTATCCCTCCCTTTTCAAAGCAGAGACCTGCCAAATCAATACACTTATCCAGCTCACCTAGGTATGGGGAAACAAAAAAAAGGTGTCTATAAACACAATAAAAGGAGAAGCAATATAGTTCTTCCAATTAACTTTTAGGGAGTAAGGTAACATAATAGTTAATATAATTTTCCTTTATAGTTGAGAGGGGCTGGATAGAGTGTCATACAAACGTGCTCATCCTGTTCTTGCTCTTCCCGAGCACTGTCTTGTGTCCAGTGCTGGAGACTGGGAAAGCTGGAGCTTTAGCCCAGGCCTATGGGTGTCCTTACAGCTCTTGCTAAGGCAGGTGAGGTCTGGCGCCAAGTACTAGAGTGAACTGGACACTGTTTCAGTATCAGCTGTGGAAAAAATTCCAGGCAGCACTTTCACTGTTTGCTAACCTTTTTTTTCTTCCACTAGATAAGAGTCTTGGCTTTTGCTTTATAAAAGTTACAGCTTTAGAGCGCTCTCATTTTATAGCTTTTGCTTGGCACAGAAACGTTTGTTTTCCGCGGGGCAGCGTGGGACAGTACATGTCAGTGGCATTTGGGTCTGGAAGCTCCAGATAAGGCCAGTTTGTGTTGCTGCGTTGCTGCTCTCTGTGATAGCAGCAGCCTGGTGCTGTGCTGCTGCCAGAAGGTGCTGGATATTCTGCCGTATTGTGAAAGCAGCTGGCCAATATGTTTGTGACTTGAATGACTCTGTGGTCTGAGTCATTCCTCGTATGACGGAGGGGTAATCTGTAATCAAAGTGCATGGGAGCAAGAGGCGTTCCTATGTTCTGGTCCGTCTCTCTTGCTGTGTGAAATTGTTAACCCTTCGTAGGAAACATGCAATTAGATTTCACTCATTTATGAAGCCAGCAAATGTTACTGTAGAGCATAGCTCAACTTAGAGACTCTGTAAGTAGATGCACAGAAATCTGCAATGAAAGCCAACTCGTTATTGTTTCTAATGAAGTTTTGGTCTGTGAAGGCTGTTGTTTAGGAACCCAGCATGCATCCCATCTGTTTTCAGTATCCAGTCATACAAGTAGAACACTCAGAATTCCAGTAAATATCTTAGCAGAGCTTAAGAAGCCTAAAAATTTTATTAGCAGTTTTTATTAGCACATTAGTAGGCTTGGGGTCTGACCTCTGCATGTGGTGATTATAGCCGGCGGGGATACAGCAAGCTTTTGAAATGGGGAGACGGATCCCACGAAGCTGCGAGAGATTGTTTCTCTCTATAGCAATAAATGCGCAAGAAATGTTAATTACCTTTCATTTGAGCATTCTAAGGTACTCCACAAAAAGAAGGCTGAGGCTGGTTTATTGTGATTTTGGTACATGGGAAAAACATGGTTCAAAGAAGAAACTTGTACAAATGTCATTTAGTGAAGAGTGGTTTTTGTTGTTTTGTTTGTAGTAAGGTTCGGGAAAGTGTCACATGTTTTACTCTGGAAATGTACTCAGCTTGCTTTGGGACATAAACCATCTTGGACCATTTGGAAATGCATTCTTGGTAAGGAAAGGGGATAAGTCAGTCCAGCTGTGTCTTTTAACTAGTGCACAGGCAAATGGAATCAGAATTTCTGAACTGTTTTTCTGGTAGATATTTAAGCATGATGGTTACTGTGAGCAGAGCAATGGCTTTATAAGGTTATACTGCAATAAAACCAAGGTCTTTCTCTGACACTCACTGCATGTAGCGAGGTTAAATATTGCTTTATAAAGTTAACTGCTATGAAACATTTGTCAGTGCCCTGTGCTGTGGTGGGCATGGTAGCCACCACATAACCACCATCATTAGAAAGTCACAAACTCTGCTTTTCGGCTTGACCGGAGCTGCTTTCCTAATGATGGGGCTGATCTCTCCAGTGTGTGGGAAGCAGGCATGGCCCTCGACCTGCCTGGTCCTGAATGGGCGATGAGAGACACCTGGGAAAAGCGTGGGGAGGATTGTGTGCCACCAGCATTAGGATGCTTCCCCGCCATGTCCCGGCTCATTAACGAAGGGTCGCTTGCACGGCCCTCCCTGCAGCGCTGCAGCCCAGTTTCCACAGCTCCTCTTTGAGCTGCTGGCCCTGAGGTGAATGTTTGTTCCCCACTCTTCGTTCTCTGAATGCTCAGCCTTCCTGGAGGCTCTGGGGCAGGTGGATCCGGGGAGTTCCACTGCCGTGCTTTGAGATGGGGCTGCTCCTGTAGCAGACACAGAGGCAGGAGGAGCTGCCGCTTCGCAGGTCTGTGTGATGTTCACCTCTAATTGAAGGGCTGGGTTGGTGAAGGCATTGTCAAAGCATTTGTTTGCATTTAGATCCAACAAAGCTCTAAGGATAGACTTTTCCTGTGAGGTGTGCATGGCCGTTTAGAGGTGCTTTTATTTTTTTCTTTTTTTTTTTTAAGCTCTTCATTCTCCTCCCCCGCCCCATTCCAGTCTGTTTTATGTTAACACTGGCAGGGGTTTTCTCTCTATATTATCTTTTTATGAGATTTTCTTTTTGATCTTTCAGTAGCCTTAGGAGTAACTCAACAGTGCCTTTAGTCTGCTTATGTCTTTCGTGTAGCTTCTAGTTCAGCTTTTATGTAAACTTTGAATGAACTGTATGTGCTGTTGCAGTCTTGAGTCTTTAATAACTGAATTTGGTAATAAGTCTGGTGTTTTTCATGCTGCTGGGAGCTGGTTGCAGACAGCTGGTATGAAGGCTTTGTTTCACAAAGGGAGATGTGGGGGAACGTCTCTTCTTTTTAAAACACTTAAGTCGCTTTTAGAATAAGATCCCTGAAGTCTTGCACTATATTTATAGGCTTGTAATGTCGTTCAGAGAGCGTTACACTATCCTCTGTGGCAGAAGTGCTCGTTTCGAGTTTCTCTGCCTGTCGAGCATGGTAAACAGCTCTGGGTTCCTGGCGGTGTGTGTGCTGCTCAGAGAGCTGTGCTGATCTGCCACCCTGATACCGTCCGTTTGGGTTTTTCAGAAACTCTGTGTGCGAAAAGTCTTTGAAGCATAATTTAGGTGCTTAAAACAAGGTCCCACGTTGTCACATCTCGAGCAGTTTATTAATCTAGGCTAAGGCCTTGATGTTCAAGAGGATCCTGACATGTTCAGAGCTCTGTACAGGAGGGTCCTTGCCAGCAGCCATCCTTTTAAATGAGATGGAAAGTGCACTGGACAACCGTATCAGTTCCTGATCATCTGTATTGGAAAACAGCTCTTTGTAATGAATATTCTGAATCCGAGAAGATAGAGCATAAGCCAGTGACAGAAAACAAGTATTAGGAAGAAGTGCAAACATTAGGAAGCCTTGCTTTTAAATGGAGCTCTGTCTGGGATTAGCATCCTGGGGCTGCAGCTGGGATTAATTTTGTAGGTGCGAATAGTAAGATGCTAAAGCGTGGCCTCTCAGCTCCTACACACACTCAATGTAGAAATGGTTTTGTTTCACTTGCCCGTCTCTTTGCTCCAGCACACAATGCATATAATCTGATTCTCTGAATGAACCTTTGTTTGGGGAAATACTGTTAGTTTTGGCTCTTGGAGAGCTGAGCTGACAGGCCCAACTCCCAGCAAAACAGATTGGAGATTAAAAAACAAACTAAAACCACGCCTTCAAAAAAAAATCTTGGGGAGAAGCCAAAAAGTTCCTTTCCTGTGTTGCTGAAAAAGCTAATTTATTTAGCTACTGTAATATCAAATCAGATTTTTTTCTATTGCTTAAATTAAGAGCCTCACTACCGTCACCTGCAACAAAAGGAAAAATCTTAGTCTACCTTGAAAGGTTATGTGATCATATACAGGAAGGAATTGGGACGGGAAAGCGGCACAGAGGAAATGGGGTTTGGGGCAGGAGTTAACCAGGCAAAACCTCAGGAATCTGTTAACTGCACAGGAAAACGCAATGTGCTTCTGTAGCTCGTTCCTTGTAAGCTGAACTTACAAAATTCAGATTTGAAAACAAAATAATTTGCTTACAGCTATAGTACACAAGGCCAAGATGGTCTGTATGAGAAGTGGTTCCTGCAGGTCTGCAGTAGCTGCTTTTCGAGGTAACTCTGCTGTGTTCGCTGAGAATATATATTTGGGCAGCAGGGTCAGGCCTCTGGAATCCGAGCCGCAGTGCTCAGAGGTTTATGTTTAAATTCCATGTACGATAGATCTAGGCCAGGTGCTCTCCAAGCGCAAAATTAAAAGTAACTTCTCCTGACCTAGAGAGCCAACTCCAGCCAGAGATTTTCCTTGTCCCTACATAGCAAAACAAGTGAAAGTTGGGGGGGTGGAGATGAGGGTTTGACATGCAGAGTGTGGCAGTGTGTCAAAGAAATCTGTCCCACTTCTAGTGCTGTCACTCACACACTTTGTAGCCACAGGCACATAATTCAGTCTCACTGTTTCCTTATTTTTAAGTGAGAGATTATGTTTCAGTTGATTAAAGAAAAATTTAAAAATCAAACATGCTTAAGGGAATCCGGTCATGCTCTCACAACGGACATGACTTTCTTGTACTTTGCTGCAAATCTTGTGATGTTTGAAGGTTTGTAATTGTTTTTAAAACGCAGCTGCTTTCACTGGACTTTTAAAACTTGAGAGAGTTGTGTTACTCTGACAGATCTGTGCTGCATTATCTGTCTGCCTGTTTTGACCTCGGTTGCCAGAGGTAGTTCCTGAGCAGAGAAAAATATGTAAAAATTCTTGGGAATGGACTCCAGGCATTCTTGGCAAATCCAGGACTCATAGGTGGAAACTGCAGCACACGGGAGTGGCCGCCTCGATTGTCTGCAACTTCTCCTCTGAAAACACTGTGACTCCTCCAAAGCACATCGGAGTTCCTGTGTCCAAGAGGAATTCCAGCTCTGGCTGTTCAGCTGAAGCCTTTTTAGTTGCTTTGCTGTAATCAAATCACTTGAGGACGTTTGGTCTCAGGAGGTGGAGATCTCTATATGCGAGACTGAACAGAGCTGCTGGAAGGTATTGCACATTATCCACCAGCTGATTTTCAGCCACTTTGATTCGATCTGTGTTTAATAGTGATGAAGATATGAAACATTTTCCTCCAGCATTGCGTACATGAGCCAGCACATCCTGGGCAGCACAGGCTGTGCTTCTGGCAGCAACGACCCTGCAGAATGCAACCCCTTCCCTCTGCGATCCTCTCCTTGGGCACCGTCTGTGTGGCACCAGCACCCTCCAGGTCATTCCACTGGCTGGTGTGGATCCAGCTGTCCCAGCTGGTACTGGGCAATATTTGGCCCGGGCGTCCCTTGGGACGCTCTCCTCGTCCTCCCCTCGGAACCCGCGCTCCTGCAGAGCTGCCGCAGCTGTTGCAGAAGGAGCGAACACCATGTGCGCGCTGACGTTTTGTGCTCGCAGGTACATTGTGACCGTCTGGCTGACTGGCAAGTTGCTCTGCATTTTTTTGTAGGAGTCAGCATGGTTTTAGGAGGCAGGGAGCAGCAACCAGTGGGTCTCTCCATTTGTTTTTTTTGTTGTTGTTTTGCAGCTTTGAAATCTGAGGGTGGGTTTCTGTTAGGCAGCTGCTCTCAGTCACAGTGTTGTTCAAAGTAATTGACTTTCCACTGACTTTAGAATTTGGAATAGTGTCTAAATATTGTTGTCAGCTTCGTGCTGGTTCCTCTCCACTGAGGCTAAAGTTGTTTCACATATGACCTCAAGCTGGACTTGTGCTTTACTCCCATGGGAACTAAAAATAATAATTATTTTAAGAATAGGTTCTTAATCACTTCCTTCTTTTGATGCACTACTTTTGTTTAGCATTTTGTAAGAATGTAATAGAAAATGTTTTAAACTACTTGTGTTTTAATTCCACTTTTAATTGGCTCTTTGAAGATGCAAGGAGTATACAAGAATTAACACTTCCTTTTAGGGTTTTTCTGTAGAAAAGCATTTGTTCTTGTTATTCTGAGTGAAGATTATTAGAGTTACGTTGCTTTGGCAAACTGTCCAGTCACACAGAGCTATGGGGAGATGAACATTAAGTTGACAGATTTCTTAGTCAAAGGCATGTGGGCAATTATCAGTGTTGGCGATGCATCAGCGTGTTAGTCTTCTGTCTCCAAACTATTAATGTACACATGAGAAACAGGAAAAAAAGGTGTGCTTTAATCTGGGTTTAGAAGGGATGATAAGACGAGGTATGCAATGATCTTGAGGCAGAGCTGGCTGTGCAGTGAGCACAGTTTGCAGAGACGGGGAAAATATTAAACAAATGGAAATCCATTTCTGCCCTGGCCCACTGGATAACACTGAGAGAAGACACTGAGAGCCTTGAAACTTAGAAGTGGTGTTTTGGGAGATGTGTTTCAAAAAGTGGCGTATGGGTGCAGTAGCGAAAGGGGGGAAAAAGAGCCAGAAGGGCTTTCCTAGACTTCAGTGAGCGTAAATGTGTGGTTGCACTGAGTGTCCTAAAGCCTGGCTACAGAAAATAACACAAGTACATTAATTGTTTTTCCTACTCCTTGCTAATAATTTACACGGTTTAGTATTACTTCCAGTCAATGAAGTTGCTTGCTCCAGCAAGTCCGCTTGCCTTAGGGGGAGGCAATATTCTGTTTTGTGGACCACATTTTGTTTGTTCTTTGTTTCTTCTCAAGCGGCAGAGTCCCAAAGGCTGGAGCAGAGCCCTACAGCGAATACACCCTGCGGGGACACCGAACACGGGACTCATCAGCTTGTCACTTATCTCCTGCCTTTTGCTGTCAGTTGTCCTTTTAGTGCAGTTGATACTTGGTCTCTACACCTGCTTCCCGTGCTACAAAAACATAACACTTTATTTTTAAAGAGGATGAGGAGAGAGAGAAAAAAAGTATTTTTTTACTGTCAGACAACAGCTCACCCAGTGGTGATTTAACCTGCTGCTGCAACTGGCATTATACGTAGTAGTAAACTTGGAAGAGCAGAGCTGGCTTTTCTTTGTGTGTCACTTGTCTGAGGTCTGACATTTGCTCATCTGTCACTGTCACAATACCAGAGTGGTAACAGCAGTTGTGCTGTTTGCAAGGGAGAAAAGAAACGATGAGCCAGATACATGAAGAAAGTGGTAGTTTAGTATCCTACTGTTGGCAGCTCTGGCGTACTGGCTTCTTTTGTGTAGGCCATGAGGACTTTTTACTTGTTTATAGTATTACAAGTTTTATTACAATTTTCTTTAGAAAGAGCTGCTATCAGGAGGTTTCTCAGGCTGGGTAGGAAACGGGGAATCAGCAATTCTGCAGCGCCAGGCCGGCCCCTGCGCGGCCTTGGGTGAATCAAGGGAGATGCCCAGCGCTTCTGGAAGATGTACTTTCTATCCTCACAGTGATTTCAGAGCTTAAAACAGGGACTTTGAAGGAAAAATAATTCTACTCTTTGAGCTCGTTTGTACTGATTGTGTGATAGCGAATACACAGTGCCCTAGCACAGGCCTGTTGTAGTACATCTCTCCCTACTGCCACTGCAATTCATGTAAAAGTCACTCCCAAATGACCACGTACCTGGTGATCTTTTCTGAGAGGGCAAAGTGTTTGGAGGTGATGTTCCTTGTAATGTTTCCAGATGAACCTGTTGCCTTTGCATGTGATGTATTGATGGCAGTTCATATTGCAGGTCCACTTCTGTTGTAGCAAGGCTGCACAAACAGTATAAGGAGATGTAAACTACACAGCTATATGGCTAAAACCACAAAAAATGAGAGGGAGAACCTCTCACACAATAGCTGTACTTTAATTTGTGGCTCAAAATTTACTACATTGTTAATATTTCCTACTTCCTCTGCTCTGTCAGTAGGATGGATTAATGATTCATAAAGGTGTGTTTTAAGGGCTGGGTACTTTGTGTTTTTACAGTATTCACGGAAGTCCCTGGTGCTTCTTCCTTTTTCCTTCCGTCTCCCACCTCCCAGGATTGTTCAAATATAAGCCATTTCTCTTTCCAGCCTCCCCTTTCCCTTTTCTTCCGACAGACTATTTCTAGTCTGTTGGTGATCCTATGTGCCCAGCTGCATTTACCAGCATTGTAGAATTGGTGGGTAATGGTTTTTCTTGGACATTTGGTTCTTCCTTTCCAGCACTACCAGCTTGGAAGATCAAATGGAACTGTAGAAAGGAAGTTGTGTTAACTTAATTTAGGTCCTCTGGCTTGTTGTACTTTTTCCTGTTGACAATTTGGTAGTTTTAGGGGGATGCTTTGTCTTGGGAGGAGCGTCAAGAGAAAAACTGAAATCAGAACGATTTGCTGTCTGTTTTGTTTCAGTGGAAAGCTGGTTTCACCAAAATGGAAAAATTTTAAAGGCTTGAAACTTCAGTGGAGAGATAAAATCCGTCTCAATAATGCCATCTGGAGGGCATGGTACATGCAGTGTAAGTATCACACTGGGTTGTGTCACTTGCTATAGAATATTTTCCAAGACGTATATATGTAAGAAGCAAAAAGAAGTGAATTTACTGTCTAATGAAAACCTCAAAAATCTGCTGAAGGCCCAGATGTCTCGGAGGCTGTCATGGCAGCGCCTTTGGGTCTGTGTGTTCTTAGGGATGTCCACACGGAAGCTGTACTGAGCAGTCCAGGCATAGCCTGAGATCCTCCTGTTTCCTTTTGGTTGTCTGGACGCAACGCTGGCTAGGGTTTTTTTTACATCTTACCATTGAAGTGACAGAGGTCTCTGCAGAAACTGCATGTGCTGAGCACTTAGATTTTCATTCCTGTTTCAGACCTGGAGAAGCGCAAGAATCCAGTGTGCCATTTTGTGACTCCACTGGACGGCTCTGTTGATGTAGAGGAACATCGTCGGCCAGAGGTACGTAAAACCTGAGGAACACACTTATGAGCTCTGGAGTTTATAGCAAGATTTTTAGGCTGCTGGATATGAGCGCAGCATAGCAATTGTTGTCTTTATTTAGAAGGAACCATTAGTATAAAGGAGATGTCTGTTGAACCCATTTTTGTTGTCTTTATTTAGAAGGAACCATTAGTATAAAGGAGATGTCTGTTGAACCCATTTTTCTAAGTTTATCATATTGAGATGATCAGAGTGCAACCAGAAGGACATTTGTTATCTGTGTAACTTATGCCTGTATTCTAGTTTACTGAAACATAAGTCATAGAAGTGCAATTTGAATAGTTAAGATTTTGACAGCCACCGCTCTCTTCTGGCTGGAGATTGCTGAAGTCAGTGGGAAATCAGTGACGACTGTTTCCAGGATTGAATCTGTCATGCTGTGAGCGTTTTGTTTATTTAATTGATGAGATGTGATTTCTAGACAACAAGCAATTTCTTTCTCTGTCAAGGTAACTTCACAAAAAGAGTGAATATGAGTTTGCATACTTTCATTTCTGTGCTTTTGTAAACGTAAATGAAAACTAACATCTGCCCTCTGGCTTCTTGCAGAAAACCAGTGAGGCCCTTGATGTGGCAAAATGTGGCTCTCTCTGTACTGCATAACTCTAGAATAATTTATAACTCAAAGGAGTTCCAGATGAGTTTGTGGAACTGTCTCAGGTTTTTGAAAGAACAATGTTGATGTTTGTGTTGAAAGATGACCCTCGAACACAAGAAAGTTGTGTTAAGGCTCTCATTAGTCTGCTGTCCCCAACTTATACACTGCTATCTGTGATACATTAAAGACCCACATTGTTCTGATGCTTTTGTTGCTGTTAATATGTGGCCTGCAAGGTCATGCTTCTCCCTGAGCTGGACATTAGGTTTCTCTTGCTTTGTGTCATTCTTAACAGCTTTCGTGTACGTGTGTGCATGTTCATGTGAAACTCTGTTTCCCTGTTTTCTGCAGAACAGGGTATTATATGCTTTATATGTTATATTTAAGTAAATTTGAAGTTTTTTATTTTTTTCCATTTCTTTTCTATCGGTTATGGTTGAGCTGATGTGGGAGATGCTGACAGTGCAGTCAGACATCATCTCTTGTTTATTGTGGGAAAGATGAAGTTAGTACTGTCAGATTTGCTATTTGTGATAGCTGAACTCTGAGACAGTGTGGGCTGCTGATACATGAGCTCAAACAGAATTAGCATGCTTTCTTTTGCATTTTTTATGCCTGAATATTTGCTTGGAAATTTATTGAACATTCAGCCGTTACATGACTCCCTGTAATTCATGGTATGTGTTTGTGTTCTCAGGCCATTGCAACAGAAGGGAAATACTGGAAACGAAGAATTGAAATAGTCATCAGGGAATACCACAAGTGGAGAACGTACTTCAAGAAAAGGGTCTGTTGGTTTACGCAGTGAAAGTCACTTACTTGAACTTGATCAGTATGTTGTTGCTTTCTGAGTTGTGCTGTCACTTTTGCTAGCATGCAGGTACACTTAAAGCAGATGGTAAGCTAGTACAGGCATACTCATCTGTTTAGTCCTACTTAACAGAAAATTCTTATGCAGGGACTAATTGTGCATGATTGGATCTTAAGAGTTTTGCAAAATTCCAGTCTTCTGCTGGCATATACAGGGCCTATTGTGACTTTAACATCTGTTTCATTCTCCTTTTGCAGTTACAGAAGCATAAAGATGAAGATCTTTCAAGTTTGGTCAGGGTAGGTAATACCACTGATAACTGGCAGTATTTATGCTTGTACAAGCTGCAATAAGTAACAAAGCTGTAGCGTGCAGTAGCTTGCATTGATTAAAATCTAAAGACAAGCATCTTGCTTAAGCCTTAATTACGATTAGGCACCTTAATGTATCTGTGCCTTAGAGAGCAGTGGAAGATTTGTAGTTTAAATTGGATGGAGGGAGAGGTTGAATGTAAATTGCTGTGACAGAAGAGAGTCAGTGTTGGGTGCACAGAAAGATCGATCTCTTTGAGAGCTGGCACATTATTTCGCTTGTTACTGAGTCATAACTACCACTAGTGCTGTGCTTGTGTAACTGGATCTGTGATGATGTGTGTGGTACATGTTGCAGATCTTCCTGCTGCCCACAACATAGACAAATAATGTGCCAAGATTGAGAAAAAGGGCAAAAACTCTTTAAAGCCCCCTAAAGCTATCAAACCTACTTTGGCCATATAAAGTGATGATCGAAAGCACTGTTCTGATTTTTTTTTTTTCTTTTTGTTTTTGGTGCTAAGGATAAGTCTGAATCTGTTCCAGTTTCACAAAACTCTGGACTGTTTTGGCCATGAGCACCAATGCACAGTCATGGTGTTGTTGGTGTAGTTACAGCTGCGTGTTGGCTCAGCTGTAAGAACCTGACTGTGTGTGTTTTCAGTCTGCAGAAATGCAAGGCAGTTTGATTTAGCTTGGCCTGTAGTGTAGGACAGGTGAACCAGGTCACATTGTGTTGCATTTTTCATGAGCTGAAAGTGTCCATGAGAGTGTCAACATACCTTGTGCAAAGTCAGATTATAATGACACTTAACTACATTCAGATACACTTCAAGATAGTTGTTTGCTTTGAGTTTTTGACGTGCATGTTATTTCACATCTTTATTTAAACCAATAAATCGTTATACTGTAGGGGCAAGAATATACATATAATCCATGAAACTAGAAAGCGTTGTTGGAATTATTTTGGCATACGTCCTTCTAGTCAACATCTGGGTTTTTTTGGCAAAAACCTTTCCCAGAGTGTTGTAGTATTGTACTGAAGCTTTCTGTTGTTGCTAAGATCAGTGAGCTGAAGTTGTTGGTGTATTAGAAGTACCACTGATCTCTTTCATTCCATTCACACGGCTCCTAAAGGAGAGTTTGTTTCTCTAAAAATGTGAAAAATGAAGACTGTTTTTATACATGTGCACCTGACTGATTTAGCATTATCTAGGCAGCATGACTTTTCTTCCTTTCCTTTGGCAGGATGATGATGTGGTTCTCTGGCAAAAAAGAAGGTATGGCAGAGAAACCCCTGTCCCTATGGAGGAAGGCAGCCTCTTGGATGCAGATATGCTTATGTCCGAGTTCACTGACACGCTGTTCTCCACACTGTCTTCACATCAGCTGGTTTCCTGGCCAAATTCCAGGGACATAGGTATTTGTTGGCTGTCAGCTGGGTTGATTTTGCAGTGGGAACCTCTAGGAGAAGCCTGTTTTTTTTGCTTTGCTGCTTTTGTAGCCTTGCCTGAGGAATTTATCCAACTTTGCTATATACAGATAAAAAACAAATCAGAGAATCAAGCTACCTGATGCATTACAAGTTATGGAGCCCTAGTTATTCATCTAAATTTAATTTCTGTCTTAGCTTCTTGTGTGCTGCTCCTGGCACTGTCCTCTGATGTTGCTCTGAATAAATCTGTAATGAGCAGTATTTACCTGTATCAGTGGTGAAGGCATTGTTATTTATCTCAAAGCACATACGTGTAGTTGTAAGGGAATGCCCATGTATTTTTCTTTGGTTATGTACCTTAGAGCAAGGGCAAGTCACGGCTCCTGCAAAAACAATCACACGGGCTACACAGTTCTGTCAAATACTCTCTAATGGAACAGATGTCCACCATGCATCATCCTTGCTGCATAGATGTCTAAGTTGTCTGAGCAACTCCAGAGCAACTGTAGTTTACATGAAATGTACCTGACGCAAAATGAAGTGGATGATGGTTTATTTTAAAATACTGCACTATGAGCTGTGGTGGTTCAGGTTGCGCTTCCCAGCAAGTTTGTGTATCATGCAGCCGGGCAGGACAGGAGGTTTAGGAGCAGAAGGTGTCCAAGCTTGGCAATCCCCAGTTGTTAACTAGAGCCTTCAGGTTCCATCTCTTCCATTTTACTGGTTGAAAGCTTTATTCCCCAATAGTTTTGCTTTCAGCACTGTGCTGTAGTAGTGAAGAAAAGCAGATGCTCGGTTAATTTCAACAGCAGTTTTTCTGTAAACATCCTGGCCCAGCCTGGCTGTGGAGTGTGTGTTGGTGTTCTAGCCAAATGATGGATTCCTACTGCTGTTACTGTGCAAGTGATGTGAAAGCTAATCTGATCTGTCTTTTGAATTTTCCAGGACACTTAGGAAATGCTGACATGATCCAACCAGGGCTTATTCCTCTCCAGCCAAATTTTGATTTTATGGATACTTTTGAGCCTTTTCAGGGTAAGAATCATATATATAGTCAATTTATTTCAAATTGCAGTGATTTATGAACTAGTTTTTAACAGAAGATTAAATGTTGCAGATATCTACTCTCTTCAGAAGGCAGGAGATTTGAGTGAAGAAGGGTGAAACATTTGATATATGTTTTCCTTGTTCATTATTTCAAACAGATGCATATGTGGGGAGACTCTCTTATTACTGTGACCCCATTCCTTTACTTACCTGGGTTTGAGAGTCACTTTAGGATTGTTTATTCCAAGGTTTGAACCTGGTTGTTAATTTGCCTTTCAAAAGAATAGCATTTACACCTTAAGTCATTGAGTATTTAAAGACAGAATATCAGATGTGGACAGGAGAACTCACAGAATCACAAAGGGTGATTCTTAGTGATAAAGTGATTTAACACTTTGCCTTGGAACATTTTCTGGTACTCTCAAGCATTACATATGACATGAAACTACTACTGAGAACTTTGATGTTTATGGATCTTCATGGAAGTCAGAAGTCACGTCTGTTTGCTGGGCCTGCGTGCAGTCTGCATCAGAAAACTGAATTTTGTGGGACTGCGCTGAGAATCAGCTCTTGGCTGTCTGTGTGCTGGTAAACCTTAAACAGCAGGCTGATTTTTGTATTGTCCTCAGCTGGCGTGAAAGTTGAAGAAGTCTGCCCTGAAGAGATCAGTTCCTTGGAAAACAACAATTCATCGCTCAGTCAGCAGCAGTTGTATGAAGCAAAAATCTCCTGATTTCATTATTTGCTAAATAATATTAATATTCTTGTGAATTTTAGCATGTAGCAATGCTGTACCTTGAGTATGAAAAACAGATAATTAATAGGTGCCTTTTCATGTTTCAGATTTGTTCACACCCAGTCGTTCTGGTAGTTATTTCCCTTCTGTGTCTGCTGTCAGCTCAGGTACAACAGACAGCAGCAGCCATTCTTCCCAGGTAAGAGAGGTTCTCACTGTTTAAAACAGCCTGATCTCAGACATGTGTGTGCTGTGAATACTCTCAGACATGAGCCACATTCCTTCTCGGAAGGAGTTCAGGTGAGTTTCAGGGTTCTTGTCTCAATCTGTAATATTTTTCTTCCCTGCCAGTCTCCTGTCCTGCCGTCGGGTTCGTTGCCCAGCACGCTTCCAGCAGGCACCCTCGATGATGGACTGATTGCTTCCTCAGTACCTGCGCCTGTCATTCCTGATGTTGGCACTGACCAGTGTTCCAGCATTAAGAGTGAGGAGTCTTTCATCCAGCCACCGGACTTCGCTCCTGACTCCTCATCTCTCAGCGGGCCACAAACTTTTATGCCGGTGTTTCAGGCACCCTTGCCACTGCTTCAACCTGCGACGCAACAGCACCCGGCCCCGTTGCCTGCAGTGCCTCCGAATTCCAACTTAAGCTCTTCACCAGCTGCATTTGCTGCACCAGAAGCCCCGAAGTCTGGCCTTTGTGAATCTACAGTTATCACCCACACAGCTTCTGCGACGTTGACCCACAATGCCCCTGCCACCACCTTCAGCCAGAGCCAGAACTACATCCTGGCAACGCAGCAGCCGGGTACAGGAGTGCCTTGTAACCTGGCTTTCCAGACTGCTGTCCTGCAGGGCCAGCCCCGGCCCCAGCTGCAGTCCCAGCTGACATTTGCACTCCCCAAAGCTGTTCCTCTGGCCAGCGCTGGGACAAGGCCCAAACAGTCACAAAAAAGAGTGCCTGCTCCGAAGCCTGAAACAGTGTCCTTATTGGTAAAGAATGCCTTCATCACCCCAGGTGAGAAGCACTAGGGGGGCGATGCTTTGCTTTTTTTGAGTGGGACTAGTAGGAGGGAGAGACCTTGCTTTTCTTGGTTTACATAATAAGTAAAAATATAACTTCTTGAGGGTGTCCAAGGGACTTCTGAATCCACTGGTGTGTGACTACACTGTTCAACGGGATGTTTTGACTGTTGCGAGGACTGGAAGCAGTTTGGTTGTGAATGTGAAAAGCCAACCTGCCAAAGGGGGTATCTCCTCATAAAATTTGTGCTGGGCTGTGTAGATGCATCAGCCTGAGGGATGAGTAGAGCTCTGTGCTCCTACCCCACAGAAACCTTGGGTTGGATTTTCAATGCTGTTCTGATTAACTGTCCCTCAGAGTGTTCAGCCACAGCAGAGATGGTGAGGAGGTGGGGTGGGATGGAGAATGGCACATCTGTCACTGTCATTGACTCATCTGGTTGCCCTGGACAAGTCACTACACCTCCCTGTGCATCATCACGCTCTGTGATAGCAAGGTACTCGTGTACATCCTTTGGTAACACTTTGGCTGTATTCTGAGGTTTATCTTGGTGTGCCTGAAACTCTTTGAGACTGAGTCCCATGTTGGTGGGGAGCAGCTATTGAAGTGGACCACAGCGTTGGTGCAGATGGAAGCAGGGCAGTGTGCTTCTCATCCACCACCAGTGCTCTCTGGAAGGACCAGGGGGATGAGAATCAGCCCTTCCAGTGCAGGAGGACTAAGAACAGGAAGGGCAGCTGGAGATCTTTGTCTCCATCAATCTACAGACTCATGAGATGCTGCCAGGAGCACGTGATTTTCAGCTCAGAGCATGAGGGCCTGGCCAATCTGCTGGGACCTCCACATCGGGTATGATTTGGAGCCGTTTAAGAATAGCAAGTGTGAGTAGAGAGAGTTTTGCTTGTGGTGGTTCTTGTGGGAAAGCTCAAGACTAGACAGGACAGGCAGTACACGTTTTTTTAGGATTGTCGCACGCTGTTTTTAGACTTGTGCTGGCTGGAGGCCAAGTGACTTAAGCCACCTGAAATGTGCAACAATAATCCAAGAAAAACCCTGCCTGGAGGAGGATTGCTAGAACAGGCTTTACTAAGAAGTAGGTGTGTCTGCCAGGGCTGGGCATTGTGGTTACCCACCAGAAAAAAAATAAATCGCTGTTCAGGAGTAGAACAGACCCAAGCATCTAATTCTGGTATGTCACTGGGAACAAGATGACCCATGATTAATAGCACAGGGTGTTAACGGCAGTGTTTTTGTCTACAATACATTATAAAGCAAGAGTCCATGTACCTTCAGCAGTTGAGACATGCATTTCTCACCTAGTAAAGCATCGTAGGCATCTCTCAGTTTCGGAAAGTTTTTGCTCCTAGCTTTCTTAGTGCCTCCTGGGTTGTTCCTCACCCCATGTATCACTTTCCAAATCGTTCATCGGTTACTTCTGAACCACCACAACAAATGGCTTTGCTTCTCATCTAGGTTTAAAGTTGTTGCTGTTTTTTATTCCTGGCAGCGGTGTGTGTTCAGGGATCACAGTGCTCCTAAGCCACTGGGACACCAAGCTCAGACGTCAAATCCAATAGAATAAATAAATAGAATAAATAAAATAGAATAAACGTCAGTACTTGTAACTAAGGCATTTATGCCTGTCACTTGTGTTCAGGACAAACAAATTATCTCGTGAGTAAACCAAATGGTATTATAACCTGTGTTAGAAAGGAATGTGTAACATTTACTGCCCTGTGATACAAGGACACAAAAATCTGCACAGGCTATCTAATCAGGTGCAAGACTTCACATGGGAAAGAACTCTGTAATCACCACTTCAGGCTAAATGTTCTGATTTTGAGAGAAGTCTGCAAAAGATGCATGTGTAGGATAGAAGCATGAAGAAATCTAAAGGAGCATCTAAATAGGTGCTGATTGTTATAATTACCCAAATGTGGAAGTCAGAAATACCCAATTTGTGCAGCAGCATTAATGCACTGCTAAGAGCAGGCTCTTGAACTCAGTGAAGAGGTCTTAAGTCCAGCTTAATGTTAGTGAACAGTGGAAGGGTTGTGATTCCAGCTTTCGATGTGGGAACGCTCAGACCCCCTCAGAAGTCCCTTTGTCAGACAACAGTGCTCTCTCTGCCAGACAAACCCACGCAAGGGCTGACCCAAGGGCTGTGCAATGCACAGGCCTTTCTACTAAAGGCTGCACAGAAACTTTAGTTGGTTCAAAACACAGTTTTTAGCTGTTGGTCGCAGCAGGGGAGAGGGCATTAGATATCCCGTTCTGCTGTGTGTGTCCTTCAGTATCCTGCTGTTAAACCACAGAGGGGTGGGTTGGCAGTGACTGAACTACTCTGACACTTTTCATACATCACGACTTTATTAGTATAAAGGAGAGCTGGAGCCAATGCAGCCTAGAATGAAACTGAGTAAGTTTGATGTAGTATTCCCAAAGAACGGACGGAAACTGTGTCTGTGTGGGATTCTTCCCTCAGTAACAATATAGGATGGTTAGTTATGTTCTCAGCAAAACCTGGGCAAGAACAGTGTCAGTGTTAATGCCCTGTAAATAACTGTACATCTGCAGTGGTGAAATTGAGACCTTAACAGATATATTTTAGACTAGAATACTGTAGTGGTGAAAAAAAACCAACCTTGAGAGCAAGGATCCTGATTCCTGTTGTGAGGGCAAGCCTCCTGTACAGACTTTTTTTGTAACTTTCTCTGCGGAGACAATTGCTCCTATTCACAATTATCTCTAGCTGTCTAACACTGCAGAACTCCTGGTTCTTTAGCCTATTTTCTGGAATTTTGGTACTGATTCCCAATCACATTTGGTTGTCTTGTGCTTGTGTGTCCTGTAAAGCAGCTGTAAAACCAGATGGTGAGTGAAGTGGTGAGGAAGAGAATTTAAAGTATATACAAGGGAGCATGAAGCACTGAACATGCATCCTTGAGTTGGTTTCTGTCATGACCCTTTTTTGGTCAGCAGAGCAAGCCTGAGATCCAAGAAGTATGGATGTGAGAGGAGAGGTGCAGATGATCATCCTCTCTGATTTACTAGGTACCTCTGTAAATTCATCTTGAAACAGTGACAGCAATGCTAGAAACCTCAGAAATACCTGACGTGTTGGAGTCAATTTGGACTGGATTCATGGGGTTGAGATTATCAGAAAACTGATGGCACTTTGTATTGCAATTAAATAGTACCAAATAGGTTCCCATTAATCCATTCCCCTGTTCAGTTGCAAGTTATTTCATATAAAATAATCTCCATCTTTTTTTTTTGTCTCATTAACAATTCTAACTTAATTGTGTTCTTCAGCTGCCTTTCAGGGACAGTCCAGAGCTGTGATTGTAACTCCAGCACCTTTAAAAAGAGAAGGGATTTTGACGCCAGCCACGTCTCAGTCTAATGTTGCAATTGCACCACCTGGAATTGTCAGAGTAAGGAGAAGAAAAAAATATATATATATTTTTAGGCCTGTTATTTGCAAGTAGTTAGAGCCATAATGTACTCAGGAGGTTAACTAGTCCACTAAATCTCACCTGTTACCTAGCACATGCATTTGTGCATTTGGCATTATGTTTGCTTATTTTTAATTTAGCTACTTTGTGGGCCTGGAGGCACTATCTAGTCTTCACAGACTCTGCCTCACACAACAGTAAGATTGCAAAGAGGTGTGTGTGTGCAGTACCATGAATGGGGATGGTCTGTGCTTTTTATGAATCTTGCAGAAGCCAGAAGGAACCCAGGATGCTCACCTTTCCCTGGGCCTGTTGGAAAGCATGCTTTGAGTATGTGAGCGGGTTTCCCAATGTGTTGTGTGCAGGAAGATGGAAATAGATTTTAGCATATTATGCTGTTGATGTGTTGTAATACTGCTTTAAGTTATGAAAGGATACTGGTTTCCTGCCAGAAGCCTAACTTCAGTGCCTGCCAATTTCTTATATATTAACCTTTATTTCATGTCGTCAGATTGTTAATCATGTATTAATTTGCTACTTGTAGTGAAAGGTGAGGTAACAAATCTCTCTCTCTCTTCCTCTCTCTCTTCCCCCTTTCCCCCTTTCTCTTATCCTCTCTCTCCCTCTGCCCCATTCCCCGCTTCCTGCTCTTTTTCTTTCCCTCTGTTTTCCTCTGTGCTATTTCTATGCTGTTCCCAGGCTCCCGGGGTGACGGAATTCCGTAGTAACATTCTGGTTGGTCCAGCACAGCGAGCACCAAGTAGTCAACAAACCCAGTCCACAGTCTCACATCTCTTCTCTCCTAGTGTAGTCCAGGATGCGTTGGTAAAAGGAGAGCAAATCTCTTCCCACAGTAGCAGTTCACAAGTTCCCTCACCTACACCTAGTAAGTTAGAAAGCTCCAAACCTTCTGTCCCCTGCACATGTGTGTTTCCGTTGGTTAGGCAGGGTGTAAATGGGCCTTGAGAATCCCTGGATAATTTTTGAAGGAAAAGCTTTTTAGACCCTTCTACCCTGAAGCTTCAGTTGCATCCAGTTGTTGGCAATTTTTGTCTTAAACTACTGTGCAGTGTTCCCACAAACTGCGATTTTGTGCTCCTTTCTGAAAGGATGTACCGTTCATAGTCACCAAGAAATTAAACCCGTTTGAGAGGCATCTGCCTAGGAAGTGCTGAATAGGTTTGTTGTTCAGTATCGTAAGTATAATTTCGATTGGAGAATCTCAGTCACAATCGTTGTAAACAGTAGGTAAGTGCAGCGACTCCTTTTGCATGCGTGTTGATAGAGCGGTATCTGGGCTGGTTTTAGAGACATGTACTGGGTTTGCTGGCTTGTGTTACCGTCCTATCCCAGGCCATTAGAGCCTCAAGTGGGGGAGTACAGCAGAATGATGGAATTGCAGCCTATGAGTTCAACGTGCCTTTGCTGAAATGTGTGTGTATGTGGAAAGAGTATTGCATATCACTGTTTGGGATGTATGAGCCTTGTGCCATGAAATACTAAACTTTCTCAGCAATCTCAACGTTTTCTACCATGTGGTTGCTGCATCAATAATTTGATTGCCGACTGCATTTCAGTTCAGTTCTGAATAGAAACTTCTCAGTGGTTACATTTGCTACAGAAAGTTGTTTGTTAATGTGACTTTTCTTTCTTCCTTTATGAAGGCCGAGACTGTCAGAATTCAGGCCAAGCTTCCCCCTGCACCTCTGAGCAGTGCCCCAGTCCACAGTCTCCCCAGAACAGCTGCTCAGGAAAACCTGCCACTGACCCCAGTATGACTGCTTTTAAGGTGTGTGTCCTTTGAGGTGCTTTTCTTCTTTGGCTTTGTAGCTACTTTTCTGCCCTGGTGTCTGAGCATGGACTTGAGACTAAGTCGTGCTTTAGGAGCGGTGGAGTATTTGTGCTTTAGGCTTAGCTTGCACTGCATCTCTGCTGCTCTGTTCAGCTTAAAATGTCAGACTTTAATAATCTGTTCTGCTCCTCAGCGCTGTGTCACCAGAGGGGCCAGGCTTAACTGTACCTCTGCAGGTCCTTATGGTCTTGACATCAGGTCCTGCCGTGATTCACAGGAGTGTTATGACAGGTCTCAGTTTACTCGGTCGAAGGTTTCAGGCTTAGTTTTCTAAACTGTGGCTTTTTGCCGTTCTTCTGTTGGGGATCTTCAGCTCTGCAGGGCTCTGGCCATCGCTGGAGGGGCAGTTCTTGACCTGCTGAGTGAGTTACATGTCTCCAGGGATGCTATGCTGCTCCACAGAGGAGCAGCTCCACAGGCTCCACAAGTTACAGCTGTAAAACACTTCCAGAACTACTGGGGTAAGAACTCAGCAGTCTAGAGATAGCATCTGAAATCCGGCTGTACCTCATACACAAGCTGACCTTGTCAGAACACTTCCTGTGACGGTTTGAGAAGCTTCTCCTCAAAAACCAGCCAATGTGGGAAAATCAGCTTTAACCTTCTCATTCATTCAGTTGTGAAAGGGAGTGTTAGTGAACCGTTCTGCAAGTGCCAGCCTCTTTTGGGCTTCTCTATCTTTGTATACCCTATGAGTTAACGTCAGCTTGGTTGCGCCCAGTTCTAGTTCTGTTGCAGAGGAGAATCAGAACTGCGGCTTGCTGAGCATGCTGCAAGGTACCCGCAAAAGTCTGCAGTTCTTTGCTTGCTGTAAGTGCTCACAATCAGCAGTTGCAGCCTGTTCTTGCTGCTACAGAGCAAGTTAACAAAGGAACAAATTACTAGGACTGGCCAATGGTGGGAAAGTGGCCGCTAGATGGAGGAGTGTTCTTAAGAGTAAGGGCACTACAACAAGATGGGCTTTAAAGCCATTAAAACTCATCTACTTTGGCAGGAATTGCTGGGGTGTGTACGGTCATAACATTTCTGTGAGATGAGAGAGGAGCAGTGATGTTTGCCAGACTCTAGATCCAGGTTCCTTTTTTCTCTGCGTTGTTAGTAGTTCTATATTGCTGGGTAACATTGTTTTTTCAGTTTGGCAAAGGACAGCTCTGCTGAGAATGCATTCTCAAAGTGCAAACTCCTTACTTTCTTCCAAGGATTTTGGTGGAAACAGCTTCTAAGTTTTTAATGCTACAAATGAAGATGTTAATTCCTGACAAAGCCTTTATCTTCAGGATAGCCCAGAGTTGTGGATTCTTTTTTCTTTCTTATTTTTGTCAGACTGCTTTTTTACACCAGTAGACATTATGTATGTATTAGGAATAAATGATTTGGACTCCTAAAGGCTTCGACAAGATCCTAACTAATTACATGCCTCAAAAATTGGAATTTGACTTCAGAAAAGGAAATTGTGTAACAGTCTTAAATAGTATTTTTTTACTGTAGGAAGAAAGCTTAAAAGGTTTGGAATTGCATTTAATACACTGGACACTCATTTTTAATAACTTAAATCATTGTTTGCAAGTTTATAGTTGTGTGGCTTTGACTGGGAAGACTCTGAATGCTGCAATTCAAGAAAAATTATACTGTGAATTTGAATAACTGGTGTAGTCATAGCAGTAGAATGGTAAAGGAGGGAAGCATAGACTAAACTAATTTTATTTATGCAGAATCGACAAATGAAGCATATTTCAGAACAAAAGCGAAGACTTAATATCAAGATTGGTTTCGATACTCTGAACGACTTGGTTTCACCCAAGTCCAAGTTGGTAAGTAACTTGGCAGCACTAACAGTTTAACATGGGATATAAGGAAGGGTCATTCTAAAAAGGCTTGTTACTAAATTTAGTCTCTTCACTGTTGAATGAGAAAGCCAGTCAGTCAGGGGAGACACTTGAACTGAGGGACTTGGAAAGAGAAGCGTGATAAATCCACAGCTTATAGTTGGAATAGCGTGTGAAAGCGCTTCCTCTTTTAGACATTGTTCTCTGAGGCAGCTTCAAATGCTGAGCAAGTTTTGTCTGATGAGATGCTGCAGCTTTAAAGCCAACAGGGAAAGAAAAAAACCTGATCTTTGCAATCCTTGCTATATATAATGAGGATTTTTGTCATGTTTGCAGCATAAGATGACTTTGCATTTACTGTTACATCACCTTTCTTCTGACATGGTGGCTTTCCTAAAATATCTGATTATTTTTGTTTCTCAAGTACAGATTTTTCATTCTTTCCTCAAAACTGAAGAGTATTTTTAAGATCTGTGACATTGTTTCTTTCTCCATTGGTGATAGCTAGACTGTGTTACTTTCTGTTTAGCAACTTCAGGTTTCCCAAACTAAATAATCTATATTGTAAACTTTGAACACTTAATCTGTCAGCAGATGTTGCACATCCTTCAGTGCTTAAGAAAGAATTTCTGTTACATCCTTGTAACAGAAAGAATTGTAAATATTTTTAAGAGGATAGGTAATGAAATAAACCATGTAAAATCATTAAAATACATTCAACAAAGTAGCAAAAATGTAACTTGTTGAAGAAAACAAACACTGCAACCACGTTTCTCTGTACTAGTGTGCAAATGAGCCAAAGAAATTTGGAGTTCAGTATTATCTTAGGTATTTTGATCTGCTTATCTATGTGCTTCTGCACACAGTGAAGGGAACTTAAGAAAAGGTGCTGAAGTGCTTTTCTGGGTGTTACCGCAGGTTAGGGGCTAATTCTTCATCTGTCTAGCTACGTTCCATGAAGTGAGCTTTGTGTTTGTGTTTTAGATCAGCCATGCGATCACGCTCCGGAAAACAGTAGAATATATCACTAAACTACAGCAGGAAAGAGCCCAGATGCAAGAGGAAGCCAGGCGCCTTCGGGAAGAAATCGAGGAGCTGAATGCCACCATCATGTGAGATTGGGGGAGATTTCTGTAATGGAGCAGAGCAGCTTGAACGTTGCTTTGGCTGACGATGGGATGTTTGCCTCAGATGTCGTAACAAACAACAGATGGGTGTTGAACACAAGTAGAGTTGCTACCAACTTCCAAACAAAAAGCAGCATTGCTGTGGGATGGGCACTGGTAGCAAACCATGTGGGTTTTTAGCAAGCTCTGGGCACAAATGCACAACAACAACAGCGACAGAAAAGATGCATTAGGTCAGTTAGAATAATTCTGAGAGGAAGCCAGTGACGATGTTTTTTTAAAGCTAGACTCACCAAGTGATCACTCTTCATGATGGCTTTGCAGCCGTTTTCTTTCCAAATGCAGTCAATTCTTATTGGAAAATATGTTTGAGTACGTAAGACACAGGACTTGGAATCAAGAAGCTCGTGCCACTGGCTACACGCAACCCCGATAAGTCACTTCACCTTCCTGGTGCCTTAGTTTCCTCTGTGGGTTTATGATAGTTACGTGTTATCACAGTGCACGTTGAGAAGCCCAGTGGTTTTTCTTCCATCCACAGAAGTGTCAGGCTTAGGCATTATGTTGGACTTATCAGCAAATCAAAATCTTTTTATATTTCTTTAAAAGTATGATGACATTGGTTTTATTTTAAATGGATCTGTGCCGTAAGCATCCTTGTAACATTTTCTTCTGTAACATTGCTCAGGAGTAACTGTAAATTTGTCCTTGACTCCTAATACGGATGCCAAAACCTTCTTTGTTCTATATTATACTTTATTTTCAATTTTGTTGCTTGTAATAACAAGTGTGTAGCAGCTTGAGAAATCTCTTTGCTGCATGAATGTAGACAAAATTGATTGGAAACAGTATGTATTCCTGGCTGTAACAATTACATTCTGGGACGGGTCATGCACTGGGAAGCTACTTCCCTCAAGGATACTGGGGATACACACTTTTCCCTTGCTCTAATTTATTCTGGAAGAGAATTGTGTCCTTTCTGGTGGGGATTTTGACCTTGGAACCTCTTCTTTTCAGTTTGTGTCAACAGCAGCTCCCTGCTACCGGGGTTCTCATCACACGGCAAAGATTTGACCGCCTGAGGAGTATGTTTGATGAGTATGTGAGAAGCAGGATGCTGCAGAACTGGAAGTTTTGGATTGTATCCTTTTGTATTAACCTGCTCAACTTGAGGTTTGATACTAATATATTTAGAGCCAAGAACTCTGGATCCTGATGCTGTGACTTTTAAGCCAAGTCGTCCTCAGTTTTCGTTCGTATCTCCATGTGCGTATGAGTCCTTGCCTTATAGACTGTTGCGAGGCAGAACCTTTTCACCTTAAAGTATGGGATCAAACTATTTGGATCAAACATTGTTAGCTTGAATCAGTTCAGGGACATTGGTAATTCGCAAGTGGAAATGGTTATTTAAAGACAGTTCTGCACGTGTTTGCTGATTGGATAGTGTGTTTGTTTTGTGCAGCTCCACGGTGTTAAATAGCTCCAGAATTTGGAAGTGAGAGACTTCTAGAGAGTAGCAGAGGTTATCAGGGATGAAGGTGCAATTTTGGGTAGCTGGGTTTTGTAGTATTTGGGAAAGACAAAGGCTTTTGTAGCTGATGAAAGACAAGGTTGATATGCAAAGTAACGTTCCCAAACTTCCCTTGACAAGTCAGGATATAACTGTGACAGAACAGTTGTTCTAACAGCTGTATCGAATCCTTAACACATGCGGACATATTTCAGAATGTCTTGCAGTACAAGCTGACAAGGTCTGGGGTGAGTGCTAATAGTAATAAAAAATCTGCTCCTCATGAAATGACTGTGAGGGAGAGAAGGGCAGTTTCATTACAAATGTGAAAATACTGTAGTTTCTGTTGCACAGAGGAGGGAAATGAGTAATGTGGTCTTGGCTACTACAGATAACCCAAGAATAGAATATTCTTGAATATTAGAATATCGACAGAATAATACCCAGGCTGTTCTTCCAGTCACTCTGTAAAAGTCTGTAAGCACATGCAAATCCCCTCAAGTGTTCCAGGCAGTTGTTAGACCAATCTGGGTTGTCAGCCACAGTGGGAAAGCTGGGGGGGGGTGTGACCCTGCTGAGATTGATTTGGGCCGCAGTCTCACATGCTGCTGAATGTGGTAAAACCACTGATTCTGAGCCTTCAGATGAGTTTTATCCTCCAACCAGCTTCTGAAGTAAATGTACCTGTAAGCCAGAATCTACTTGGTGAATTATTGTGACAATGTTATAACAAGCTGTTTTTGTTCAAATACAGTGACCATTCCAGGAAAGCTGGCTAAGGCTTCTGTACCCTTTTGCTATGAAACCATCAGTGTTAGATGGAAAAGGTGGCAATGAAGAAATTAAACAAATTATATGTATGTAAAAGTTTCAGATACTCCAGCGCTTGCAACAGTGCCACAGTGTGCAGTTGGTTTGTAGGAAATTAGGTGAGTTGTACAGGAATTTTACAAAAAATGATGAATATAACTAGGAACTGAGGTTCAAATTTTTCCTTTGTCTTAGTCTTACAGATTTTAAAAAATACTTTTTGAAATGTTGCAATCCCTTTTGTAGTTGAAGTCCGTTTAGGAGTCCATTGGTTTCTCTGCAGATCGAACTATAGTAGCCTTTCCCGTAGGATGTTTTCACTTCTCCTTTGTTATCTCCCTTAACATTTGATGATTTGCAGTTCAGCATTATTATGAAGCCGTTGTTTGAGTCGTTCAATTGGATGGTTTCCACATCAAGCTTTAAGGATCTGAATCAAACTGCAATGGCCTGGTTGGATCAGCACTGTTCTCTTCCTGCTCTGAGGCCAAGTAAGTGAAGTTCTATCCAGCAGTTCTTCCAGATCGTAGTAGTGACACCATATATAATACTATTTCTTGACAGTCAGAGGATGACAAAGAAAGCACATGGTGCTGAATATGACTTCCAGTTCCTTTTTATTAGCTCAATGGAAAAATAAGAACCTCTTTTGACTGTGAAGACACTTGGTTGCGTGCTTAAAACTGAATAGAAAAAAAAAATAATCGCTGAATATAGATACCAGAATTTAAACAGTCTCAAGCTGCATTTAAATTTCAAATAGTCCACTCTAGCTGGAGTAAGTTTGCCAGTGTGATTTACCTCATTATGAAGGAAGACTTCTGAGATTTTTGTTCAGCTTTCGAATGACTTTCTGTTTGGACATGATTGCTTGATTCTTTCCCCCTTGCAGTTCAACAAGTATTTACACTGACAGTTAAAATTTCCGAGTGGTACTCTCCTTTGTAGAAGAAATAAGTGTCTTGTTAAAAGTCTTGGATCTCCATTCCTTGTTCCTTGGGCACAGTTCTTGCACATCTCTGTTTCTCACTGTGTGCAGGTTTTGCAGAAATATTTCCGTAATTCTCTTGTGTAACAGCCTTGCAGCACCTGCATGGATCTGTTCGCAGTTCTACTAAAGGCTTCTCTTGTTCTGACTTTTTCACAGTGGTGCTGAACACCCTCTGGGATCTCAGTAAAACCACCTCAATTCTGTCGGATCCATCGCTCCTGCCCGAGCAAGCCGCAGAGGCAGTTAACAAGATGAACACAACAGACGGTGACACCTAACAACCAAAGATGATGAGTTGCTTCTACAAGGGGTGGAGAAGCGGCCAGCCCAGCAGCCTGGCGAGTCTCCTGTCAGTTGGTGCACTTTAGAAAGAACTCTCTCCATCGCCCGAGACATTGTTGAGGGCATCTGGCTCTGCCTTCAGAATGTGTGCAAGTATGATGCAACGTTGTCAAAACGTTTCGATTCCTCTTCAGTGCTGTGCTGTACTCCATTAAGTGAGAAAACACCAAGCTCAGGTAAATTCAGCAGGTTTGAGTCCTGCGGGCAGCAATATATCTCCATCAATGCAGCGTACATCTATATGCAACAAACGTATTTCTATGAAACAGCTTCAAGTACTAAATTCTCTGAAGTGTAAATCTTGTATACCAAGGAATGTTCTCTTAAAGGGGAAATATACTTTCTATTTTGTGAAGCAAAATGTGCTTTTAATTTTGTTTTCTGGTATTGAGTTCCATTTGTTTTACTTGAATAGTGAAAATTGTTAAACAGGATCATATTAAAAACCAAAGGAGAAGAAAAATCCGTCAATGATGTCAACTCGTGGCAAAAATACTAGAATTAAAATCTCAGGCTCTGTTTCGTGTATTTTTATTTGAATGAGTGTATCATTGCATATGATCAGTTTCGAGACATGCTTTATTTTTGAGCAAATAAAGTAGCTGATTTTTATTTTTCCTGATATAGCCATTGCAAGTGAGTGGCAGGCTCTGCAGTAAGTGCAAGAAAGTAGTTTTAGATTCTGCAGTTGGGATAGCTACATGAATTTCATATGCATTTAATCTGGGAACTGTTTTCTTGCACTCTGCAGAGTTCAGCTGCCTTCTTCATAAAATATGTACATATGAAAACATCTACAGGTAAATGTAGTAGCGCTTCAGAGACAAGAGTTGACGTTGTAATGTTAAGAAATTGGGTTTTTTGTTATCTCAGCAACTGCATCAAAGCACATGGACTTGTAGTCAATTCTTTGCTGCTTCATCTTTTTTGCTTGTTCTTTTTTGCCTTCTGTATGAAAAACCTGAAAGACTTAGCTAAATTTGGTCTGTATGGGAAGGTTATATTCAACATGAATTATAAAACATGTAAGAATGTTTAAAATCCAAAATACTGCAGAACATTTTTCTGTGATAGTCTGAGCAAGTACTCTGCTGCAGATAAACTTAAGTCTCATTACAGTGGAGACAGCACTGGGATATTCATTCCATCTGATTGTTCGTAGTCTGGAATGATCCTGTGACCCTTGTAATTCCACTCATTACTTGATTCTGATTCTTAAGAGCTATGCAAACTGTGAGTAACGGTTCCCTGGTACCTCCCCTGAGAAGTTTTCTTCCAGTTTGAAGAGCAGGCTGCCTGGAGGGGATTAGCTGGCATCACAGCGCTCAAAGGAGGAGCAGCTAAAACATTTGGGCATCGCACATGCTGAAGTGGGGTCGGTAGGTTCTCCATCGTTTTCCTCTGCATTGTCCCCAGTCTCCTCCGCTTGCTGGGCCAAAAGGAAACAAGAGGCTTTGGGGAGTGGGACGAAGCACGGGGAGTATTTTTCTTTCTTCTTTGTCCTGGGATTTTGCAGCTCATGGCTTTCATTGCAGAGTTCACTCACGTGTGAGCAGGACTGTAGTGAGAAGAAACAGTGAAAGGTGAATCCCAGGGCCCTCCCCTGAGCAGAGGTACTGGGCACTGCTGGGGGGAACAGAGCCCAAGGGGAAGCCAAAATGCCAAAATGACGTGAGCCAAGTACTAACAAGCCTTTCTGTAGCTGTGCAGACAAATGAGGAGATGGGGTTTTTTTGTTGTGTTTTTGTTTTTTACAGTAGATCTGACATATCGTTTGAAGTTTGTGGCACATGTGAAAACCTGTGTCCCTGTGACAGAACCAACAAAAATCCAGGGCTCAGCTAAGGAATGGTGTGTTGAAATAGCGTACACAGGTTGTCAGTGTCATAGTAATTGAAGAGTGAGTAGATTTTCTGGGGGGATCTGTATCTACGTCTTTCGTACATAATGTTGTAATCAATCAAGCAATGTTCTTTGGGATGCATCTGCATAAAAAGTGTTGAATAAGTGTAAATTCTTTTTTAAATCAGTGCTTTAAATCGTCCCATTTTTATCATTGATTGTGACACCAGTAAAGTCATTCAGCACTGCGATTAGCTGGGGAGTGTCCCTCAAGTTTTTCTTTGCTGGGCTATCTCATTGAGATGCATAGATATCTACATGCGTATTTGCATGTTAAAAACACGTATCCGGTTTTCTAGAAAGAAATCAGTAGGCAAATTGTCCAAGAAAAGACCCACTTGTGGTTTTGCTGTACTTTTCAGATGAGCAGATTCTGTAATGCCTCCCCTGCAGTGTGGTCATCTGCTTGTCAGGCAGCGATTGTGCTTGTTTTTTACTGTTACTAGTATCAATGACATTAGAGTTTTGTCTCAACAAGCCAAGCACACTACAAGCAGACTTCAAAGCCCAGGGAAGTCTGACAATTTCTAAGCTTAAATCGGAACATCTCAGATCTCACTGAATGGATTGGAAGCTGAAAAGGACCTTAAAGGAGTAGGAAGAGGTGATGTGACTGAACTGCTAAAAATTTTGTCCATTAACCGTTTTTATCTGGACGTGGATGGAAAAACCGACATCCTGATGGCACCGTGAGCTGGTTACAATTGGAGGAAAAGTGCTTATTTCAATAACTTGTGGTGGAGAAGCAAGCTCATGGCACTATTAAAGACTGCAAATCTTAGATAGTAAAGAGAAAAAAATTAAGTAAAAGATTGCTTACTTAGGCAAGAGTGTAGGAGGGAGGGAAAGAAAAGTGAAAAGATCCTTTCCACGTACTGCAATTACCAGAAATGATGTGGCTGCTCTTTGAAGCAGTGATTCAGTGCATTTTTGTCACCCTGTTATTGCAAATCAGAATTTTTTTCTTTTATCAGTTAACCTTGTGAGGGGTGTGATTTCACTTCGTTTGGAAACACAGGAGGAAAAAGCTTGTTTGTGTCTCACATCTGCACGGTAGAACTACTGAGGATTGGTACAAAAAGAGATTGACCACGTATGTATTAATTCTTGCATAGTTTTCCACTTTGGTTTATATTTGAACTCCTTACTCTGTCTTTCTTACCTATTGAGGAGTCTAAATACTGTATTTATTTAAAAAAAAAAAAAATTTAGTGCTTTCTCTGCTAATTTAAGTGATCTAATTTCCTCTGTCACCGAAGTATACTTAAGCAAGCAAAACACACAGTGCCTATAGTCTACACAGAATTACAGATGATGCACGTCTGTCTTCCGTGAACTGGTGCTAAATTTTTAACGAATCCCCATATAATTGAATACAAGTGATATTCAGTCAAATCAAACATATTTCACTCAATAAAGGAACGGCTAGATAAAATATTTATGGCCTGCGATACGCACAAAGTCAAACTGAGATTGTTTAGTGGTGCCTCCTGACCTTGAATTCTGTTAATCGATGTATTGTAGATGGTGCCCACCCTAAACACAAGTTCTGGAGAACTTTTGCGTTATCTGGTGTAGTAATTGGGCTCGTATGATGCTCCCTGTTAGGAGGGGAATAAGTGGTGGAAGTCCAGGAACAAACTAGAAGTGAAGGAATTAATGAGCAGTAGGAGCAGAGTCAAGCGCATGCTTCACCAGTCTGATCTCTGCACAAAACCAAAGGATTCTTCATTAACACAATTTGACCCGATTGGCATGTTTTTCCGTGCTTTTCTAGACCCCTCGGGAGGCTTTCCGTGGAGGGAGGCTTCCTAGAATGTTTCCATCTGTGCCTTAGATCTTGGCGTCATGTATGCATTTGATTCATCCGAAGTCATACATTCTTCCTCTTAATACAATGCTGTGTGGAAAATTCGGCGAATTGAGACAGTGGGGCTTCTCTGGGTTTTAAGAGGATTTTACCTGGGTGGCGTTACTCTGTCTCTTTGAAACTGAGGTTGCGAAAAATTGTGTGTATGGGAAAAAAATGCGTCTTTCCCCCCGACTTCACCGTCCTCCGCTGCCGTGTACGCAGGCACATGCGCACCCGTGTACGTCCTGTCATACCAGGAGCTTGACAGAAACCCAGTAAATACGCCAGTGCTTAAATCTCTAAATCTGAAACGGCTTCAAATCACAAAGGGCTGTCAAATTGTGTTGAAAAATAGCATCCCTTTACTTTGTATCTTCAGGGTTTTTTACATTCCCTTGAGAGAGTGTGTGTGTATGCAAGTGTGGTAGAGGTGACAGGGGCAGGTACATTTTATTTTATTTGCTTTTGAAGCCCAGAACTCCTGAAAAGCAGTTTGAGCCCAGGAGAGGGAAGCTCACTGCAAAAACATTCAGTAAGGTAATGCTTATGTAGTACAAATTATTGGAAAGCTATTTTGCTTTCTGTGTTTCTGGAGTGGATAATTCTTGCCTTGATGTTGCCAACTAGAAGATACCGCTGAAAATAGAGTGGGTTGTTAACTATTCTGACCTTTTTTTTTTTCTTTTTTGGTTTCTTTCCACCTTTACTGCATGGAAAAACACCCCAAATCAAAAGGCTGATGATACCTGGGTTAGGTGCTGTGGGGATTCAGTCGTACCAGTCTTGGAGGACTATGGACAGCTGTTGATGACTTTTAGGAGGTTTTTTGATTAGGTGAGACAACAGGAGTTCTCCTGTTATTCCCACTCAATTTATACACTTGAGTTTCAGAGGAGTTTGTTTTGTTGTTTGTTTGTTTGTTTTTTCTTTTATAGCACCCCAATGTTGTTCCCACAACATCAGTTAAGGCCTCAAGTTTCCTTTTGTTTCATTCTTGGTTGGATTTCATGCTGATTTACTGTGTTAGAGCAGAAGTGGTAGCACTGAATTGTAGGTTGGTCTGTAAAACTTGATTCAGTTACAAAGAAACACATCTTAGGTATATAATAGAATTACTTTCTAGCCATTATCTGAACTGCTTTTATATCTGAACTTTTCCAACATGAATAAGGTTTTGAATCAAAAAATATCAATGTTAGGAGCGAGCCTTTTAATTAACAGTACGGTGAATAAATTGCTCTTTTTCTTCTTCTAATCTCGTATTTAAATGTGTTTTAAGTGAATGGAGTTAATTCTTGTTTAAAAAAAAAAGAAAAAAAAAAAAGCTTGGAGGTATGAGGACTTCAGGTTGTGCTCTTGCTTTGCCTAGATTTGCTGTTCTGTTGCATGACACAACTTCTGTTGTGCTGTTGATATGTAGCACTTTTCAGTAGGTCTGTTAAATTGTGCAATGCATTTTTTTATATTTACAAGCTAAACAATAAAGGTTATTTTTTGGAAGAAGCTAGTTGTAGTGCCTTTATTTTCTAACTGGATGTGCGGCGATGGTAAGTGGAATTGTTCCTGGATCAGGACCAGCACGTGCCGTCCTTTTTCACAGCTCTGAAAGGTGACAAGGACTCGTTTCCCTGTTAGCGATGCTGAAGCTACCCCCTTGGGATCTGTGTGTTTGGCTTTCGTTTTGCAAGACTGATCTCTTCCGAGCTTCTGAAGCTTGGACTCCTTTTAAGAAGCTCACTCTGATGATCTTACTAGGAGTTCACAAGTGATTTCTTTTCCCCATGCATTGGCCACCAGGCTGCATTTGCTTTGTGCTGACTTGTTCCCTGTCTCACCAGAGTAAATGTTAGCCAAACTAGCAAAAATTGAGAATTATCCTATGTAGTCAGCTCTGCTCCCCTTCGGAGGAGCAGCAGAGACTGGGAACAGATGGGTAAAGTACCATCTCCACAAGTCAAGGTGTTTCTTTACCCTAAATAACCAGTGAGTCTGCTCTTTCACATTCCGTGTAACATAATTTTCCAAACATATTGACATTCTGATGTGTTCCTGAAGTGATCAGACCCTTATTGTTAATCCGATTAAGCATAACAGTGAGAACAAGCTCTTTTGACAAAACTAAGCAAACAAACATCTCTTTATTTCTCCACCTACTTTTAACGGGCTAGTAAATTCAAAGGTAGCCCTGGTGTTTCTCCAAGAAAGGTAAAACTCTTGAGCCTGTGGGGCTGCACCAGTGCCTTGATGGTTTCATTTTCTTACAGGTGTGGATTTGGGACTCCTGGCTCACACGCTGCCTGGACAGTGGAGTCCGCAGAGCTGCACTGAGGTTGGATAGCGCGGTATTCCCGTGGAACTGATGTCACTGCTAGGTGTTGAGCTGCTTAAGTGCATTTAAAAAATGAAAAAAATAGCATTTCATCTTTGCCTTTAATGACTAATTTTTGTGTTGTTTTTTTTTCCCTGGTAGGACACTTCGGCTCTCTGTGCTTCAGCTGGCACCTCATTGGTATATTGGATTTTCTTTCCTAGTGGAAGCAGCATTGGGTGACCGAGGCTCTAGTTGAAGTGAAAGGTAATAGATGAGTGAAAAGAGGGATTTTATTTTAAAATCATTGCACAAGAGTTGATGCCGCTTAATCTCATCTTTGTGATTGGTGGCTTTGATTTAGTATAGTTTATGAGAACTTTTGATGAGTCAGGCCTGTGGTTCCAGGAGAAGGTATAGCAGTGTCCTTACTCTGCCTTTATTTGGTTCAGTATCTCTAGCTTAATCTCGCATAAAGCATTTCGGTAGAAAACAGTGATTCTTCACTGCTATTTAAGCAGCGATAAACCAACACTTGAGCCTAATTTCACTCTTGACCAGGCATACGAACACCAGTGTTACTGCAGTGATGCTACCGAACTCCTCTGGGAGGAAGCTGTGGCTGCAGAGCACTGTTTCTTTACTACTGATTTTATGGTGATTTCAGCGGGGCTGCTATAACTTTAGCTGATGTGTCAAAAAACAATGATCGAAATGGCTTATTTTTGTGGTTGATTCTGCTAACCTTTGAACAACACCAAAAGTGGACCTACATTTACTCTGTGGAAATTACACCGAGTGAAATCACTGCCGTAAGGGAATTGGCACTTCAGCTCAGAGCTGTCTTCATGTGTAAAAGAAGGGGAAGCAATGCTTGCTGGATTTTATTATTTTTTTTTAACCTATGTTTACTCTCAGGAGCTCTTCTGTGCCTAATCTCATCCCTTAGGGCTTTTTCCTCCTGAGGCTGCTCATCACCAGCAGGTGGGCAGGCACTGAATAGTTGGGTGCTGGAAAGTTCCCTGTGTGCAAACACGGAAGAGTCCCTGTTGTCACCCGGATTGATCTTTAACGTGTTCCTATCTCAGAATAAGGTGTGTGTATCACAAACCCCAACATCTTTCCATCACAAAATGGAAACAAATCCACAAAAGATCAGACTCATCATGTCCCTAAGTCCTGCTGCTGCCTGCCCTTTTGACACTTCTTACGAAGCCCACCTGTGACTCCTCCATCTCAACTTTAAATTCCTCATAGGCCTTGAAAGCAAACAGCTTCATTTTCTGTCAGGGTAAATGAGGACCTGCATGTCAAGAACCCCCTCACTATCACAGCGGAGATGCAGCACATGGTGCAGGTGTATCCCCCCAAATTCCAGCCCTCCGGGGCTGAGGAGGATTTATCCGAGCCCTGACAATCCTGCACCAGGAGAGCTACAGATCTGCAGGTGTTCCCACCCTGTTCTGTCTGGGGCTGGCAGCCTTCTCCTCTTGAGAGTGACTCGGTGAATGCTCAGGTCGTGTTTTGAGAATCTCTGGGCTTCACGGTGAGCTTTTGAGCACTCTGCCTCAGGGCTGGGCAGCAGAGGTCCCGAGAGTCTCTTGCAAAGGAAGCCACACAACCACCTCTGCGTTAGGGCTAATGCTGGCTCTCGAGTCTTTACTGCGCAGACCAAGCTCAGTCATCCGACATGTGGCTCTAACCTGTTCAATATTCCTGCCTTTTCTGAACCTGCCCCATCTTGGAGAAGTGGAAAGGGCTCTTCAAAGAAAAAGCCCCGACATCTGGCTGAGGTTGAAGGGACCCAACTGTATCAGAACAGACAAAATGACAGTAACTGAGCAGCCCCACATCCAGAGGCTGTCTACAGAACCTAAATAAACTCCATCTGACAGCATCAGTGGCTGCTATAGGAGCTTGCAGAAATGAGCATAAGGCAGATGTCAGAAGTGCTGTAGTGGTGCAGTTGTGTCACTTTGGGCATCAGACTGTCCGCAGTCGCTGTTTCTGTCTCACCCAGGCATGCACTTACACTCCCGTTCTGACTCCTTGGTCATCGCTTCCTGACCTCAGCCCTTTGAAGTCTGATGTTCTGCTGTCAGCCTGTCTGCCCTGCTGCTCACAAACGCTTGTGGCAAAGCCCAATTCTCTTGCAAGCACATGTGAGAACACCGGCTCGCCACGGCTTTGCATAAGCCTGTGTCTCCCCATTTCAGGTGTGCATCCTGTGTGCGTGGACTCCAGCTTTCCAGGTGAGCTGAGTCTGCAGGGCTGGCATGACTTCTGTGCCCCCATGGGAAGAACGAATGACTCCCTTCTTTTTTTCAGATTGCTCTTCCCATGACGTGAATTGGGGCAGACCATCTGACTCACCTTAGCATCTTGTTCGAGCTTCTGAGGAAATCTGTTTCCAAGGAAAACACTTTCATGTAGCTATTTACATATTCAGAAGGTGAAAGAAAAGATGTGCATGAGAGAGAAAACCACAGGGAGTGGCCCTGTCTGATCCTCTGGTTCAGCAAGGTTTAAGTGGTTTGTGTCAACCACTGGAAACAGTGATGTCTAAGCCCTCAGGATGTAAACGTCTTCCTGCTTGTAGTGGTTTGCTGACCCTACCTGGGAAGGTCAGCAGATGTTGCTCCTGCCCTGGGGATAAGCCCATCCCCAGCCAGTGATCCTGGTGCTCCTGGACCGTTCCGGTGGCTCTGTTACCAGCTCAGCCGCGTTTTGGTGCCGTGGTCGAGTCTGAGCTGGTGCTGGCCGTGGACCAAGAGAACTTGTAAACCCAAACCAGGCTCTGGAGCTGTGATGCAGAAGCTGCAAGAATTCAGCCATCAGAGGTGAGAGCTGCTTAGAAAAGAATTTACCCACTGGTAGATCCAAATGAGAAACCGCTTGGGGTTTTTAGGAACAAAATCGCTATGGGTGAAAATGGATGGGAAAGGAGGACGTGCTGTTTCTAATATCTTTAACATAAGGACCAGAAACAACTAGTTAATTTGCCGTTTAATAAAACGTTAGCTTTTCAGTGCAAAAACATTGTAAAAAAGAATGACGTAGTAAAACAAGAATCCAGCAATATTAGTCTTATTTAATCTAATTTTAATTAAATTCCAGGTTTTATCCAAATATAATGACAGAAAATGAGTAAAACCATTCACCTACTAGGTAATAAATATATAATTCTTCCCTTTCAGTATTAAAATATAAAAGCTGAAAATCTGAATAAATACATATAAACTATATAATCACTTAAATTTCTAAAAATAGATGTATTACATAAATTCATAAATACAATTTACTAGCAAAGAGAGAAGTACAAAATCAGTCTACAACTTTTCTTTTGAAAAAATGATTACAAGATAAAAATATAAATGACATTAAAATGACTGAGATCATGCTTCCCTGTTTGCTTATTTATATAATGATTGGTTAATTAAATCACCCTGAGTGACATCAGTCCATCGTTTTTATATGCTGTTGCAAATAAAACAATATAAATAGTTTTATAATAAATACAATCAATAACTTAAGGCATTCATCCTTTAAATATTAAATTAAACTAGATTACATATTATAATATGTAGAATAGCAAGTACATTATCGGTGGTGTTCCTGGCATCACACTGATCACATAACTACTGGTAGGTCGCATTTTGCCAAGTCTCTCGTATCTTAAAGTTATTTTTTTCATCCTGGCATATTACATTTCTGCTGAAGAGTAAATTTTTCTCGTCTTTTGCATAACTTGTTCATATTTCTGTAAAACTTGCCAGATGTATGCCTGCTTCCCCGCCATGTCCATGCTCTGGACCTCACTGTGATCCACCTTCTTGTTCTGGCAGCTGTAACGCGTGGCTCCTCCACTCACCATCGCATTTAGCTGACTGGTATTTGCATCGACAGACAAAGTTAAATTCTTACCACAGATGAATTCTATATTGCTTCTTACATTTTGCAAAATGTTGTAAAAAATGTGGAAAACGCAGCAATCTGCCTCAAAAGCTGGGCATTTGGGTATTTTCTTCACCATCTCTTTGGCCTGGGAGTTGGCCATTAGCCAGGTCACCGTTTGGGGCGTTACAGAGATACACGCGTTCTGTAGGGGAGGAAGAAGATGGAGAAATTAATTTTTTGGTTTGCATCTTTCCTGGTAGTTGCTTCACATTTGGATGTCTGGGTACATACACACCTGCCTTTCAGTTTGTGTGTGCTTGGGGGTTTTTGTTGTTATTCAGTAGCTCTACTAACACCTACAATCCTTTTACTGAGCGGGTATTGTACACCATCTGTGGCTGTAATTGTGCAGAACTTACTGTCTTAATAGCCTGTTTAGCTTTGTTTCCAGCTTTTCAAATTTTTTTTTTTTTTTGGCATATGGGTAAAATTTACTCATGCAAGAGATTTGCTTTGCATTGAGAAGGTTTTCATCTGTTTCAGCAGAGGTGGTTTTGATTTCAAGAATGAATTCTGGCGAAATGTTTACACTGATTTTTATCAATGTACTATTAGGAACGCGTTCCCAGTAATTGATCTTCATCTGAAGCGTTGACGCTTGGGTTCAGCGCACATTTTACCATCTCCAAGGAACGGACGGGCTGAGCAGGATTTTTGGCAGGGGTGCTCCTGACTGCTAGGATCAGACCAAAGACCAAGGCAGTTCTCTCCGTGTTTCTAGTGTTTCATCCAAAAAGATGCCGGCCTCAAGCCCAGCGTGACTCAGGAGACCAAAAAGGAGCAACACATTTAATTTGGAGGATCACATCTCGCAGCTGGCTGAAGTGAAGCTGCCCCAGCTCTCCCCAGCTGTCCTAGACATTGCTCCAACTCCATCCTAAACTAATGCAATGTAAGTGCTTTCCTTCATGTATGGAATACAGAGAAGAGACCTGAATATTTCTCATAGTTTTTCTAGTGTGTTATAATAATTCAAGAGATTTCTCTGCAGACATAGACACAGCAAATACAAAATAGTAGTACACTTACATAGTTTTTAAACAAGTTAGTTGCTTTCATTTCTATTATTGATGCTAAGGGCTTTATTCTGGTAGTAAAATGCTTCTCCCTGTGTCCAGTAGTAGTTTTGCTTTCTTCTGAGATGGCTGTTGGTGCCAAGGAACCCAAAGGAACCAGTGAACAGAAGAGGAAGATTGCAAACCTATTGATCTCTGCATTCAAATGAAGAGCGGGGGAAAAAAAAGAACACAATGATCAGTCTCAAGCACCTACGCCATTTTTGCAAAACTTCCTGGTTTTGTGCAACACGCTGAATTTCTAAAGTGTATAGATGTTAAATAACTGATCCTAGTGATGACCATCCACCGATGTACCCCTACAACCCGCAGCAAGGTTGAGTCGCACCCACCTGCTTGGCGTCTCATGTCGGGCTGGGAGAGCAGCGGACTCGGCCGAAACCTCGCTGGATGTCGGTGCTCGAGCTGCTGGTTGCCTGCAGTGCTGTAGATGTGGATGGCCAAGCTGTGTTTAAGTACCGTGGAGTTGTGCGTCAGTGGCTCCTCCATGGGGTTTTTTTGTGGGTGATAGTTTGGGTTTTTTTCTTTTTTGGAAGATTGTATCAACAGTTGGTTCAAGTGCATCTTCACTGATAGTGATCTAGATGCAGTTTCAAACTGACACAAGTGGTGTCCTGTGTCATCTAGCTGACTAGGAGTTCAGGATGCTTGGCTTGGCCATCCCATCTAAATCCTTGTGATCTCGAAAACATAGGATTTAGAACATAAGCTCTGTTGTGTTTTTTAAAAAAGATGGTTGGAACATGCAAGCACATTATTGATATCCACCTCCCCATCTCTGTCACCTTTCTCTCTAACTCCCCTGAGACTGTTTTCTATTTCCAATAACTAAGTGCAGGAAATTCTTACACGCACCAAAACAGAGAAAAATCGTTCCTGGGCTTTACGAGTATGTGGCTGCGTTTAGAAGACCTGCAGAACTACCGACAGTTTAGGACAGAAAGGAGGACAGAGGAAACCTCTATGAACATAGCACTGTGAAAATGCAGAGTGACACATACACACCTCTGTGATAAAAGGTATACCTGGAAGGTAGTCAGAGGATCAAAGATGAATGCGTCTCAAGTCACCGGAAAACTTTCAAGGAACAACAGGTCGGTGTCAAAATAACCAGTTCTGTTTTCCATGTAAAATAATCTCTGCAAATAAAAAGCTTGGTGTGCACATGAACTCCTCTGAAGTGCCTGGGACTGGCACAAGGACTGATGCCCAAGGCTTGGAACGGGAAGGGACATTTCCCCTGTGCCGTGTTGTACCCAGGGCCCACCAACCTGTAACTTCAGGCCTCAGTTGTTTGCTTGAAGCCACAATAATGGAGATTCACAAACTGAACGTGGTTTTGCCACGTGCTGCGGGGGAGCCCCGGGCAGCCAAGCAGAGGGAAGCAGCCACCCCAAGGCGATGCATTTCTTTTTGCATGACCCGTCTTCCCAGGTGCCAGATAACGCAAAGCAGGAGTTATCATGGGCTGCAGCATCAGGCAGCAGATAGAACAGCAGAGTGCTGGAGAAGAACTAGAAAAGAACAGCTCTGGCAGATGCATTTTTTATTTGAAGGTTTTATTATTGTTTGGGGGTAAATGGAGAGAGATGTTTCCCTGACCAGGATTTTCTTTAGGAACATCCCTGCAAAGACATTGATGGGTACAGATGGCTCCCTACAGGCAGAAGGGTGGACAGACAAGGAATCACAGTCGGTCTTCCCCAAGAGCAGGAACATTGTGCAGCACCAATGGCAACGGGGCCCAGTTATTTGTAACAAAAAAGAAAAACCGCATTCTTACAGCTTGGCTCTTCCACAAAACACGATTTAACCACTGTCAGTGCTTTTGCGTAGATTTTTGGAAGATTTGACTTCATTTTCTATTGAGCTGAGAATAGCGGTTTGCCTGGTTATTCCCTGCCAGGGCGCACTGCTGTCTCTCAGTGTGTACACACTCTGCACATCCTTTCCAACCTGAACACAGCTGTGATAAGCTGCTGAGCTGATAAGGTTGCAAATCAGCATCCGTCCTGTAAAACCTGACTCAAGTGGAAGGTCAGCTTTCCACCACGTAATTCATTTAGTGAAGTTTTGCTGACACAGGCTGCTCTGTAGGCTCCCTAAAATGGAATTTGTAGCCATTGCCTCAACACTTATTGCCGGAAAAAGCAAATAAACCTCAGAGCATGGAGACCTGAATCTGACCCGAGACAGAGCTGTGGCTTTTGTTCCTGGGGCTCATCTACTTTTTCCAAGTGTAGGAGCCGGTATTTTTATCTGTGAACTTTGTTTTCCGACGGCCTTGCGCTGGTGTGGTGGTAGCAAGTGAGTGAACAGCAGTGCTTTTACAGCAAACTGATAACCTGACTGCTTCCTCCGCGAAACCTGAGTGACACTCAGGATGTAGATGAGCGAAATGACAAGTGCCATGCCAGAGGTCCTTGGCCAGGGGACAGGGCTGACGCTGCACCCTGGAAATGCTGCACGAGGCCACCCGCTCTTCCCCTGGTGGGGGCAGCCCCCAGAGCCCAGGGCGAGATCTGAAAAAGCCAAGGATTTATTCCCAGCCTGAGGAGCTCGGTGCTGTCCCAGGCTCGCTCCACAGCCCTGAGTGCAGAGCCTGGTCCCCAGGGCACCCGCGTTGGTCCCCAAGGCACCCGCGTCCCTGCCATCTCCTAGCGACGGGGACGCTGCCACAGAGCCAGGGAAATCCCTGCTGGCCTGGGTTTGAATGGCAGGATGCGGCCACTGCAGCTTCTCTGCTGCTTTTCAGGAGCACCTGGGGTGCCTGGGACTGCAGGACTTCCCCTGTGGCTTTGGCAGCTGGGTAGGGGACACAGGGGACACAGCTGTGGGGGGGTCTGCAGGGCTGTCACTGTCTCTCCTCTCTCCCTCTCTGCAGAACAAGTCTCACTTTGATGCACGCACGAGACCCCGCGGGGGCCGGCTGGGGCTGGGCCCGCACCCCACGGGGCAGGAGGAGGCCCTGCCGCCGGGCCAGGAGAGCCCCGAGGCGCTGGTGGAGCTGCTGAGGGACCCGCGCAGCCCCTGGGCTCTGCCACCGGACTGCAGCCCCCAAGACCAGCACCTGCGGGAAGCGGCCGTGCTGACACCTGAGCTCGTCTGCGGCTCCAATATCTTCCAGACCTTCAGGTCCCTGCGGATCACTGGCAAGAGAGTAAGTGCAGCTGCTGGGGCCTGTAAAGCCACCAATCTCCAGGACAAGAAACCGTGTCATAGAATGATAGAATGATAGAATCATTTTGGTTGGGAAAGACCCTTAAGATCATAGAGTCCAACCGTAACCTAACTCTGGCACTAACCCATGTCCCTAAGAGCCTCATCTCTACATCTTTTAGCCACTTCCAGGGATGGTGACTCCACCACTTCCCTGGGCAGCCTGTTCCAATGCCTGACAACACTTTCTGGAAGAAATGTTTCCTAATATCCAACCTGAACCTTCCCTGGTGCAACTTGGGGTCGCTTGCTCTCATCCTGTCACTTGCTACTCAGGAGAAGAGACCAACACACTGTCTTCCTGCTGAGAAGGAAAACATCTTGGGAGAAGGGCACCTTCCCCATCCTGAGGTCTTCCTGGATGCCACTAACGCAGCTGGGGTAGAGCTGCTGACCCCCCCTGCAGCATGTTGCACTAATCCGTGTTACACATATGTCACGTGGATCAACACTACGTGTCCATGTCACCTTGGCCACCAGGTGATTCAGGGAAGCATTGGCCAAACCCAACTCTCTGCAGGTGGAGGAGGTGGACGAGGGTCTGTTGCAGTTAGAGCAGCTGGAGGAGCTCATCCTCAGCGCCAACCAGATCAGCAGGATCACCTCAAGCAACCTGCCCCGGACACTGAAGGTGAGCATCCTTGTGACAGCGGGATGGGAAGGGAGGTCCCATCTGCGAATGCAGCTTGAGGAAGTGCCAGGAACAGCTCATTGCAGAGTGTTTGTTGTTCCCTCTGTCCCGGGCAGGTCCTGGAGCTCTGCTGCAACGCTGTGGCTGATCTGCAGGGCCTGTGCGCTCAGCCTCCTCCGGACCTGCAGCACTTGGGGCTGGGATACAACCGGCTGTGTGGCCCTTCGCAGGACGAGTACCTCACTGCGCTCTTCTGGTAACGCTGCAGGCTGAACGTGGGCTCCTGAAAGGGGGTGGGCAGATGTCAGATGACCTCGAGCCGTCGGGGTGGTCCATGTTAAGAAACAACAGCCCTTCAGCAGAGTTGTTTCTGTGCTCTGTGTCCAACGCCCGTGCAGAGCGCTTTGTCTTCATTCGCTGTTTTCTGTCTCATGCTTAGAGGGTGTCTTGGTCTGTGGCCAAAGTGTGGAATGGGGACATCACCTGGGGACCTGCCTTGACACCCTGTCCACTGCAGTTCCTGTGTCCCTGGGCAGCTTCTTTTTTCCATGCTCTTCCCAAATCTGCCCTGGGAAGGATCTAAAGCTTAAGCTGCATCACCGAATGATGCAGTAGAGTGGTTAATGGATGCTAAAAGAACGAGGCTTTGAGTTATGGGGCAGACTGGCAATCGACCATATGGCTCAGGAATTTGGAATTGGCCTCTTCAGACTGTACCACTGGATTCTCCAGTTTGACGTGGTTTGTGCTGGGGAAACGCAGTTTTTGTTTCTTTTTTTGGCCCAGAGCAGTAGCTCTCTATCTTCAGATGGATGCTGTTTGCCTTTCTTCTCTGGGTTGTCTCCTTAGGCCAAATCTTGTCTCCCTTGACCTGAGCTTTAACAACCTCACGGATCTGCTGGGCCTGGTCTCCCAGCTGTCCAGTCTGCAGAAGCTCCGCATCCTGCTGCTCCAAGGGAACCCGCTGGCTCTCATTCCCACTTACAGAGGCTTCCTCGTGGACAGCCTGCCCAAGCTCTCCATCCTCGATGACATCTACATATGGCCTGACGAGAGGCACCAGTTCCATGGTTTGGCGAGGCAGCCAGGTGAGCCTTCACCTTTGAACCTGTCCATGCTGACCCCATGATTCGGGAGGTGGTTTCTTTGTAGTTAAGCTAGGAGTCCTCAGGGAAAGCTCTGCGTGCAGTATTGACTTCCTTTTTGCCTTACTGCAAACGGAGATCTTTCTCTGTGCCTTTTTACGTCACTAGTACAAGTGGGTAGACAGGCAGAGGACCCTGCAGCAGTGTAATTGCAATCAAGGTAGTTTTAGCCTTACTCAAGTCCAAAGATTGCAAGAACAACCTAATCCTAGCCTAGCCTTGGTGTCATGGTCTGCCCCCATCTTTGCTTCCGAGACACCCTCTCAAGCTGCTGAAAGAGGAAACATCTCCACTGGGGAAGACGCTCACACGAGTGCTGCACTGTCAGCACGAAGCGGTGCCACCTCTGCAGTGCAGCATGTCCCCAGCTGGGACCAGCGCAGGGGCCTGGGGACACCCAGGGTGGGAAGCTCCTCTTAGTGGCCCCTACTGAATGAGTTTATGCGCTGGATGTGCTCTTTGGCATTTAAAATGTTAACCAGGGAAACAAAGCAAACCAAGAGGTGTTTGTGTAGCTGTGGAGTGACCCCACGTGGCAGCGGCTTGTCACAGCGATAGCACAGGGAGGGATGCCAGCTCGTGGGACACGGCATTCTGGGGCTCTTGCTTGCTCTGTGCCTTCCTTGCTTGGAAGGAGAATGCTACAGTTTCATAGCAAGATTATCTTCCTTTTAGAGCTGATCAGGAGCGAAGTACGAGTGGTTGTGAGCATTGGGGAAATCAAGGGAGTCCCTGATCCCAGCGCCCATCAGCAGCTGGAGGTCAGCTCTGAGTTTCCAGTGATCACCTACAGCTACTGTGTGACGTACGAGTTTGCAGAGGGAGAGGAGATCGAGGACAGCAGCAGCACTGAGGTTTGTGCTTAACCGAGCTCCTGCAAGCAACGGGGCAGGGGCAGGTCACAGCAAGGGGGACTTCACCGCCAGGCTGTGGAGTGTGGCTGTTGCTACTGGACCTGGTGTGGGCAGCAGCAGTGCTGGGGACAGAATTCACATGGGGGCAGATCTTGCAGGACAAGTTCCTGCTGCCCACGTTCCCTGTCCCTCCCAGGGAGCCCAGCGCTGCTCTGCACATGGGGTTGCATTTACAGCCCCTCTCCTGCAGCAGACCCCATCCCTGGTGTCCCTTCTTCCAATGACGAGTGTGGTCTGGGGAAGGGGATTTTGGGGGCAGTTCTGCCTGCTGGTCCTGCAAATACAGACAGACATACTTTGTGAAGAGATGCTTCTCTGTTCCAGGTAACAAAAATCCATCAGAGTCCCATGGTGGCCACCCCGGACCTGGACAGCTCTGCTCAGGACACAGGAGAAACAAAGGGCCAGCAGGAGCCTGTAGCCATGGAGGAGCCCAAGGCCCACTCTGGTAATGAGGAATTACGGATTAATTGACACCAGTCATGTCCCAGGGGCTGTCCCTGTCCTTGGGAAGGAGAGTTCTCTCCTCAATAACTTTTTTGTGTCTGTACGCAGCAAAGGTGTTTGTCACCCCTGGGAAGCCCTGGGCAGACACCATCGACTGCAGCTACAGGAAGGAGCACACTGCCAAGGATTTAGTAGGGCTGAAGTCCTACCTGGCAACTGGAACGATCGTCTCAGTCGTGGAGGAGAAGGTGAGTGTGTGTGAACGCTGGGTGAAAGGAGAAGAGCTGCTGGGAGGCCCTGCAGTGGGATTGTGTTCCCTCTGGGAGGCAGCCAGGGATGGTGGTGACCTCAGACTGGGGTCCTCGAGCATCCCAGCCCCTGGACTTCCAGCTCCTCTCTCCGGGCAGGTGCTCTCATGGCCTGTCGATGCTGATCCAGAAGAACCTGAAGTCACGAAGGGGAAGGCAAGACGGGGGACGCAAAAGAACAGTGCCAAGGTAGGGTTCTAGGAGAGAACGATGCCTGAATAACATCTGAGTTGCAAAAATAATGATGGGAGAACAAGGGTCCTTCTCCTGGGCCTGTTTGGTGTGTCAGAGAATCTTCCCTCCATCTCACCAAAGCCCCCATTGCTGTGGGAGGGAGGCAGCAGTGTTTTTACACACATCTTGGGCAGGGTGCAGTGGTGGGCAAGGGGCTGGGTCGGAGTTGCTGCCTGATAAAGGGACCCCAGCCCTCTGCTGAGGTTTGTTCCTGTGCTGGTGCCCTGCAGGGTCCTGTGCCCAAGGACAAGCAGAAAAATAAGAAGAAGGAGACACCACGTGAACTCCGCAGTGACCCTCCTATTCGGAGAACCCTGGGCACCAGGAGGGTGACCCTGGAGACCTTGCTGGCCACCGAGGACTTGGTGGCAACTGTGTGTGACTTTGGGATCCTGATCACCGAGCAGCCACTGCAGCCACCCAGTCTGGAGGAGAAGGTCAGGAGTGAGTCCTGGGGCAGGGGTTTAACATATCCTGCCCTGCAGCTGGCCCAAGCATCCCTCCTGTCCCTTAGTTCTCCTCTCCATAAAATCGGGCTGAAATAATCCTTCCTGAGCACCATCCATTGCTTCTGGTATAGTTATTTGTTGTTGATGTTAGCAATGAGTAGTGCTCCTTTTTACAGGCCAAGATTAAGTAAATAGAGGAGTTTATTTTTCCATCTGAGAATGTGAAAGTAACCCCTTGTGCTTCCTCTGATGCTTGCTCTCTCTCAGCACGGCAACATGCACCAGCTGTAGTGACACTTTCTGTTTCCTGGATTCTCTTCTCTGAGCAGCCCCACTGCTTCCCCTCACCCCTTTCCTTTGCACTTTAAGTCCCAGTGACAGAACCCACACGGCAATGGCTGTCACAGGACTGACTGTGGCCAATGAATTTCAACACAACCTAAAATGTAGAAACATCTGTCTCTGCAGGACAAGAAAAAAGGCAAAGACAAGAGAAAAAAAATGAAAGCAGAGAAAGAAAGTCAGGCCAGGCAGAAAACCACGGCGTCTGCCAAAGGTGATGGAGGCTGGAGCTGCTGGGCTGAGGGTGGCATGAGTGAGAGCAAACACCAGCGGTGCCCAGCTGGGAGGCAGCCGCGGGTCTCCAAACCCTGCCAGCTCTGCCGAGCAGGCGCTTACTCACATCCTGAGCATCGGGCTGTGAATACATCCATTGACTGCACGGGCTGGAGGGTTAGACACACGCCTGGACACCTTACTGAATCGGTGTCTGAACAAGCACCGAGCGTGGGCTGCCGGCTGTCCCGGGAGCAACACACACCTCCCAGCTCTGTGTGCCGGGAGAGAAGGGCAAGGCAGGTTTTGGGGTGAGAGATGTGCTGCCCACCGTGCCAGCTGCCAAACGTGGCCGGTGGTGTGGGCCGGCGCGGGCAGCGGAGGGCGGCGCTGTCTGGGATGCATAATAGGGTTCTCATTTGTTTCCAGCTCACATCTCAAAGTGCTTTGTAGGGGGGATTATTGCTCTTTCTGGCTTAGAGATGAGATGCACAGAGCCCCAGGTGCCCCAGCCAGCGCATGGCGGGGCTGGGAGCAGCCCCTGGTCTGCTGTCACCCATGAAGAGACCGCCCTGACCCCTGATGGGTGTCCCTTGCCTTCCCAGTGCAGAGCTCATGGTCTGCTCAGCCACCAGCATTGCGTAAACCACTGGAGACAAATGTCACCCTGCTTTTGCAGGCTATTTTTCCAGTAATCTTGTTTTGACTACAAAAATAGCTGTGCCAGCACATCGGAGGGGTAATGCAAGAGCAGGAGGAAGCTGGGAGGAAGGGGTGGCAGGGCAATGCTAAAAACCTGCTCATGGGTCGAGGGGAGCATGGAGTGGGCCAGGCCTCTGCAGCACCGCTTGGAGCTGCCAGAGGAGCCGCGAGTCCCCACTCCAGCATCAGATTTAGTCACTAATTTAAGAGAGCAATTAACCCACTTCCCCAAGAGCTCAGGGTTGCTTTTCTATGCTCTGCCACCCATGGCAAGGTCCCCATCTCAGAGCCCTGCAGTCCTAGGCTTTGTCTGTGCTCGAGGAAGGCTCATGGCCTTCCCAGCTACCTGAAAAGACAAAAACCCCTTGAATTATTGTTCCCCACAAGAAGATGTGTGTTTGCAACATAGCCTGTTGCTGAAGCTGGGAGCTGCTGTCAAACAACTGCAGGTTAGCAGTGGTGTTTTTTATTTCCTTTCCACCCCAGTGCCTGTGGTCAGTGTGCATGCAGGAGGTCTTTCCTTCAGCTTGAGCGAGAACGAACCCTTTCTGCAGGGGCTTGTGTGGCTGGAGGTGGTGTTGGGTGCACAGAAAGCCGCTGCTGCTGCAAGAAACGCGGAGCAATTAGAGAACTGTGCTTAGTTTGGTGTCTTCTTCTGCCTGTGCAGGTGGAGGCTGGTTGGCTGTGCAGCAAAGCCACCGAGTGCACATTTCAAAAAGACAGTGCCTAAAAATCAGCTGCCCCCGCAGCCTGCTACACCCAGTGCCACAGTGTCCCGTGGCCATGAGTCACAAGTACACCCTGATTGCAGCTGGGGTGACAGACACGGCCGGGGGGACAGGTGGGGTGCTCAAGCACCGCTGCACGCAGTGTCTGCAAGCCCGGGCTGCTCCGTGAGTCACCAAATCGGTCGTTTGGCACTTGCTCATCACCTGGGTACCACGTACCACGTGGAGCTGCGGCGGTGGCCGCGCTCCGAGGCGCAGGGGACGGCTCCCAGCCCCTGCCCCACTGCAGCCGCGTGTCCAGCGACACTACAGAGGGACCAGCGCTCTCACAGCCGGGAGCTGAGGCTGATTTGCATCCCTCAGTCGGCAAATGCACACAAATAATAAGTCTTCTCAGAGGAACTGGGATCCCTTCCAGGCAGCTCAAAGAGGAAAGGCAGCAAGCTTTGTCTTGAGCAAACATTCTGCCCAGACATTGAAGAGTGTTGTCAGAAGTAGTCTCACGTAGCTCTCGTTTTACCCCACACTTGATTTTCCAGGATCCTCAAAATGATTTATTTCTGCATCTTTCTTTTTCTACGGGGAATTATAGAGGAGTTTAATGACAAAAACCACAGTAGCACCCAAATTCATTGCCTGATTAAAGATATTTTTTTGGGTTTCTTACCCGAAGTCATATTCAAATAGGTTTTCCCTCAAGGCCCGGAAGTCTGTGCTAATGCGGTGGGCACAACCTCCCCACGCACTGCTGCTTTTAGGGTGATTTATTCTGTCAAGACAGTGACAGATTTACTTCTTTCCACAGGAAAAGGCAAAAAGAAAGACCCTGCTGAACTGGAGGAAGGTCAAGTGCTCCAGCCGGTGCCGCTGACAGTTCAATTCCAGATGCAGCTGCTTCGGTGGCCCTGGGCAGCCGGCACCCAGAGCCAGGCGAGTGGGGCCGTGGCGGTGGGGAAGGCTCCGTGATGCAGCTGTAGCAAAACAGTGAGTGGGAAATAAAACCCGTGGGGAGGCCGCGTGGATCCTGGTTCAGCTGAATCGCCAGGGCTGGGAGCTGGGGCTTTGTGGTTGTTTTGGGGCTGCAGCTGAGCTTCTGCAGTAGCTGCAGTGTGCGGGGGCTGGTGTGTGGTGTGCAGGGGGGGTCTGCAATGTGCAGGGTGGGTGTGCAATGCCCGTGGTGCAGGGGGGCTGTGCGATGTGTGGCATGTGAGGGTGGGTGTGCAATGCGAGTGTGCAGCGGCTGTGCGATGTGCAGGGTGCAGTGCCCGCTGTGCAGCACCAGATACACGCTGCTCCGGGTCCACAGTGACCGGTGCAACCCCCCCTCCGCCCGCGGGCGGCCCGGGAGGGGCGGGGCTGGGCGGGGCCGGTGGGCGGGGCCGGGCTCGGCTCCTCGGGCGGCGCGGAGCGGGGGCGGCTGCTCCCGGTGAGAGTCCCGGCGGCGGCTGCTCCCGGTGAGAGTCCCGGCGGCGGCTCCGCGGAGCGGGGCAGAGGGTTCGCACCTGGGGGGTTCGCACCGGGCTCCGAGCCCCGGGCCCGGCGGGCCGTCCCCGGGCTGAGGGCGGGGCGGTTCCCCGCGGACTCCCGAGCCCTCCCGGGGACGAGCAGCCGCCGTGCCCGGCACCGCGCTCCCGCCCTCACCGGCAGCACCTGGTCTCGGCGGGACACAAGAAACAACGGCGGAGGGAAACGCCGAGACCCGTCCCGGCGGCTCCTCGGGCTGGGTCGCGCCCTCCATCCCGGCGGGGCTGCGGGCGTGGGAGCGCGGCGAGCGCGAGTGGGAAGTGTGAGTGTGCAGGGCTCATCCATAACCGGCTTGTCTTCCTCCGACCGCACAGGGGCTGGGTTCTGCACCGGAGGCTGCCATGTATCCTAGGATTAAAAACCTCGCACTTTACGCCTTTTCAATCATGCTGCTGGCGTGGGTTTTTTATATGAAGAAAGAGGCAAAGCTGGCAGCATCGTCAGCGGACCCGAACGTGGATGCAGTGAATCACAAACTGAAGTCTTTGGTGCTGGACGATGCTGAACGTGGCAAGTGTTTGCCAAACTTGACCCTTGCCAATTCTTCTCTCACCCTTCCAGAGCTTCACCGTGTCTTTTTAACATACAAGCACTGCCGGAACTTCTCGGTCCTGCTGAAACCTTCCAGGTGTAGCAAAGAGACGTTCCTCTTGCTGGCAGTCAAGTCTTCCCCGATCAACATAGACCGGCGGGTGGCGATCAGGAACACGTGGGGGAAGGAGGTCTCCATCGATGGCAGGCGCATCAGGCTGGTGTTCCTTCTAGGGCGCTCAAACGCCAAAATCCAGGCACAGCCCCTGCACCAGCTGCTGGCTTACGAGAGCCAGGAGTTTGATGACATCTTGCAGTGGGATTTTATTGACAATTTCTTCAACTTGACCCTCAAGGAGCTTCATTTCCTCCGCTGGTTCGTGGAGGACTGCCTGCAGGCCAGCTTTGTGCTGAAGGGCGATGATGATGTCTTTGTCAACACTTACAACATTGTTGAGTTTCTCCAAGAACTGGACCCTGAGCAGGATCTCTTTGTTGGGGATGTGATCGCCAATGCCCGGCCCATCAGGAACACCAAGGTCAAGTACTTCATTCCAGAGTCCATGTACAGAGCCCCCTTCTATCCCCTGTATGCGGGTGGAGGGGGCTACGTGATGTCTAGAGAGACGGTGCGCCGCCTCCAGAGCACCGCAGAGGACATGGAGCTCTTCCCAATAGATGATGTCTTTGTGGGAATGTGTCTGGCAAAGCTGGCAGTGACCCCAAAGAACCACGCTGGATTTAAGACTTTTGGGATCCAGAGACCTTTCAATCCTTTTGATCCATGCTTGTACAAAGAGCTGATGATTGTTCACAAACTGAACCCGACCGAGATGTGGATCATGTGGACGCTGGTAAAGGATGACAGCATTAGGTGCGCGGTGTCGTTAACACACAGCTACAGAAAGCGTGGGACAAGAAGCTACTGATGAGCACAACACGATTGTGACTGGTGACAGATACAGGGTATTTAAACTAAAAATCAGGTTGTGGTAGAAACGTGTCCTCTACTAACAGACTGTACTTGAGCCGCAGGGGTTTGTTTTGCAGTGAGTGTGCTTCTGTCGGAGGGTTCCTGAAGCAGTTGGGTTGTCAGGGGGTGGGGACGGGGCCGGTAGCTCGGTGAGACACGGCGGAGGGGACTCGGCTCGGTGCCTCCAGCCAGCCTGGAGCAGGAGGGACTCACAGCTGCCGCAGGGACGTGAGGGAGGTGCCACCTGCTATGGAGGCTCCGCAACACCGAGGCTGGTGTCTGACCGCCGGCCAAAACCAGCCTCGCGTAGGAAAACTGATGATGACTAACGGGTGACAGAGCACTTGAAATTACTTGAAAAGGTGGAAGAAAGGCCAAGTGTGTGCTGCTGGGTCCCCTGCGACTCGGCTGTCCCAGGCCAGCAATCCCACAGGTCCTGCTGGGCAGCAGGAGAAAGGGAGTGGAGTGGGGGGGGGGAAAAAAAGCCTCAAAAATGTATTAACACAGCACGGTGATCCAAGGGACTGGGCTCCGACTCAAGCCCGTTGGATTTTACAGAAGTCTATCACAGGTTTACTTGCACTGGAAGCTTTTGCACAAACATTTTCTAGTTGGGTCTGAGAGGAGCAATAATGTCTTGAATAATCACGGTGGTAGTTACAGTGGCTGTAGCTTTTCCTGTTGTGTGGGAGGTGTTTCGGTTTTGTTGTTGTTGTTGTAATGTTGGGTATAAATAAAATACAGTTTTGAAAAGTGTTTTCACAGGAGTATTCTTGGGTCTCCTGAAAGCTAAGAGAACTAAAAGCCAGAGAAGGCTGAGATCTGGTGCTGGGCATCTGCATTAAGGAGTCATTGAGGATGAGGTTATGTGGTGATGGAAACTCACCACTTCCTTTGCTGTGAGCAGCTGCTGTTCTCTGCCCCTGTCCTGACAAGATGTATTGATATAGATGTGATTAATCTGTGAGTGCTCTGAAGCTACTAATTTGAGGAAAGATCAAATTTTTACGAAGCTTATCATCTTCAGAGTGCCTTGCTGCTGGATCAGAAGCTGCTGTGCTGTGTTTGAATAGGAAAAAGCAGCCTGGAAGCTTTAGCAAAAGGTGACGGGTGGAGAGGAAGTGTGTGATTACAAAAATGGGAGTAATTTGTGCTGTGCTGTTGTCATTGCTGTCTCTCGTGTCACCGCCCACCAGCTCTGAGCTGGAGCCATTCGGAGGTGCCGGGAAGCGCTTCCAAGAGGTTCTTGCGTGTCCTCCTCAGACAGAGGGGCCGAGGGCAGAGGGGTGACGCTCTGGGGCAGGGTGGCTGCCCGGCCTTCCCGTGGGTGCTGCACGGCTGAATGACCTCAGGCCGAGGGACTCCTGGCAGCACCGTTGGTCTGTGGTCGATCCCTCGCTGCCTTGGCTTTGTGGAGCGCTGGCTGTAGTTCTGGCTTAGCCCCACAGCCTGAGCCAGGCTCAGGAGCTGCGGCTCTCACGCGAGCTGTCTCTGTGTCAGATGTGAGTAGGCGTTTGTCTGAAAAAATTGCTTTTCCAAGGGGTAAGCCCTCAAGTGTGTGTCTGTCCTCAGTGTGGTCTTGTACAAGCTGCTACTGTATCCTCTTGCTGCAGCCCCAAGAGGGGTTAATTAGCTGTATTAACTGAGCCTGAGAGCTCGTCTACACATAATTTCAGATGTGCTGTCTTTGTGAACAAGGCTGAGTATCAGCAGCAAAACCTGGTTTCTGGGCAGTGCTGCTTGTTGTAGAGGCTGGACAGAGTGGGTACCACGGTACCCTGCGAGCCGCTGTGGCAACATTTTGTGATTCACGAAATGATTCCAAATGCAAATTCGGTAACACGATGTAGAGCGTGATGTCACATCTGTTGTGGGCCGAGGTGTGTGGGCTCACCCCTGACAGGCAACTCGCGCTTACTAATAAAGTTGTGGGGCATTTTTCCACCCCCTTTCAGAGCTGATATGGAGCCAGTTGTGCTCTTCGCTCCCATTTTGGCTTGTTTGAACTGGCTGGTCAGTTCACGTCACGTCTGACAGTCACAGGTGTGGGGACAATCTGTGTCTTGGGAAGTAAGAGCGGGGTGTGCAGTGAAACAAGAAGTGGGGCAGCAAGGGGGCTGGGAGCAGGCTCAGACAGGGTAAGAATGCGTTACTTTGCAGACTCTTGTACCGGTGCTCATGTGAAGCCTTATCTTTGCCACGCAGACATCCGAGCGTTGTGGCAGCCTGAAAGGAACACGACCGGTATGTGCACTTGGGTCAGCGGCTTGGCAAAGGTTCTTCAACTGCAGCACGTAACAAATCAGGGCCGTTGTGGTTAGAGGGTGACCTGAAGCTGCATTTTTGGCTCTTGAGGGTGTGGTTGTGCCACTGCTGCGCATAATCCTCTCATGATAATGATTTTTTTTTTTCCTAACGCTCCAGCCCAAAGCTGTGTTTGGGACCTCCTGACATGGGCATCTTCCTGTGAGCTTGTATTCCAGACTGTGCTGCCCTCCTTGGTACAGCAGCACCCAGAGAGGAGCAGGAGCAAGAAAAGGTGGTTTGTTAATTCCTTTTCTATTCTGTAAATATACAGCGCTGTGCAGCTGAGATTGCATTTGTTCAAAAGGCAGGCAAAATGAGACACAGACAGAAAGGCTTGTGCTAAAAAATTCCTAGTCAAGCACAACTCAATATAATAACAGCAACCAGTGCATCAGATGCTTATTTGTGGTGAAAAACCCGGGATTAATGTGTTTTCTTACAAAACCTGATGAATGCGTGTTAAGTGGCTCAAATCAGCAGTGATAAAGTTCTAGTGGATGCTATTCTACAAAACAATCTCAGCTTAAGTTTACGTTGTCTGTACAGTTACTATTGCAAATTTCACATTAAGCTGTCAAGTTAGAAAACAGAGTGAAAGACACCTGTGGTTTTGAAGCCTGCAGTGAAACATTAAGATTGCAAAAAGAATTACTTTCCTGAAACTTGTGCTGGAAAGCATTCAAATATGTAAAGCTCGCTTTTGCTCACTGCTTTGTAAAGAAGTACGCAGCAGTTGCCACAACAACTTTGTTTATAACCACAGTATCTTGAAAATCAGATCTCCCTTTGCTTCCTGGGGAAGGCAGATGCGTTAAAAGACTTTTGGGTGAAAGGGGCTGCTGCATTGAACGGCAGAACTTCACTAAGAGGAGCCCGGGGAACTCCACAGAAAGTTTTCAGCCCTACAGCAAATGTTTCCCCTCATTGCAGTTCCGTGTAATTTGATGTAGCTGTCTGTTACAAACTTTTAAGTTCAAATAGAAACAGCGCTTAATCTCTTGTACAAATGGGCACACTCACAATGAGATAGTTCTGCACAGTTTAATGAAGGTATCTCCTAAAGACATAATTTACTGCACACATTAAAAAATAATGACTTTTGAACCACAATTCTTTGGCTGATACCAAGTTACCCTCTAAGTTAGAGAACTCTCACAACCACATCAGACGAGCGGTAGGACCCTCCCAGCAGAGAGACAATTAACAACAAGCTATCCTTGATAGCACTTTTCACATTTGCATAGTTAAACATTTAAATAATTGAATCCATAGGTATTACAAACATGATAAGTTACAAACAAGATCAAGGCCTTTCAGATACTTGAAAGTAACTTGTAAAGCAATCCTGTTTGGGGAAAAAAATGGAATCATAGGCTTATTGCAGCAGTTTCCCACCATCACACAGTTAAAAGTTTGGGACCCTTCAATTTGCGATTGACTCTCACATATCGTTCAGTGACATTTAAGCTCTTTTCAGTCCTCTCGAAGATAAGGGTCCTCAGCCGCCTCTGTGCTTCCCAGAACACCCTGTGTCAACGATGAATCGTCCCCTTGAGCTTTTATGAGCTCTTCTGTTTGTGCTTCAGCTAACTTGGTCTCTGCTTTCTGGGACAGCTGTCGCACCTCTTGCACCTGCGATTTCACCAGCTGAATGTGGCTGCGGGCTGTCACCGAGGCTTGGTCTGCACCTGAAAAGGAATAATTTAAATATATTGGGTTAGATGAACACTCGGCAAACCTTCAATTAAGGAAGAGATTGTCTATAATTATCATCTGCTTTGCTAATGGCTCTTGGGCTATATTAATGCCAATTTCTGTGACTTCCTGAACCATGTTTCAACACTGCATTTAAAAGTGATTAAAAGCTTCTCTCAAACTTTTTTTGGCATGGTTGCTCTTGAGCTAAACCCCATGTGGAGTTTCCAGGCCTAGTTCTCAGAACGCTTCTACTAGACTAGCAGCCAATCAAAGAATGTAAGTTCTCAGCATTTCTAAAACCCAAGCACTTGTTCTAAATTGGTTTGTTAACTGAATGTATATTCTGTGTTGCTCTCAACTCCATTCTCATTCGATAAATACCGCCTAAGTGCTGGGAGAAAGAAATTCTCAGTATATCTGCTTGTGCTTACCTGACTGATACGCGGCTTCTGCTGCCATCTCTGACAGACGTAATGCTGTCATCCAGCTGGACTCCAGCCTGAGGTATTCCTGCTGCTTTGTTGTCACCTAGGAGTAAAACAAAGTATTAATTAACAAGAGGTCACAGTATCTGAATGCTCTTCAAACAGAGCCTCTGTGAAAAGGTGAGCAAGCAAGAGGAGAACTTTCTAGCAGAGCTGGAAGAGGCAGATCGCTGAGTGCAGGGAGGCGAGTACTTACATCAACTCTGGCTCCTATGACCACCTGCCAGATGGCATCCACCTCTTCCGAGTCCATCTTCCCAAGGAGATTTGCGTATTGCTTGTAGAGAGACGCCAGCGTATAAACTGCCTGCGAAGGAATCATTTCCCACCATTACGTGATGATCTGTACAGCTCTGATGTTGCCTCCGTTAACTGGTGTTAATTAGCAAAATTGCTGAATGGTTCCAAAGGAGCTTTGTTCTCTGGTTCACAGCATCTCTTCAATAAGGAAGTAAATTGGAATGCAAATACTCCACTCAAATTGGCACTTATTCATAAAATCAAAACTGTGTCTTCTCGTTTCAGTTTCAAATATGGTTCACTCAAGTTCATGGCTTTAGAAATCGGCACAGAAATAAACAAAGTGCCAAGAATACAGGTTGACGTATCCTGCTTATTCCAATAACTGCTCTGAGTTTCTTTAGCCCCAGTTCTGAGAGGTGGGTTTTTTCAGCTTAAGTTCAAGCTCAAACCAACGGTCTAACAAAGCTAAAAACAGCTTCTGTGTTCGGTGTATTAGAACAGCGAGCCCTACCTCATCTTCAAACCCCTACACCACTTTTATTAAAATTAAAAGAAAACCCCAAACAAAGTCAATTTTAAGTATGATTTAACGTGTGCAGCTAGTGCCAAATAATTTAGTATTGACTTGCTAGTAAAACATGTAATCTCTCAGCTCACCTTTGTGTACTCTGTCAATGCTTCAATCAATGCATACGTGGTTTGAGAGAGGAGCGTAGAAGTGCTGTCTGTTACCAAGGAAACGGCTCTTCTAATCAAGGCATCGTTACTGAGAGAAGTCGGGTTCTGCTTCTGAAAGACAAGACATTTGCATCATCTTAACACTGATTTATATGGATGTTATTAGTAACCAATAAAGGCAGGAAAAGCACCGCTATGAGGCTGGACAGCCCAGTGCTCGCCGCTGTTTGCTGTTGCAAAACACGGCAACTGTTTTTGCAAGGTGTTGCTGAAGGCAGACATTGTCCTTCTCATTTCCTTAACAACTACATGGCTTAAACACCTGAGATCCCCAGAAGGAAAACAATTCCTGAAGGTAAGCACTGCTTTATGAAATGCTCAGCAAGTGGGTTTTAATATTAAATTGTGTCTAACAAACAGGTGCTGTTTGTCTCCCACCCCTGTACGTTACCTCGGCCACCGGGACGGCACACAAGGCGACTCCAAACCCCACGCCCGCCATCCGCTGCCACCGCCCGCTCATGCAGCGGCTCCTCACACCCGCCAGAGCAGGGAAGCTTTGTCTGGAAATGCAAGAAACAAAGTTAAGTGCAAGAAATAACCTGTGTGTGGTGGGAAATAGGTACCAACAAGGAAAAGAGCGCCCAGAAGGTGTTCTACATGACCTGGTCTCTACCGAGCTTCTGTAATGCAGCTGCCTATTTGCCTTAAATTCAGCTATATTTTTATACGTGCAAGAAAAGAAGACAAGCACAGGAACTAGTGCACTGTTAATATTTTAAGAGAGGAAATGTACCTTATCTGGTACCAACACACTCCTAATATTCAATAGTAGCAAAAAAAAGATTAAAAAGTGTGCTTAAAAGTGCTGTATGGTACATGCAGGTGAGCAATACGACTGGTTATATTTTGCTGCGATCCAGTGGCACTTTGGGTCTCCCGTTGCCAGGTTTATTTACATCCAGTGTTGTCTGAGTGTTCGTGGGGTCAGGGTCTATCCCTGAAACACTCCTGCAGAAAACCAGAGGCGCTCAGTCATGAGGATTTTTTGTTGTACAGCAATATTCTGAAAATAGCTGGTCAGTTTTCCTTCTTTTATGCTCTTAAGCTACACAACGCCAGCAGCCAGCGCTGTACGGACACCCAGCCCCTCCCGGTGCCGCTCCGGCCGTGCTGCGGCAGGCGGAGCTGCGTTATGGCCATTGCTGCGGTACGGGCCGCGGCCGGCGTGACCGCACCGGGCAAAGCGGGTGTGTATGGCGGTCAGCGGCAGGGAGCCGAGCCGGGAGGCTGCGTGCAGCCCGGCAAACCGCCGGCTGTGAGCGCGGCCCCGCTGAACGCGCCCGGGCCGCGGTACCTGAGCAGGGAGCAGCAGCCGCGGAGCCAGCGGCTGCCCGCCGCCATCTTGGGAGCGCGTGGCGCGCGGGAAGTGACGTCAGCGCGTCGCGGCGGGAGGGTGCGGAGTGGGCGGGGCCGGGTTTCCCAGCGTGGCGCGTGCGCAGAGGGTCGGGCACGTGGGGCCGCGCGGCGGGTCACGCGGGCGGCAGTTGGTCGAAGGCGGGAGCGGCGCGTGCGTGAGGCAGTTCCTCCGGCCCCGCGGGGACCGGACCGGGCGCTGCGGGAACGGGGGCTCCGGGCTCCTCCTCCGGGCTGCTCTGCCCACCAGGTAACGGCTCCCGTCTCGGGACACGCTGTCATGGGCCTTCGAGCAGAAATGGCGTTGGGAGCTCTGAGCTCGGGCCGCGCTCGGCCAGTTCCTCTGTGCCCAGAGGCGGCTGAGGGGCCGGGGCGGCTCGGCAGGGAACAGCCCTCAGCTGCGTGTCAGCTCACCAGTGTGGGCTGCGATTGCGCTGACCGCCACAGCTCCTGCACCCCCCTCCTCCCTTTAATTCAGCAGTGTTTTTCAAGAGTATATGGTGCTGTTTAGCTTTTGGCTCATTCCACAGCTTCTCCAGCAAAGGTTTCCTCTATAGTTCTACATGAAAGGCCTTGATTGGTTAAATCTGTTGGTTTTGTCTACACCAGAAATTCCCATCTGTTCTCTGTGAAACTCAGGTTACTCAGCACAGTTTCAGCAAGGCAGGGCTGGATTGCAGGCACAGCTTGCAGCTAACTCCATGTTTTAAGCGTTTGTTGTCAGGTGTTGTGCACTTGAAAGTGTTAAATAACAGGCCTGTAGATGAAGTGGTGTTGGTGCCCCCACCCCGTGGAGAGTGCTTTATAAAACTGTAGGGAGAAGGAAACCTTGCGCTGATTTTAAATGTCTTTTTCCAGGCCTTATTAAAAAAATATTACAAGTAATTTCTGTATATCTATCTTCACACCCTTAATGAGGCAAAGTCAGACAAGGCAGGACTTGTTTACTTGAGATGTTGATTGCACTTGAGCTGTGTTGCATCCCATCCCTGCGCTTTCAGAAGGGAAATTCCAGTGGGAATCTCAGGAGAAGGCTACTGGGAGGCTTTTAAATATTTTGGGGAACAGGGGCAAATGTCTATAAGGCACAAAGAATCTGCAAGAGCCACAAAGATCAGTAAAGTACATGCATGCAGGCACTTTTTAAAATCTTTATTCTTTTTACCTAAGAAAATAAGATTGTGATTAGGCAGTAACAGAACAAAATGCTTGCAGAGCTGGCGCAGGAGGAAGGGACCGCAGTCCTGTGTGCTGAGCGGATGCGCAGGACAAGCTGCACGGAGGAGCCTGTGGCTCTGGCCAGCCCGTGGCTGCAGAAGCAGGAGAGGAGCCGTCATTTAAGCACCAAGAAGTACGTTGTCCAGCCAGCGAGGAGCAGGGCCCCGACCAGCACGGTGTAACTGAACAGCACGAAGGCCAGGAGCTCCTTGAGCACCTTCAGGAAGTGGATTGTGAAGGAATCCGGCATGGCTCTGCTACAGGTAGGGGGTCTGTGGGGCTGGCTGCTGCTGTTTTCCTCCCTGGTCTGCAAGGAAAGGGACAGGATGAGTCTTTCTGAGCAAGGAGACTGCAGGGCTGAGGGAATGGCTCTGCTGTGGGGAGAAATGGTTGTGTTCAGGAGGCTTAATGTCTTCCTGTCCTTATAAGAAGGTTGTAAGTGTCAGGTTGGACTTCAGTGTGCTTGCTCAGAGTCCTGTGCAGTGTTGCCAAATTGCGCAGTGTTGAAAGAGTGTTTGGGATCTGATCAAAGTCTCCAAATCAGCGCTGGTAACTAAGCTAAGTAAAATATAGACACCCAGGCAGTGGACGCTGCCGTGTCGGTGGGGACCAGAGACCCTTCCAGAGTCCGGCTGGCTCCTGGTTTCTTCCCCCCCATGTCAGCGGCTGCACACTCACAGCTTCCCAGTCGGAGCCGTGGCTGATGGTGCATTACCAACTGTGTTCTGATCAAAGTGGTCAATTCCTCCAAGGAAGCCACCATTAATATTTAATGATATAATTGCATCTAATGGAGATACTGGCACAAACTGTGCCTTTTGTTTAAGAATGACGATAACTGAGGCTCAAATACAAGTTTGCACAGGCAAATATTTATATCTCACATTAAAAATAACCGTTAACTGGGAGCCACAGGATAAGATGCTTTAGAATTCGTCTTCTAGCTGTATTTTAAAGTCACACACATTGCTTTAGAAGTGATTGCTCGTTTGTTAGTTTAATATAGAATCTGAGTTCTCACAAAAGTTGTTGGCTCCTGAGACTTAAAAGCTGTGAAGACCCATCTAAAAAAATCTACCATGTCTCCAATTTACATGTTCTTTTTGATTTTGATTATAACTGTGCCTGGTCAAAAGTATACACACTCTTGGTCAAGCCCATAGAGGGAATTTAAAACCAGACTTAACATAAAGCTAGTCTAAAAGGATTATTTCTTTTCTAAACAGTCTGAAGTCAGCCACAGTAAACTGGATTCTCATCTTGCCACTTAAGTATTTTTTTAAAAGAGCTCTTGTGATAAAGAGTTCCTTTTTGGTGTTGTTAAAGAGTTGCGTCATTTCATTCTAAGCTCAGGCACATGTATACATTACAGGAGCTGTTGCATTCTAAAGCCAGCCATGGTTTCCTGGTTGTTCAAAGCATTGAAGTTTTCTATTTGTAGGCTTTATGTGATTTCTGATTATCTAAAAAAGATGTTGATAAAGAAATAACTTACCCAGGCAGATGATGGGCTCTACTTTGTGAAGTTCTTATTTCTCTCTAGTTTTGTTCCTGTGAATTTCTGGCTTCTGGTCGGTTTGTGCTGTAGATCAATCCCCTTCTGCTCCGCTCGGCCGGGAGCCGGGAGTGATGAGGTTGTGTTTGCAGCCCACGGGAGGGCTAATGCACTAGGTGTGGTCAGGACAGTTCCGATATGACATAGCGCCTTTGTGCAGCACGGCAGAGCAGAGCACGCCAAACAGCTCCCCTTCCCCACGGTGCTTCTGTCAACAGTATTTGGTGAATTTAAGTGCCATGGTTTAGTGTTACCAGGTAAAAAAACCTGCATTTGTTTAAATGTGTGGGGGGTTTTCCTCTAACAAAGCGTTGTATCATATTATACTTTTCATTCTGCTGTTCTGTCGAAGGCTGTTGTGCCTCTTGCTCCGTTCTCTGAGAGCCCCGCGCTGCTGTGGGCCGCTTGGGGAGGAGGATGCTCCCACACAGCTGGGGATCACCCCACATCAGCACGGCACAGGATGGAAGTGCAGGCTGAATCGGGGTCTTTTATCAAAAGCGAGTGAGTGCTGAAAACAGCCTCAGCTGCCCTGTCACTGGGTCACCGCTCTGGCTTCACCCTTGCACACCCAAAATATCACCTCTGCCTTTTATAGAGCCAGGGCTACAACTCCTTTGCAGCAAGGGGGGAGGAAGAGGGTAAGCTATATGTTTATTTTTAGCAAAACTGCTTTCTGGTAGCTGTATATGAAAAGTGAAAGTCTTTGGGGCTGGAGGTTGGGTAATGTTTTATTTTTTTGCTTGTAAACCAGACAAATGCAGAGAGCAGAGAAAAAGAAGCATATGTAGTGCAAATCAAATCTCTTACCTACAAAGATATTATAATGTAGAAAATGGCCCCTTAATTTAATTAGGCTCTCTTGTTATCAAATTATTACCCGCGTGGTCAGCAAGGCCTGAGACAGAAGCAGAACATAATCAAGCTGCTCAGGAAGCCTGTTAAGTAGTAATTGCTCCTCTAGAGAATCGATCAACGTCAGGATGGGTTTTATTTTATGTTGTTGTTGAATAGTTCCAGGAAGAGACTTTTTCTGCTTTGAGGGTCCACATGGCTCCTGCTTGGTGGTGGTTCAGGCTGCAAAAAAATACGCAGCAGTGTTGTTGATAAATGAGAGTTTACCCGGTGTCCGACATAAGCTATTTTTGAAATAAGTTTTGGCTTTAGTGTTACTAACAAACACATTTGCTGGTCCAAGTGAAAAGGTAAGCAAGCTGTTGAATTGGTGCTTTGTGTGGTTTCCTTTATTCACTTGTGTTGCTTTTACGTGTCATGAGCTTAGCACACAAACTAGTCTGATCAGTGCTATTAATTTCCTTGCAACTAGTTCAGTTTTTAAAGTTTTGGGGAAAAAAAAAGTCTGGAAATGTTGACGGTACAAAGACTCTTAAGGCCAAGCTAAGGACACTCTGTAAGGATTGCACTGAATCACATTGTTTCTTGTTTTTCTCTACACAGTAACATCTTATTTCTGACCCAAAGCTACTTCAGTTTTCTTTTTAAATACTGTGAAATTACCTAGTTTACAATAGAACTGTGGAAATAATGCGGAGCAAGGCAATCCACATTTGCTCCGTGCTTCTTTGTCAAAGTGGCAGCATGTTTTGTTTTGTAAGACAAGTCTGCAAGTTGCCTACCCACCTGAACTAAAGTCTCAAATGATTAAAAATGTTTTTTATTTAAAACTCAAGAAATCTATACATATTTATGATGTAGTATATTAAATGGCAGAGCAGAATGTAATTAGTATATAAGCTTAAAGAAAAAAGTCTGGATGTTAGAAAAAAGTTTTGACTTAAGTAATTCAGTTATCCTGGGGCAGGGGGAGAAGGACACAGCTACCACAGTGCATGGTTTTATTTATTTATTTTATTTTATTTTTAATTCCAGAGAGAGAGAAAGTCAGCACTTTAAAAATGTATTTTATCCTGTTTTTTTAAAAAGATCTATTTTATTCTAATAAACCGGTTGGAATTAGACAGAGGGGCTCTGTGAAGGGGCTGGTTTGGCAGAACTCAATCTTACGGTTGTAACTGTAACAACTTGGAAAGATTAAGCGTTTTGGTGGGGGGCATATTATGCATTATGCAGTATCACTATCTTAGCAAATATTTTTGCTCTTAGTTATTTATGGTGTGGAGGTTTTTTTTTTTTTGGGGGGGGGAGGTTTGGTTGGTTGGTTTTGTTGTTGTTTTTAACTATTCAGGAGTGAAACGCAGTGTGAAATGGAGTGCCAGTGGTAGCTGTTGAAGTGAGTACAGTGACAGTGGGGCAGGGGCTGAGCACAGGACATAGGCTCTGGCAGCGGCCCTGCTGCCTTCCCAGCCTCGGCAATTAGCAAGGCTGAGTCTGCACAAGGGCCCAACCACCAACCCCATGGAAAATTCCGTTTTATGATTTTGAGCTCTACAACAGCTTGTGGCAGCAAGTACCACGGTTTATAAACTGAACGGGGTGGTGGTGGGGGGGGTGTGACAAAAGGTGTCTGTTTTAAACCTGCTGTTTACTGGGTCACTGACGTAGCTATTTCTGGCCTGAGTCCCATGCGGGGAGTGTCTGTGTCTCCAAACATAAGCTCTTGGCACACTCATGCGATTTGTACCCAGCAGTAGCTTTTAGAGTCAGGTGGGTACACCCAGCACAACCAACCGACCTCCCACTGAGCCCCTGAGAAGGTGAGTGAAATAAAGGGTTTAATAATTTCTCTTGTAATTTGGGTGCACTTGGTTGTATTCAGCCAGTGCTTCTGACGTGCATGTGGGCAGTTCATGGTTTAGCTGTTGCTGCAGGAAACCCAATAGAATGCCTTGGCTAAAGCCTGCAGGACAGCAGTGTTTACAGCAGTTGCCTTTCTGTCATACCAACAGCTTCCAAGGATGTGAGAAAATTTAGCTCCTGTGGCCTGGCCCTTGCTGGTGCCTGTTGACATAAAGGTGCCGAAGCTGCAGAAAGCACAAGGTCCTTGGCTTTCATCAGAAAAAATAACAGAAAACTGAACCCTGTGTACAGCAGAGACACAGCTGAGTATCGGGCACCAGAGAAACACAGACTGGGAATATTAGTATGAAACCAGAAACAGAAAACATCCTGCATCCTCAGCATCCTGGGTGGGTCGCATCCCTCACTAAAACTAAACTGAAAGAAAAAAAAAACACTAATTTGCCAAATAGAAGGACCAGCACAAACCCCCACTCCTCCAGCGCTTATTTGCCAGTTCAGACCATGAGCAGGGATCTCTCTTTCTCCCATTCTTTATTTCATTGTTAGTGCCTTTCTGCACTGCTTGTCTGCGAGGCAGTTCCACACATAGATCACAAACAATACAAGTGCAGAGAGGGATGAGGGGTAACTGCATCATGAGCTGGTCTCAGGAGAGCTTCTCTCCCTGTCGCTTTTCTCCGATGTTCAGTTCAAGCAGTCGTGCCAGAAGACCAGAAACCGACGTGTCTGTGTCACACACGGCCTCACGCTTTCACTGTCTCTTGCCACAGACCCTAGAAAGGGGCAGGCTCCAGTTTTTCCATCAAGGATTTGATCCAACTTGTTCCATTGATCAGTTTTGTCGTGGCAATGACATACTCGGTGCCTCCATCTTCCATTTGGGACAGAAACCTCAGTGCAGCTATTTCTGCATAAGTCACCCCTCCCAGGAAGAACACCAGAGTGACTCGGTTCTCACCATGTTGACCTGCACATTCAGAGAAATTAACAGGTTGTCTTAGTTTTATTTTGATGTCTCCTATCCATCAACTGTAAGTCAAACTCAAAATGATCCTAACAGAGATGCATCTCCCTTTAAAAAGGAGGAAAACAAAGGAAAACTTACGCTTTTTCTGAAGGCCAGTAGGTAACTGCTGCCTCTCCTCAAAATGGGGACCCGGCAGCATCTTTAACACCTCCTCTATGCTCCGCCAGCCTGGCCGAGCCAGCAGCTGCGCCAGGCGTACGCTCAGTGGGGCGTAGCCACTGTACACATACGAGATGTCATTGGGGTTCTGCAAGAGAGAGGAAAGTGTGAGCAGCAGGCGAGCGCTACCATGGAAATGAAGTGAAATGAAATGAAATAAAATAAAAAAAAAAAGATGAAGGTTTTCCTGCTGCACATAATTCTGTATTGTTAGATGCCACATTCACTGCTGAGTTGCCTGTTTACCTGTTCATTAACATCATCCATCCACAAGCGCAGGGTCTTCCTGATCGTTGGGTAGTTATTCCTACCACTTGTCTGAGGTTTCAGGAGTCCAGCCTTTTCTAAGTTGTTTAAGGTCAATATATGTTCATAGCCATAAGTCTGAAATATGAAGAATTCACCTTTAATATACCACGTCAATAATCTCTGACCAGAGTGTTAAAAAAAAAAACCACCAACAAACAAAGATATGAATTTAAAAAAGGGGTTTTTTTGTTAAGATTTCTGTAGAGTGTATGCCATTTACAGTGTTTGAATTATAGCAGGAAAAAGTGCAACAATCCAAACATCTCTGTATCTACATGCTGTAAAACACATATAAGCACCTCCTGAGTTGTTGCTATCAGCCCAAACAGAAGCCTCAGTGCTCCATCTGTACACACTGGACATCAAACCACTCATGTATAAGCTGTGTCTGTCTAGAATGCTGGTGTTGTAGAGCTGAGGCTTTCTGTGGATTTTTTTCAGAAATTTTATCAATTCAAAACTCAGAGCCCAACCTGGAGAATCTCTCTTTTGTAATGGTCCAGAACCTTCTGTTTCAATCCACTATTGCATACAGATTGCAAGCAAACAAGGCGTAAGATCTTGATTAATGGATGTTTTTGAGCTATGCAGTCTTCAATATAATTATTAACCTATTTAAAAAAAACAACAAACATAAGCTGTTATTTAAAGACCTGTAAAGTACCTAGAAGACCTTGAAAGAAAGATCTAGTTTTGCCTAACGTGTCCAAAAGAGCAAGAAGGAGGGTGCAGCTGCTCTCCAGGCAGCTCAAGCCTGTCTGCAAAATAGGGATCCAGCACTGATTCCCCCAGCATCTTTTCTAAAGCATGTCGATTCCACACTCAATAGGTAGACTGTGTCCGATGCACTGAAAAAGTTCTGATTAACCATCCCGAATCTTTCACTGATCCCTCACAGCATGAAGCGCCCCAGCTGTGTACACCTGTGTTACAGGCAACAATAGGAAAAAACCTGCAAATGTGCACAAAGACATGTGAGAGCTCACAACCTTGACAATGGATGGAGACAGACATCATCGAGATCAGGTTTCCTCCTTCAAAACTCCAAATGGAAAAAAAAAAACCCAGAGAAATACATTGTTGGCTATTTTTGAAGACGCAAGAGTCACTATTTGTCATTATCTACATACCTTGTCTGTGTCTATTCCAGACATGAACTCTTGTTCCACTGTTAAATTATCAAAGAAATCTTCAGATGCTGTGGGAGAAGAATGAAAATCAATTAGAGTAGCAACCAACAGCTTATTTCCTACATTTAACATTTCAGCAGATGCACTGGATGGAGCAAAGCAAATTTTTGCCAAGCTGAATGATGTCCATCTTGCTATATTTAAATTACTCTGCTAGACTGCTCAACAAATACTCACTGGTGATGTCTTTGATGAGTTCTGCAATGGAGGTGTGGTTCGCTAGAGAACTTCTTGCCGCCTGCATGTGTGGCAACTGTGACACAAACTGCTTAATCTCTCCGACGGTTTTTGCGTGATGTCTTTCCTAAATAAATCCATTGCTCAGGTTAGGGCTTGTTCATATTAATTGGCCACACACCAACTCAATCATTTTATCGTGAAAAAAACTTTACTGTACTCCCTGCAACAGCAGATACTGTTAGAGATATGCAACCTTTAGAGAAAATACTTTAAATGCTTAGACTAAAGTCACAGCATTACCTGTAACAGCACTTTGACCATTAGAAGAGGCAGGACATAATACAACACAATCATTAGACTGTTTTTTTCCCATTAAACCAGTATTGCAAATCACTTTTCTCCACCTTTGTCTGACTTCAGCCATCACTATCTGTTAATCAGTTTCCCTACCAACATAACCAACTTTTTCATGCAACGATGAATTTCTTTGCTAGGTGCCAGCAAATAGGGAGCTCCAGACACACGCAGTCAGAGATGGGAGATGTTTCCCCTCAAAGCAGTAGCGAAAGGTGCCGAGGAACTGGGCTGGCAGTGTCTGCGTCCCTCGCAAACAGAAGCCCGCCAGTCACTGTACGTGGCGGTAACAGTGTCCCAGGTTTGGGGCAAGGATCTGATGAAGCACAATGCAGACTTCAGCTCTCAGAGCAGTCCAGAGGTCTGTATTTAGTTTGGGTTACTTGGGATAAAAATAATAATAATTTTACTCATATGTGAAGGACTTAAATGGGCAAGTGCAGGCAGGAGAGCGATAATGACGAAGCCTGCAACTTAAAAGTCCTCTGCTGCCAATATGCTCCTGTTTCATTATCACCTATTACCCCAGACAATTTCTTAATATTTTTTTTAAATTAACAACTAGTATGAATAATCCATCTTTAGCACCGTCAGCACTAATATTGCAGTAATAGACATTTACTAAGAGCTGAGGCTGAGCACACAGTATTTCAGTTAAGGTACTGCTACCTCACCTTAAATGTGGCAGAAGTGAAGAGGCAAAGACAAAAATAAGGAAATACCATCAAACAGTGTAACAAGTTCTCTTGAGAATCACCATGAAAGTCTGAAAGCAGAGATGTGGGATCTCATGTTCTTTATGAATCATCAACAGGATGTTTTCAAACAAAACTGCAAACACACCTCACAGCACTCTCCAGCTTTGTCTAAGGTGACACATGAGCATGAATTTACAGGTCAAACCTCCTGTAAGACAACTGTCTCCTTCCCATTCTTATCGGTTTATATGCCAGCCATAAACTCTATGGAAGTACATTCTGGAGTTTTAATTCTTAAAGCCTTTTCTCTGCATCTTCAGTAAATACAAAGGGAAAAAGACCTTTCTGTTAACAGGTAACAACAGCAACAAAGTGGAATTGATCAGTTTGCTAAAATTCACCTTTGGCCTCTTGCAGAGGGAAGCAGCACCTGACTGTTCTGCAGACTTATCTGAGGACAAGAATGCCCTGGGGATGCACAGCTGGGTACAGGCCTCACCTCAAAGGCTGCTGAGATGATCTTGGCTTTCTTGCTGAGCACAGACCCCACAGCATTGAAGTTCTTGTCTCGGATTTCCGCGTACAGCTCTTCAGCAGAGTTCAGCTGGAGCTTCTTGGGTTCCGTGGGGAGATCTTTCCCACCTTCACCCTGCTTCTTTGGGGCAAACTTCTCAGGAGGGAGTTTCACATAAGCTACCAAATGCAGAGGAATAACCCTTATAAAGACTGAAACATCAGCACCAGAAGTTAGGATAAGCAGGCTGTGGAAACGTGTCCCGAGCTGGAAACAGATCTCAGCAGCAAAGCTAATTAAACACCCAGATGATTCAGTGCATGTGTTAATTAAGGAGAGTCTCCCTGTACTCACCCAGGGACCCAAATACCTATACATACATACATTATCAGAATCCAAGTGCTAGCTACCCTGCTACCATGCACTGTCTTCAGCTCCCCTTCCTAGGAAAAAAAGAGGCAGAGCTGATTTTGATGGGCTCTAGCTTGAGACAGAACCATCCCTGCACCAAGTTCAGGTGAGCTGCTCCCACGTCACCGTCACTTAGTGAAACATAAACCCACCTGACACACCACAACCTGCTCAAGCACACCAGAGACCTCCCCGTTCCCCGGCCGTACTCACTGTTCTGAATTCCGTAGATTTCGTCTATCAGCCCTTCGTACGTCAGCTGCGTAGCTAACGGCGTCAGCATATCGATGTTGCGGTCCAGCAACAACAGGGTATCAAAGACAGGAAATATCGAGTTCTGGCTTCCAGGGAACTCACGCTTCATCCTGATCATCATATTAGCCACGTGCTGAAAATAAATTGCACTGGGCTGGTTATGGTGCAGGTCACAATAGAGGGATCCGACTTGTAGGCCCCACAAGCACACGCTCGTGCAAGTGTGGGGCACAGCCCTGTGTAAAGGAAGAGAATGGCAGGAGGTACAAACCTGCTGACTGATGGGGGCAGGACGAGACAAAGAAAACAAGTCCTTGTCTGTCTCTGCACTTAGCAAGACAGCAACTGTGGCTGAAGAACTGGGTTCATCTCAAGCCACTCATTCATTGCAAAAGATACAGATTAAACCATACTGATCAGAGAGAGGAGAAAAGGGTGAGTTCTAGGGGGAGATGAAGAAGCAAAGGCACATTTCCTGCTTTATGCAGACATTCTGATACCAACAGAGCAACTGTTAAAATTTCACAGAAAGAACTGCTGAAAACATGAAGGCAGTGTACATGTGAGCAAAACATACAAAATCAGATAAATCCTCCTGACAGGAAGACTTACGGAACAGTAAATACTGTTCTTTTGGCCAGACATGACAAAGACCTGATGGCTGTGATCCCAAAAGGCCAATATGACAAGATGGGTCTGTGGCTGGATTCAAAATCCCACAGAGGCATTTAACCAACCACACTTCAAGGCAGTTCCAAAGAACAAGATGCAGTTTTTAAGCAGCAGCATTTGCCTTACCCGGGCACACTCGCCCTTCCCAAAAATCTGTGGGATGGTTCCGTAGAGAGCTTGCAGCGTCATCAGCCCCTTTGCCGCGTGATACAGACTTGTCTGGTCGCTCTCCAGGTAACATTCCTAAACAACAAAAAGGATTCCCAATGGAAGGTGTCGGAGCTGCTTCCACAGCAGAATGTGGTCCATGTGAACAGTTCAGACGAGATGCAGGCTGGGCAAAAATTACGGCTGTTGGCACATATGGACCTTTTCTGTGCTGTCACAACATCAAATTGTTTGATCAAACCAGACACTAATATTTCTGAATCCCACACTCCAAGTTTGATGGAGAGTAGTAAGAGAGACAAAAAGTGAGCGCAAAGAGCCTCTCCCTCTAATTAGGCCACTCTGAGAGCACAACACATCGTCACAGCTGCTGACAAGCAGCTGCAAGCCCTGATGCATCCTCTGGGATACGTTTAATAAGGCTGAGATGGCCAAAGGAACTCTTAAACCTTTCTGTCCCCAGATGCATCGTTCTGAGAAAACAGGATACACAGCTGGTACGGGGCAGCTAATTCTCAGTGCAGCTTAGTGCGCAGCATTAACCATCATATGCATCTCTTCGGCTGTGTATTCACACAAATTGTGCTGGCTCTTTGGAACAACTAAGTGTTTTAGGCCTCATTAATGGTCAACGTGTGACAATAACACCAGCAGTTCAAGCTGGAGGAACTGGGGTGCAGCCTGGTGTAGCGTTTAGTTAGAAAACAAAGAATTTCAGGCTCAACTTACCTTGAACGCGCTCTCAGACTCCATGGAGAGCAGGTCTCCATCGAAGGGTATCAGGTCCAGGCTGTACTGCTCGCGGTGGATGAAGGAGCCCAGCACGCCCTGCTCCTTCAGCCACTGCTCGCACAGCAGGCTGCGGCGCGGCACAAAGAGGATGTGGAAATCCCTCTGGGGAGAGCGGCCTCTGTCCTCCCTGGAAGAGTCACGGGAGGAGCACAGCAAACGGTAACTGGGCTGCACAGGTAACCAGCACAGACCGCAGGCTGGGGCGCTGAGTTCAGAGGAAATAGGAATGCTGCACGTGGTTATTACCAGCTTCCATTCCTAGCTTTGTATTTCAGAATATTTTTTGCCCAGCCACAAGCATTCACAGACACAGGTCTGAAACAAGGGCAAGGTGACTTGGTTTTCCTGCAGTTCTCAAAAAGGTCACTCAAAGCGTGACTTTTTCCAGCTAATTAGAAGGAGTGCACATCTTAATGAGGAACGCACCCCTCTGCATTGCTAGCCAAAGCAAAGCGCCCCCCTCCTTTCCCAGGGTGTCGCATACCCCAACTCGAGCCCCTGAAGCGGCTGTGCTGCAGTTTTGGTGTCTGCACGTAGTTCATAAANCAACTTGAGGCCGTTTCCTCTGCTCCTGGCGCTTGTTCCTGGGGAGCAGAGCCCGACCCCCCTGGCTCCAAGCTCCTTTCAGGCAGTTCAGAGATCAGAAGGTCTCCCCTCAGCTCCTGTTCTCCAGCTGAACCCCCAGCTCCCTCAGCCGCTCCCATCACACTTGTGCTCCAGCCCCTTCCCCAGCTCCGTTCCCTTCTCTGAACTTGCTCCAGCACCTCACGCTCTTTCTTCTCCCGTGATCTGACCCGTGACTCAACCGGTCACACCTGAGCACGTTGTCGGTGATGATGTCCATCAGCTCTAGCTTGGGCCTCACGAAGAAGATGACGTTCTTGACGTCCGCCTGGGGCAGGCGGCCCGGCTTGAGCGTGAACATCTTTTCCACCTCATGTTCCTGCACGGAGGCAGAGGCGCTGCTTAACGGCGGGGAGCTCCGGTCACGGCCCCGGTAGCCGAGCGACCGCCGCCCCCGGCCCCGCCGTTACCTTCAGAAGCGAATACTGCGCGATCAGCCCGAAGGGCCCGGTCAGGTACTCGTCCCACACGATGGCCTGCGGGAAGGGACAGGCGCGTCAGGCGGGCCCCGCCGGGTCCCCGCGTCCCCCCGGCCCCGCTCACCTTGGAGCCCGCGCACTTGTCCAGGAACTCGCGCAGCTCTCGCCGCCCGGCCTCCCGCAGCAGCGTCAGGTTCACCCGCCCCGAGCTCAGGTGCGCGGCCATGGCGGCACCGCCCGCTCACGTGACAGCGCCGGGGTCACCTGACCGCCGCCACGTGACGCGCGGGGCGGGGCCACGCACGCGAGGCCACGGCGGCTCGGGAGCACAGCGCCCCCTGGCGGCGCCACGCCGGCACTAAACCCCTTCCCTCTCGCACCAAAACCCCTTTAATTCTGCACCCAGTTCCCGGGTTTTACCGGTTTGTTGGCGCCAGAAACCTTCGCCGGCCCTCACCGAAAGCCTCCCGCTCCCGTGAAGCACCAGTAAAAACATCCCACTGTATTTACTGACAGCGCTTGCCCCCGCTCAGAGCCCATTACGTTCCTAACAGAACGGAAAAATACAACGGAAAATACACCATTTTTTTTTCCCAAAATATAACTTTAATATATATATGCATATATACACACACACACCACACACACGCTATATAGAAGCTGAAAGAACGCAGAAAAAAAGGATGTCCCACAAAGTGAGGTGTGAACACCCCACGGCTCCGGCTCTTACCTGCTCCGTGATTCGTGTCTCGGGCGCCAAACCGTGACCCAGAGCTCACCCGCGCTCAGCAACATCACAACTCAAATGAGCAAATGAAAATAAAGATGAAACATTTCTCAACCCAGTCCAGTGTCAAAAAAAGCTTAAAAATCTAAATGTACAAATTCAGCCTTAAAATGGTTTAGTGCAAATACGAAAATTAACAGCATAATTTTAAGGTATTTAAATAAGCTTTAATATAACTATAGTGCTTCGTTCCTATACATGTTTTCCCATCAACAGATGCAACAGCATGGGGGCATTTCCTGTTAAGAGTGGGGACAAACCCAGAACCTGGGAAGAAATAGCATAAAGTCACTTGTTAAATCATTTAATTATATTTTACTTAAGTTTAATAAAGGGGGATCTGGTATTTATTAGCGAAGGAGCAAAATATTTATCAATTTACTGATTCTGGCGTGGATGGGCAGGGGAAGGGGAGCGAGGGGCTCAAGAAACGCCGTCCCTTTTCCTGACATTCAGCACGTACAAATGCTGGTGGTACAAACGGTCCGATCCGGGTGCGCAGACAAGTCTCTCCTCCCGGCCGCGTTGCCATCAGAAGGTCTCGTCGTCGTTGCAGTCGGCCGTCCAGTGCCCGAACATCTCGCAGGTGTCGCAGTAGGGCCGCTCCTTGCGCCGGCTGCCGTGGTGAGCGGAGTGCGGCGGCTCCTCCAGCATCTGCGCCTGCGTGGGACAGTCCTCCGTGTCGTGGAGGTCGAAGCAGCCGCAGATGTCGCAGAACAGACGAGGTTTCTTCTTGGACAGGTTTTCCTCCTCACTGCAAGAGCAGCACCAGCGCAGGTCAGAAAGAGAAAGGCCCGACCCCCTACCCTGCATGGTAACCTGTCTTGTAATTATTGAGACTATGGAAACACCACAGTGGTCAACAAAAAACAAAACCAAACCAAAACCAACCCACCACAAACAAAAAAACCCAAACCACTCCAAAACAGAACAGAAAACAAAACAAAAAAATAAACAAAAAAACCCCAAACCAAACCAATACCAACCAACCAAAAAAAACCCCCAAACACTAAAACCCCAAACGAAACACCACCACCAAACAAAGCCCTTCTGAAGATCTTCCGACACCTCGAGCACCTTGCAGTACCCTTGTACTATATTTACTAAAGAAACTGCTCTGTTTGTGTAAATATTTGTGCAAATACAGATATTATTTAAAAAAAACAACATGTAAACTAGTTTCTCTTTTCTCCTGCTAGAAGAGATCCGAAGTCACAATCTATCAAATAGGTTTTAGCTGGATTTCTCCGGACTGGATCTCCTGAATGCAGGTACAGGCCTCTTGAGAGCAAACACGACTCTACTGACTTTGGAAAGGGCCAAGATTAACCAAGACTGAGGATAAATATATTCAGACACATCAGTGTTTGTCATTGATAGCTACAGAGGAGCATTCTGCACCCCCAGGTACACCCTGGTCACAGACTTAAAAAGAAGGCTGGGTTCAATCCCCCTAAATTCAAGAGAAATCTCCATTTCTCCTTGCCCACAGCTGAGCTGGGGCCTCGCACAGCTGACAGAACCCGGGGCGTTCCCAGAACACACGACAGGGTTTTCCTCTGGGGTTTGTACCTGTCATAGTTATTGATCTCCTCTTCGTTGCCATTGAGCGCGGCTTCACACATTCTTTGTATTTTCAAGTTCAATTCTTCATTTCTCCTCTGCAGATCTACTATCACTGAGTTCAGGAAGTCGATCTGTGAGGGTCAAGAACAAGGACAGTCAGCAGGTTGAGGACTGCGCCCCAGAGAACGCGAGCAAAGGCAAAACCCTCCAAACGACACATGCAGATCTGCGTTAATTCTCACCACCAGATCACTGGGTGACAGCACAAGGGACAGGGATGTCTAAAAGGACCTCTCAGACATTGGTGTGTTTCAACCCACCACTGACCCATCAAATTATTTTCCTCATGCTACATTTTAAACATAAATGTAGTTGAGAAATTCTGCCCAGAACAGCGTCTGTGTCCTCTGGCCCCGCGGCTCTGGGGCGCTCAGACCCCCGCACGGCACCTCCCCAGGCCAGGCCGAGCGCAGAGCTCAGCCAGCGCTGCAGCCGCTGCTCCGCGTTCTCGGGTAACGCTCGGCAAATGAACCCCGTGGATAAAATGAAGGAAGCCAAGAAGTGGAACAAACCTCGTGCTGATTGGAAGGAAGCGTTGCCATCAGCAGGTGAGTTCAAGGAGACAGAAAAACAGAAAAAGATTGGTGGTTTGTGTATGTTAATTACACTGTTTCTGATCTCTGTACAGACTAGGAAGGATGTTTCGTAATCAACATAACTGACATCAGTGATCTGATGAGGACTTTTACAACGAGCAGCAAGCACTTCTATTCTAACCGTGTTTCCCAGGCATTTGTTGTCACAGGCTGCAGTGTTGCACATGTTCGTTATCGCTGTACTCTTCGATAATCACACGCTTTTCCTAAATCCGTTACCAAGCACATGCTGAGTAACCTCCTCACCCCCCAGCTGCCAACCCCCATTCTGAGTAAAGTTCTGCAGTTCAGAAGCAAAGACCAACGTTTCCAACCGCAGCAGCTCAGCAGTGGCCTGCGGGCTCATCAGCCCGTTTCCCCAGGATGAGAGATTCAGGTTCCACTTTCTTCCTCGGTCACATCCAAGACACCTTTGGACGGATCAGCAGTGACCGCGCGGGGCTGTGTCTCCCCAGCAGCCAAAACGCGTCACCCCCCTTTCCTGCTTTTGCTTCCTCACGTTCCAATAACCTCAGCTCTCTCTCCACTATCACTCATCACTTGATTCTTAATATTTCCCCTCATTAATATTTCCTTTCAGAAGCAGAAGGTTATATGATAAATCTGCCCGTTATAATCCTGAGGTACAAAATCTGATAGGAACCAGTTTTGGAAGAATATTTCACTCTGCCTATAGACACATGGCTGGTTTAATAGGCTGACGTTTCAGATCAAATACCTGCTTCTCTTTTGCAATTTCATCTTGAAGTTGGTTGCCAGCAAAGTCACCTTTAAAGAAAAAACAAATAAAAAACCCAAAGTGTAAGTATCCAGTAGTCTAAATTATGAAACATACAATGGCTTAGAGACTGAAATAATGTAACAGTCTCTAGTCTGCAAAATGTCTTATTCTCACTGCTTTCTAATAACTCAATATAATCTTCAATAAGGGTGACTTTTGGGGGGGGAATTTTTGACCAGTGCATTACAGAAGCATTTTCAATATTGCACAAACTTAGCAAAATACAAAAAAATGCACAAATAGGTGACAGTTGAAGTTCATAAATCTGCAAGGGAACGCTCCTCTCTTGCAGTGATGAGACTAGAGTGGTATGAAGCGTAAGCAGCCCAGCCTAAGGTTAAGCCTGAGTACCAAAACCATGGGATTCCCAGTCCTGTGGTTGTTACCACTCCTACACGTTACTCTGCAAGCTACAACAAGCAAAACCAAAATCAGTCAGAGAGGCTCTTGCACAGAAGCCACACCATGAACAGATCAAGTTTTGTGGCTTTTGCCCACGTTTCAAGCCAAGTTCCCCTCTGCCCCGGGGCGGCCGGCAGCGCTGGGAGCTTTGACAGTCTGCAGCTGGTCAGAGCTCCTTCCCTCGAGTGCCGCACGTGTCCTTCGAGAGGGCAGCCGCGCGGCTCAGGACCGTCAGCCAGTTAAACGTCCCCTTCACTGCCTGGTTAATAGTTGCAGAAATGTGTGAGCTGGAAGCGGGGGCACAGAGCCAGGGCGGAGGCTCGTCCTGTTACCTGCAGAGCCGGTTACAGGAAAAGGCTGTTCATTGTTTTCCTTGAGTTTTTGCTCCAAGTTCTTCACCTTCTCCTCAAGTTTCAGTTTGTCAGACTCCAGTGACTTAACCACCGACTGCAAGGTTTTTGCAGAAGCGTTTTCTCCACGGAGCACCGTGATCTGTAAGAATTATTTAAGAATCCTGAGATCTTCCAGAACAAAGTCAGAGAACCGTGGCAACATCCTTAAAAGTAAGGGCTGAACAGCCACCAAACCCCATGCCAGAGGTCACCAGAGTCAGCACAAATATCTAAAGATTTAATTCTAAGGCTCAACTATGCTAAATTAATAAAGAAAAATAATTAGCCCGCTCTTCAGCAGCAAGCATACAAAGCCATATGCTTCTAGCTGTAGCTTAATCCAAAATTAAGAAGCATCCCACTGTTCGTCATTTACCTCATTTCTGAGTTTTTCCAGTTCCTCATCTTTTTGTGTGATCAAGGCACTAGTAACACTGATGGACTGTTGTAAAGATGCTCTCTCTTCATCAATTTCTTTTTTTAACGTTGATTCTCTAAAAGAAAATCAAATAGAACCAGAAATCATCTAAAGCACAGATTATTGTAGTCGCCTAAAGAAGTTTAACTTAATTTCAAGTATTAGACTACTGTAAGAAGTGGTTCTTAAAAAGCAAATTTCAATTCTGTACTTGACTAAGATTTTACAAATGTATAAACATTTCAGATGTTACAACTGTGGAAACAAAGCAAAAACTTTACCTAGGTAGTACATGCCAGAATCTGCATAGCATCGTATCCATTTGAATTTAAAGAAGCAAGTTAATAGACTGGGGAGATACAGGATAAACAAACAGGTTGCACAATGTTCCACAAAACCTAACTTCAGAGTTTTGTTACTTCTTGAAAATTATTAACAAGCAACAAAACACACATGCAAAGCTCATTATACGAATTGTCATGCAAAGCACTGATGATGCTGGAAATATCAGCTGGTCCTCACTAATTCCAGTGACATCATTATTTCCTGAAACATGTACTTTCAGAGTCTTGGGGTCTTTAAAAAATACGGTTTCAGCACAAAACCATGTGGGGTTTGTTTTACTTAAGGGAAGAAAGGTTAAAAAGAAATCCTCCAGAGTGGGTGCAACCCCTTCCTGTGTACGTATGTCCAGTTTTCCCAACCTTTCCAGCTGATCTGGTAAGAGCTGTGACTTCTGCCTGCAAATCCTGTCCCGACAGTGACATCTCACACTGGCGCTAACGACTCCTCCTGATCGGTCACACAGCCCACACGGATGAGTAACTGTCCTGTGGTGTGAAGGCTATTGCTACGAAAGTTCCTCACAAGCTGAGAGGGTTTTGTTTGTTAAAGTAAAAAGAGATTATTGTTACTCCAAAAAAAATAAATCTACCTTTACTTATCTAGCAGAGAAACTGGCTTTTCAGAGCACCAAGCAGTGCCCAGCGAGCGGGTGCCAACCCTCGGAGCTTCCGCAGTGTGGCCGGTTTTCTATACAATTCCATACATCTCTGTTTAGATGATCACGCTCTCCCTGTCACTCCTCACAGGCTGAGAGGGCTGAAGACAAACTGGGTGACCTGAACATGTACCCACTACACAAAAAGCACGGAGCAACCAGTGCTTCAGGGATACCAAATGACATAATGACTTCATTCAAGTAACTAAACTCCTCTCCACTCCTAAGGCTGTTCAAGGGATCATGAGCAGAACACGTCTGTGTGACGATGCTCGGCAGGTGTGCGACTGCTATTGAGTTTAAATGGAAAAGTTTTCATATCCACGGTATCTACGGTTAGTGAGAGCCATGATACCCAGGCCATGAAGTACAATACATCTCACTGACAAGATAAATCAGAAACTCAACAATGAGAGCACACTCAACACAATTCTTTCATTGTTCAGATTATACTTGGGAATGGAAGCAGCAAGTGGAGAATCTGGGGTTTAGAAAAGCTGATGCAGCTACCAAACAAGAACCAAAAAGGTTTATTTTACTTTTGGTGTATTTTTACAATGAGAGAATCAATATAAGCAGAAACACAACAAGCTGCAGACTGCACGATTTGCCTTCAAACACCAGTTATACTCCTGTTAGCAAAGCCCAAAAGGGCAACGGATTTTAACAGATCTCGCCAACCCCGACTCAGCAAAGCACTGAAGCACAACCGCAATCTCTGCTCCTCGGCAGCGCTACGCACGCTCCCGCCTGACCCCTGGGTTTAAATGCTTTGCTGAACTGGATCCAAAGCGCAGGGTGGAGCTGTGGGAAGGTGCTGTGGGCGCAGAGCTGCCCTCTCCAGCCCGCTCAGCTGCAAATCCAGCGTTTGCTCCAGGAAAATGCATCTGGAGGTGCTGCTCACAAGCTCTCCTGCACTGGGAACTTCACCCGGGCTGCCCTTTGCCGCACTCGCAGCTGCCGGAGGGCAGACGGGAACCTGGGGACTCATCTCGTGCTCAAGGACTTGGTTTCAGCCCATGTTTCCACTTTTGGGTCAGATCTTCATCTTGGAGATCAAGACCAAACAGATGCTTTCTGTACAAACATGGTTCACTTGCCATTTATTTGTCTTGGTTTCAACCACGACAGGCATTTAGGTGGTTGTAAAAGGCAAACAGTTTGTGAGCATATAAACATATATTCACAAATTCGGTATAGGAGTTTAGAATACTATAACACAAAGGGAGAGAAACAAGAGAGGAGGAGAGAAAACGAGGAGGAAAAAGTCCCTGCACTGTCGCATTGTTTTTTCCTTTTCCAGGAGCTGGGCCATACAGCTCCATCAGAGGCCCTAAAGATGCTGAAACTGGAAAACCTACAAACAGCAGGTGTATGGCACTGGTTATTTACACCTACGTGTGGATCACAGTTCACTTCCAGCATCAGCTCAGAGTCCACTCCACTGATGCTCTCGGCTTCAGTATCGTTCGTTGTACGATTCACAGGACAGATAGCAAGTGTAAGGAGCGCACGTGGAATGTGAAGTAACTGCACAGTGGTAGCTTGCAAGAAAAATCTTGTGGAAAGTATTTATTTTATAAGGAAAAAAAAGGAAATCGGTTCAGTGAACTTAAACGTTTTCCCTGCCAATTCAAGTCCAAATAATTTGCTTGCCAGCAGGGACTAAATAAAAACCACAATAAAAACCACTGTCATTTCACACACCATTTAAAAATGTCACTTTCTTGAGGAGGTTAAACCATGTTTTGAGCAGTGTGTGGATGTCACGGGAGAGAGAGGTTTTGGCTTTGTTTTAACATTAAAAAAAAATCACCCAGATTCTTCCCTTACTACAAAAATAAGAAATTCTAAGAATGAAGCAAATACCTTAAAGTGTTACTGGGCAAGCTTTAAAAATGCAAGATAACAAGAACCACACGTTAGAAACATGGAGTAGAAATGCAAAATATTGTAAAGGAAGAACTAAATTTGCACCAAGGGGCTTTTCTGTTTTGATAAAAAATATAGACTATTTATATATATACATATATATATAGCTGAGTATTTTACAAAACGAAAGCAAGACACCAAGGGACAAAGGCAGCCAAAATATGTACAACAACTTTACTTAAAAAAAAAATAAATTATTTATTGTAACGTGGATAGACTTTCTTGAGTCTTACCATTAAAGACACACAGATATAGCAAAGGAAGCAAGGGCAGGAAAGGGAAGAGAGAGGAATGAAATGAGTATCGATAAATAGCGCAAGCTCAAAGACAGTAAGACAGTTGCAACCCACAATGAACCTCATGAGCTGAAGTAACACAGAACCCCCTTAGATCCACAAGTATCAAACTCTGGTTACTCCCAGCCAGACCATTTCATAGATGGAGTTGCTAAAATAGAGGAAGAGAATTCCTGGGGGTGGGAGGAAGGTGGGAAAACTACCGCTTTCCATACATCTATTGCAGAAAGACAGTACATTTTCTAACTTGGGACCATTTATTGAACAGCACGGTTTCCAAATGGATGCCCCAGTCACCCAGGACCAATCTCCTGGTATTTAAAATCAGTGCTGAATGAACTGCCACACGAACTCCATATCCCCAAACTATGAGAACAACCTGTTCAAGGCTGAATAACTGCTCTTTTAGGTTGGTTGGTTGGTTTTAACAACAATCCTTAGCATCACTGTATTTTTCCACTATGCCTTAAGAGCCTGTCGGGTCAGATCTGTATGCACACACACTTATCAGACTGATGGACACTCCAATATTCCAGAGCAGACTAAAACCAAACACGAGAACTACTGCAATGCAAGAGGTGCAGAACTAAAGAGGAAACGGTAAATACCACTTCTTAACATGTTCTTACATTAATACAATTCCGTTCCCTTCTCAGTTTTGAAAAAGAAAATGGGGAAGATATAATCTGTAAACCAATCTATGTAACAACCTCTGGACTTTTAGTTACAATATAATAGAAAATGGTTTTCTTAGCACTGTTTTTGTATTATGTTCTCTCAAGTTTTCTGTGGGACTTTATAGTTAAACACATCAGAAAAAACAACTTACCTCTTTTTCATCTCTAGTAACTGGTTATTGAGTACTGATCTCTCCTCTTCCAGCTAAAACACAAGTACAAAAAGACTACAGTTAATACAGTAAGGATTAGTGTCCTTAGTATCATATAGCAGAGCATCATTATCATCATAAAACAAACGTGGGAGAGGCTACAAAGCCTATAAATCCTCAAAATAATTGATTTTCTAGTAGGACAACACACACACACACAAACACAAATTGTTCAGTGACCAAGAATATTGCCCAGTGAGGGGCTATTACTGCTTTATAGGGTATTTTCACACTCTGTGCACACAGGAGAGGCGTGGGGCTGGGATTCCCGTACACAATATTTCTGCGTCTCATGTGCACCAAAGAGAACCGTGAGCCTTTCTGTGCCTGGCGGTTGGGTTTAGCCCAGTATTGGTGAATTATCGGATTCGCTGTTGTTCTGACCTGGATAGTTGTGCTGCTGATCCGCGTTTGTTACTGCACCGTTATTTAGAGATAAATTATTGATCCCTAAAGCTGTTGGACTGGTGTGTGTTACTGCGTCCTGAACCTGTACTTTAAGTTGTAAGCAACCAGCAAGGACTTCAACTGAAAATAATGTTGCTGCAGGTTCTTGGGGTCCAAGTTGACAGACAGAGTAGGTTTAGGAAAAGCAAAACAAAACAGCCATAATTTGTACAATGACAAAACAGTAAAGCCCCACCACAGAAACACTGGGGTAACTGAACTTCCGATTAAGTTGAGAAATTAAGTATTTTCCAGGCCAATTAATTATTTTTCACTATCTCCTCCTTTCTTACTCAATGGCCAAAGTCAGTCATTACCGCCTTACAGAACTGCCATACAGTCAGCAATAAATACAGTTTTAATGGAAACCCTGGAGTCCCAGGAACAACAGCAAATAGACTCTTATTGACTAGAGACTTTCAGCACTTTGCAGACATCGTTTGGCACAGCCAGGCATAGAAAGCGTTAAGCAAGTGCCAATGGAAGCTTGTCTGCCGGCCTTCAATTCTTGGCTAGATAAACTGCCTCCTCCGTATTTTCTGACAACTTTTCTCCTTTCATGTAGTGCAGTGCTGTTAAGCCTTCCAAGTTTAAAATTAAGTGGTATTATTTTGCTGGGGCTTAGTCAGACAACTTTATTGATACCAAAAAAAAAAAATTGCGAGCATAAACCCTGCATCTCTCCTCCTTTTTAGTCTCCTGGTTGGCTGTGGAGAGGTGAGTGGTTTTTATACAGACCAAGATAAAAACGGATTTAAAAGAGAAAAAAAGTAAAGGACAAGATGTCAGGGGAGTGGAGCAGCTTCTAAACTCCTGTTGCAGCTGCATCGAGTTGCAGATCAAGCTTGAAGGGGAGAAAGGACAGCGCTTCTCACACCAGCGTTCTCCAGCAACCCACGCACTCTCGGCCTTAGAATAGATGTTTCGTGTACCTTTAATAAAACCTGGACCAGCTGAGCCGGTTGATGTTTCTACAGTTTTTCCAACAAAGTTAAAATGCCTGAGCAGGTCTGAGGCTGCTGAAATGCCACAACAAATAATTTGAAGCCAGAAAAGTTCCCCGAGCTCAGTATCTATCTGACTGGGAATCTTTAACTAATTACAAAGAGCTAATTATTTATGGATCAATACAGAAAAGCACCCCTCAGCATCTTCAGTATAAGACATTTTAACCTTTAGATGTCAGGATAAATCATTTATGAAAGAGTATTCATTAATTTTGCAAAGTGTGTCACATGCAGCCACAGATTCACTAGCCCAATTGACTAACACACTTGCTAGAATTTATATCGTTACCATAGTGACTGCTCGAAATACTGAAAGCATATGTTTGCTACCTTTCCTGCTGCATGTCAACAGGCACAGGAACTCGCACAGACTGAACCACGCTACATTCTGTGCTTTCCTCCCTCATTTTTCAGTATCCACTGCATGGAACGCAGCTCCATGAGCAATCCTGCTCCGTGTTGAACCTCTTCATTGCCACCTTGTTCTCCAAAATCTAACAGAGCAATTCTTCACAGTAACATCTCTTTTCACTCCCCACGTACAACCTGAGCCAAGGAAGCACAAATCACACTGCAACTTGGTGCCTAATCACGGTGTGCATCCACCCAAGGGACAGCAAAGCCGAGGTGGCCGTGGGGATCCCTGGACTGTGCCAGCCCGAGGTCGGGCTGTCTGAGAACCCTCAACACCAGCTGGTTTTCTTGCCATTTAATCAAGAGACCCTGTCAGAGTCAGAGGTATTCCCATGTTTCCAACATTACATCTTCCTTGCAGAAGAGGACGCAATGCAACGCGAATGGCTGAAGAAGGCAAGCAGAATGTTTCTCCAAGCTCTAGCAGATCTTCCAGATCTTTGATCTCGGAGCCATCTACTCACGGGCAGAAAACACCACAGCGCAAGCGAACTGAGAATATTTCAGTTTGCAAGATGAGTGACTATAATCCCTGCATTTCACAGGCTGAGCTCTCTGTCCTGGCCAAGAGGGAAGGATCCCTGCTGACAGATCCACAGCAGGCAGGATGTGGACAGCGGGATCCTTCCAGGTCATCCTGGAAATGACGGAGACCACAGCCCCAGACTGCAGAGACCACAGCCCCAGACTGCAGAGACCACAACCCGAGACTGGAGAGACCACAGCCTGAGACCACAGGCAGCCTGGAGGGTCCCGTCCCACAGGGACCTGCTGTATATCAATTCTGGCTCCTTACAATAGGCAGGGAGATTTGACCAATGTTGCCGAATCCTTTCCGAAGTTACAACCCTTTCTGAAAATAACAGGTTGCCTCAAAGATTCTGAAATAATTTAAGCAAAGCTGTGGGAGGGGGGAGCAGAGCTCCGCTGGCTGCTGAGGATGACAGCGCTCTCCTGTCACACCGCCCCTCAGATGCAGCATGAGTCAGTGGCTGAGCCCACACGTCTGGGACTCTTGCGAATCATCTCCAAAGGCTCTTCAGGATGAAGGAGCTCGTGAGTTACTCCTGTCAGCAGCCAAAAGGGTTTAGAAACTGGCCAGGTCTGTAGCCACTCATCCTCAGCATTTCAAAACAGGACTCCTGGGGAACCAAGTCAGCCTCTTGGCTTCAAAAACAGGAGGCTTTGTTGCAGGATGGATGAGATCTGTTCCACTGCTGCTGGGAACAGGCATCGCACTCTTCTGCACGAGTGCCATCTCAGAAAGGCAAGACATAAACCCAGGTCTTTCATGTTCTTGCTTTTGGACAAGATCTTCCAAAGATGCCTTCATGGCGTGGCTGCCACCAGAACTGCTCCACAAGAAATAAACCCTCCATATTTAACGGCTGTAAATCTAATTTCTCTTTTGGCAAGTACCAGTGTTATAAGCTGTGTAACTAAGCCCATACTTTAAGATTTTAACAACATGTTGAAATGTAATAGTAAAAAATAGATATGTATAAAAATTGAGTTATTTTTTCTCCTATAAACTGCCAACAGAAGAACGTCTTACATCGATTCTAGTCCCCCAGTGCCCATTACCTGGCTGCAGCACTGTTCATGTACATGCACAGTATGAACTTTAAGCGAGCACACACGTGCATAACACTATTTAGAGACAGAGTCCTACTAAGCAGTTTTAAATAGTATCCTGGAAAATATCTTAAATACTGGGGATTTTTGGTGAGAAGGGAGAGCAGGAATAAGGAGAACTAAATAGCTAGATTTCTTCCTTAGTACTGAGTAGATGGAGATTTACACAGTTGTATAACAAAATTACTCCTGACAGAAATAGCAAGTGTCTGTTAATACATTTGGCTAAAGCATATTTAATTTATGCTTATTCCCAAGCATCCTAAGTATCCTTCACGGGTTACACAACCTTCTGTTAGCCTGCAGTTCCAACCTCCCAATGCAGGTGGCTTCCAAATTTACTTTAAAACATCCTCAGAACAACTCATCTTTCAAGCACAAACATGCAGCGCAGCGTCACCCGGGCACCAGCGGAAACGGCACGCACAGAATTTCACCACGGATCAGGAATCGTCGCAGCCACTCTACCTTCTGATGACTTGTGACTTCGTCCCTGCTCCTGCCCAGCTCCTCGGCAAGTTTCAGGTTCTCCTCTTGCAAAGCCGCGAGCTGCTGGGACTTCTGAGCTGCTGCCAGCTTGAGCGCCTCGCTGTGAGGACACAGAGTGCATCGTTACCATAGGAACGCGAGAGGCAAGAAAAAACTGGGGGAGAGATTCAGCTTCACAGCTCGGAAAAATGCATCCAGGTCACGTGCCTAACGGGAGCTATAATAAAGGTGACAATCTATAGCTCGGATGCGCAGGGAGAGGATTAACCCTGAAAAGCAGCAGCAGCACAAAACTCCTTTTCCTTTAAATGTATCAGATACCCACAGAAACGGGAGGCGAGTTCCGACTGCCTGTTCTGCGTGGTGCCGAGGGCTGGCAAATGCTTGGGTTTAGAAACACAGGGGAGGGTTTGACGAGAGTGCTGGCGATGTTTATTGCCTCCTCTTTCTCAGAAGTAAACTTCGTAGCCAGAGGGAAAACAAGAGAATTGGTTTTATGGAAAAAAAAAAAAAAAAAAAAAGAAAAAGAAAAAAAGAAAAAGGAAAAAAAAAACTTACCATTCTACTTATTTAAATACTCCCTACAAGGTCTGACACCCAAACATACAATGTGCAAGATCATGGAAGGGAAAACAGGAAAGTATCTGACCTATTCTCATTATTTGAACAGCTACAGAACTGAAAGCAAGACAAAACAAAAGCAGAAGAAAAAAACGGATCTGCAGCTTTCATTAGCCTATGTTGCTACTACTACGTGTAGTTTCCTTAAAGTAAGTTTATTTTCAACAAATTTTTGAAAAAAATATTTGGCATGCCTGCCTGTAACACAAGTACTAGCACAAGTTCTTATAAGACTTGACAATGTCTTTCAAAAAGAAAAGATGCGCTTCATTTCATTAAACAGTAATTTTTATGACCGTCTTTTGTTTTCATAGAAGGGAGTCTCAATTCTCCTATGTGCCAATATTACACAGAGTTAAGCCCTGACTAGAATATTAAAAATACTTTTATGACTGTGGGAGCTAGAAGAAGCCGTAAGTCAGAAACTTACTCAAGCACTTCAGAAGAAAAGGACTCCATGGTCGATTGTTGGGCACACTTAAACAAAAGGAAGTCGGATTTACTTTTTGAATTCAGCATGAAATGCGACTAAGATTTGCCAACCATTTCATCTATCTGGTCTCACCTTGACCAGTTTCCACTTGGATCCACCTGGATTAACAGGCGGCTCACATCCCCGAACATCGATTCAAATTATCTTGTATGAATCTAGGCGCTGATGCAGGACCAGACCTATTTTTAACCGTGATAGTTTGCTGAGCTGCAGTACTAACCAGTTCTCCTCTTTTTGCTTTTGGCATTAAAGAGCAGATTGAGGGCAGTGTAAAAAAAGCACACAAAATACCGGGGGCAATTAGTGTGAAACGCTCCTTGTGTTTAGTGCCGAGGAACATAAACCATCACAGCTCCATGGGCAAAACCTTCCCCCTTCTCCTTGGCCAAGGCAAGGGCACCTCCACCACCCCACCTCTCTGAGCTAAATTATCAAGCTAAATCCTTGTTTTAATTAAAACAAGGCAGCACACAAAACAATTATGACAACAAAGATCAGTTAAAAAACAACTAGACAAGCTTCTAATAAATCCACCATGTCTCTTACCACTGATGATTAGAGACCACATTCAGCAATACTGTGACTAAGATTAACCTTGAGAAAAAAATAATTAAAAAACCCCACAGAGCGATTGGGATCATGAGAACACCTTTCACTGCTGAAGATTTTCAAGGAAGTGTCTTCTATAAATAACTTCTACTGGACAAATTCCAGTCTAATATGTTTTGTCTTCCCATGATACCGGAGTCTACGAGCCCCTTGCTGTTGTCGCATTAGAGCAACCAGTCTGCAAATAATTAGTTTGCTTCGGCATTTCCCATGAGCACCGAGGCAGGTAGGAGTTGCTCACAGAATTAAATCCTGCCTTTCTCAAAGGACGCTGCTGTCTGAACATGTGCACAGGTTTTTAAAAGCAAGCAGTAAAACCCAGCAGTCGTACAGAAACGCAGGATTAGTTCTGCGAGCTGATGTCTTTGTGTCCTGTCTCCAGCTCGGAGCAGTGGTTGAGAACCATCACAAAATGACTGATGGAACTAACAATAATTAGCCCAAGCTGCTCTCAGCTATCAGTCCAGATTCCAGCTCTCACTCCATGAGCCAAGAAATTCTCTCGGAGTGCAGGTGGGAATTTGTGATTTAATGTGTCACATCTGTGAAGGTCGGGGGACACGCAGCTACTGCAATAACGAGGCCGGATTTTTATCCACATTTTTGGCACACCAAAAGCTTTTATACAATGAGATTCCACAGGGCAAATTACCTCATATCAGACGCTCTGCAGTTAATTTTTGTTTACAGTGTTACGCATCATTAGTTTGTAGTACATTAGGGGCAGTTTCTCAAATGAAGCATTTCAAATAATAAGCAATTAACTCTAGTTTTACATACTATATATGGCATTTGTATTGTACCAGTTAGGAAATAAGTGCATAGTGGGGCAATGGCAATAAACTCAATAAAGCCATCAATGAAAAAAGAGAAAAAAGCAGAACCGGATTTTCTATTAACAAGGCTACGTAAAACTACTTAACACTCCAAATGTACCTGCATTAAACACAAATAGAATTTCTTTATAATAAAGCTTTTAAAATTATCTAGTGCCCTCGAGTGGCAGAACTGTATATTTCCTCCAACAAACAAATTATTTCAAACAATGCTTGGAGTGAACAATTTCCTTCAATAGCCTTCAGCACTCAGGAGCAACATTCTGATTTCAAGTTTTATGCATGTAAAACTAATACTTATTTTTACCTAATATCTGCCTTATAATTGAGGATACTGGAGAGATACTGAAAGACAATGTAACTACGAAGGAACAGTTTAACAGATTTAACACCGCAATACTTACAATTCTTTTTTAAGTTCTTCCACTTTCTTGTTCTCCAGATTTAGAAGCTCTTTTGATTTGTTAAGTTCCTCTTCATTTTTCAGGTTGTTTTGTTTAAGCATGTCCAACTGAAAGAGGAAAAAACCACCTCATTACACTAATGAAGCTACATGGTTCTTAGGGTAGCACTCAGAAAAGATATTCGGCAAAACGGGGACCTGAGCAGAGCTGTTCCAGTTTTTCAACTTTAAATTAATGCATGGTTTGTACTGAGAAGCGTTTGTCTAACAAAAAGTGCTATGGGAATTTCTGCATTCAAGTCAAACAGCACAGGGAATTCAAAGTCCACTGAAGAGCAGCTTACACTAATCTGATGTATATACCTTGATATAAAAGGTAAAGCTCCAAAGCACCTCAATTTTAAATGCTACACAACTCAAAGCACTTAGAAAAAATGCTTATTTCTAAAATTAGCTGTTCCCTTGCTCTTTATTCCTCTAACATAACAGACAAAGTTCTGCTTTACCATACCTTAATTTGCGAGAGACAGGCTGAATGTTGTGCTTGCAACCATAAGAAATGAATTCGTTTCAGAGATCTTGCTGCATGGGACAAACTGTTGGATATCTATTTACTGAGCTTGCATCTACCACGTAAACCCCATAAGCTTGAAAATCTTATTTGTTCGCATTCAGCAACACGTTATATTACATAACAGATAATCTTCAGCCATTCTCATGGCATTACAGGACCCTGTGGATTATTTATTTTTTTAAAATCCACAATATGAACCCCTGCCATTATTAACGTCACTGCTTTTAATTCTCGAGTCATCAGAACTCGTTGGAAATCATTACTGTTTCAGCACAAGCTGTGGCATTTAGGTTAGCCCAGCTGTTCACTGCCCACTAGTACAGGAGCGATGGATGAAAGAGCCATAAAAAGAGCCCTCCAGATCTCAGGATCTGCAGAAAAGATGCCAGTGCAACCTTAGACTAGATACTCTGGGGCAAAAAAGTGTGAAAAACATTAGTGAGGACATTTTTCCCCTCCTTCAAAGCCTGAAGTATCACAAATATCTCCTATATTACACAAGGCTTTTTTTGTTGTTGTTGTTGCTGCACCAAGATTTAAGGGACATGACCTTATATTCTGTGAAGCACTTGAAACCACAGAAAATAACGCAGGTTATATGGCTACATAAAGCACCCAGAATTTCCATCAATACACACTCATCCAGTGAGGTTTCACAAGCCAGTCAAGACAGTATTGTGGAGGGAAAATGACAGAATCCACTCTCCCCTCAGCTAATTCTCTGTCATTCACTAGTCGTTCCTTACAAACTAGGCAAAACTTTTCAAATAAAAGCATTTAAATGTGATTACTTCATTCTGTAGCTTCTCGTTTGTCTGTCTAGAGTTCTCCAAAGAGGCCAAAGTTTTGATCTTTTCTTTGTGAATGGCGTCCTTCTCCTTGGTCACCTTCTCCACTGTCTGCAAAACATCTTCTGCCATCTTGGCAGCCTGTATAGAAGAGGAGGTGGGGGAAAAAAGAAAAAGTATCACCAAAGGGAGCTCTGAAAGCAAAAGACTAACCACAATACTTCATGCACAGCTCTGTGGTTTGCCAGCTGCTTTCCAATTAAACAAGAACTTCAGCTGGGAATTTTTTAATTCCTGGATTTCTAATTACCACCACTGCGATCACCCTTAGACTTCTAACCACTTTAGACAGTAGTAGTTCAACAGATATTCACTTCCAACAGACTGCTCTGTTTTCAGAACACGTGGAATTATAAAAAGCTGGTCAAAATTTGAAAAAGAATTAAAAATCAGATCAGAGATAAAGCCAATTATTGCATTATTTCGGTGTTGTTCATTATGCCCTCATACAAGGAAATACTTCACAAGTATATTAAAATAGGCATGATACATTCCTACAGGGTATCTGGATTCTAATTTGTATTCAAAGTTATTTTATGGGCTTCAAGCCCTACAAACTGAAATTCAAAATAATATTCAGGATTTGTTGGTGGTGAATACAAGACACTTCTGTGAATAAAAAGAACACCAGAATTGCCAGTGTCTTCAACAGACTGAAAGTTCTATAATGTAAATTTAAATGGTTCTTTTACACTGCTTTTTATCCAATGACATTTAGAGGAGCAGTACATTGTTTTATGTTTTGAGTAACCCAAATTTGTAATTTAGCATAAAAATGCATGAAGATCTAATCTAAAACCGTATCTATCACTACTCTAACTTTCAAGCTGCCGAGTACTTCAGAGGGGCTGCTCAATTTCTCCTACTAGATTCAGGAAACAAAACTTCCTTTTATTCACAGGTTATGTTGTTTTCTTGCAACATTCAGCAACAGCATAGCCTTTTATATTTAGAAATATTTTTTAAAAAATTAAAGTGTCTTTCAGACTCACATTTACAACTTGAAAAAAAGTAATATATTGAAAGGGACCGTAATTCCAGCCTGTTTACACTGCGATGAAGTGCTGATTGTGCAATGAGGTGCAGAGAGGAAACCCTTGGGTTAGTGCTCACTGTTAGTATAACCATACTTGATTGTTTAACTATGCGTTTCAATACCTCAATTTTTTGCGCTACTGTTTGGGCCTGGAGAGTCTCAATTTCTTTTAGTTTCAAAGCCAGATTGTTCATCTCCTCCTGCAGCATCTGATTTTTGCCCTCAGAGACCAGCAATTTGCCCGAGAGGTCACTATTAGTTTGTTCTAAAAGTGCTACTTCCTCGTGCAGTCTATAATTATCGGTGGATAATTTCTCCTTCTCTTTCAGTATGTCTTCCTTCGTGATGAGCAGACTCTTCTGTTCAGCAAGCAGGCTGTCATTTTCCTGGAGTAACTGTATTTTCTCCTTCTCCATGACCTCATGCCTGTGTCGAAGCTCATCCAGGCTCTCGGAGACAACGCTGTGCAGGTCCTGGAGCTCTGCTTTTGATTTAGACAAGGAAACAAAGTCACTCTTGAGCCGTTTGATACTGGCAGCGAGCTGCTCCGTCTCTGCACAGAGGGCTTCTTTTTCTTTAATTATTTCTGCCAGTTTAGTTTCAGATTTTTCTTTCCCCTGAACTAAAAGTTCTTTTTCAGCTAGCAATCCTTTATTTTTCTCTCTCAGCTCTTCTATCTCCTTCTCTAAGAAACTGATGTTGCTTTGAAGTTCCTTACGTTCCAACAAAAATGATTCCTTGTCCAGTTTTCTAGCTTCCTTTTCTATGGTTAAGTTTTCTGTCATAATCTCAACCTCTCCATTTAATTTCTGACACTTATCTTGCAATTCAGACCTCTCTCTGCTCAGCGTTTCCCTATCAGAGGAACAGGTCTTCAATGAAGATGACAGGACCTGCTTGGCATGTGCTACAGCAGCCAGTTCATTTTCTAAGATTTTTTTGGCATCCTGGGCCTCCGTCAGAAGATCTGAAAGGTCACGTTTACAGGCCATTAGCTCTTCATTTTCTACAGTCTTCTTACTTAATTCTTCCTTGAGGGCTTCAATGGAACCTTGGAGCGCGGTATTCTCTTGGGCCAGAGCTCTCTTGGCTGAGACATCCATTTCATGTTCTCTTTTCATATCAGACAGTGCATTTGCAGAAGACTTGTTTTCATCAAGAAGCTCTAAGTATTTGTTCTCCAATTCATTCTTCTCTTGAAGAAGAGCTTCATTGTGCCTTTCAAATTGCAACAACTTCTGAAAAACAGATTCTTTTTCTAAATTCAGTTCATTTATTTTCTCAGTAAAGACTTTCTCAGCAAGTATGGCATCTGCTGTGGCTTTAGCAAGCTTCTCAGCAACTGCCTTATTTTCTTTGGAAAGTTCCTCCCTTTCAGCCAAAAGCCTTCGTTCTGATGAAGAAAGAGCCTCTTTCTCTTGTCGTAACTGAATACATTCAGAATTGGATATCTCTCTTGAGGCTTTAATTTCCTCAAGAAGATGAGAGAGCCCAGCAAGGGAATCCTTCAACTCCAGATTGTCTTTCAGTGCTGTTTTCAGTTCTCGACGTTGAGTCTCCAGCTCTGTTTGCATCTCGTCTGTTCTCACTTTCGATGCCTGGTTGTCACTAACCATATTGTCTAAACTCACTCGCAGCTCTTCTACACTTTTAAGGAGCATCTCCTTCTCGGACTGCAGACTCTGACTTGTCTGCAACAGACTGTCCATTTCATTTTTTAGGGCTGTATGTGTATTTTGAAGGTCTGAGTGTTTACCTAGGGCTGAGTCTCTCTCTGCAGTCAGAGCTGACACTTGCTGCAGCAGCTCTCTGTGATCTCTGGCCAGGGCCTCACAAGAGCTTTCTGCCTTCTGAATAACATCGTCTTTGTCTTTAATAGCTGCATCTTTCTCTTCCAAAAGCTTCTGATAATGCTTCAGTTCTTCCCGTTCCTTGATGTGTTTCTGACATACCACATCCATGGCATTTCTGTTGGCCTGAAGCTCTTCCAGCTGCTGGAGCAAGGTTGACTCTGAGGACCGGAGAGCATCATTTTCTTGAGTTATCTTCAGAAGGTCTGCCCGTGCTGCTTCTAATTCAGAGAATAATTTGTTTTTCTCAGAAATTAGTGCAAACTTTTCCGTGCTTTCCTGCTGACTTTTGGCCTCAGCTTCTTCCTTTTGCTTTAGAATTTTTTTATTTTCCGAATTAAGTTCTTCATTTATTGTCCAAAGTTCTTCTTGGTCTCGTTGCATTAACAAAATCTCTGATTCCAGTTCTTGAAGTTTTGATAACAAGGAACCTCTCTCTAATTTTAAAGTATTCCCCTCCTGTGCCAGAGTCTCTTTTGCTGATATCAAACCCCTCATCTTGTCTGACATTAGTTCAATCTCTTTTCTGGCTGAAGCTAACAGAGAGCTTAAGGACTAAAGAAATAAAGTCAGGAAGAAGGGAAAACAAACATGAAGTCAAGCAGACAAATGAGAAATGTGGCTTAAGGGCATACAGAGCTACTGTAATTTAAGTTTTTTTAAAAAGTGTATACGCTGACACGCAGTCCCTGTGTGAATTCAGCTGCTGACGGCCACCACTGATATCTCATGACAGAACACCCACCCTCTGCAGGAAAACTTTTCAGTGGTTAAATAAAAAAAATTAAACGGTTTGAAGGTTCCTCCTTACCAGACTTTATCTTGTTTTTAAAACTATTCTCAACAAATTTTCTGAGCATAAATTACTCAGAAAAGAGCCACAAAATTACCTAATGAGAATCTAAGTGAATTCAAATGCAAGCAGTTATATTAGCTACTGACTTGCAATTCTCATTGGATTGGATTCTGTCCAAAACGTATTGTCATAACCCACTCAATGTGAAGCACATCAGTGCTGCATTTAAAGTTAACTTGTGTGCCAATGTATACACTAAATATTTTGCTAAAAAAACATAAAACAAACATTATAGCAAATAACTAATGAGGGATGAAAGCAAGCAGCAATGTCAAAGAAACACGGGGAAAAAAAGAAGAAAACTACTGACATCAAGCTACATACCAAATAGCTACACATAATATGGGATTGTACTACAGAACCAAATTTCAGGTGTGTAACACTTTTAAATGAAACGGTTCACAACATATCCAATTTAAAATTAATGCTTTTAAAAAACAGATAATAACAACTGATTGCGCTGAGCCAGATATCCACGAACACAAAACGTTAACATCCAAGAACCATATTTCATGGATTCTTGTGTAATCTGGGAAGACAATGAGTTAGCTGTGTGTGCATCTTCCCTAGCCTATATTCATCTACCCTGGAAAAGTTCAAAAACAAAACACTGCAAAAATCCTACTAGGAAATTATGAAGCCCAGCAAAAAAACACTGATTCACTGTAACAGAAATATTTAGATTACCCGCAGAGTAACACAGGATACCTACTTGGGCCTGTTCCGCTTGCTTTCTCAGCTCCTCAGCTTGTGTTTCTAACTCATCGTTTTTCTTTTGTGCCATTTTCAGGGCCTCTTCTGCATCCAGCAAGTTCTGCTTAAACTCTTTGATATCTGCGTCATGTTTAGTGATCATCTCAGCAGTTTCTTTTTCATACTTTGCCTGAAGATCCTTATACTGATTCTGGCTACTCTCCACTTGCTTTTTCTGACGAAAGATAAAACAATTAGAGTACAATTAAAGCAGCAGTGGTTACTACGTTCTGCACATAGTTAGCAAGTGGTTTTCAAAGTTCTTCTTACCATGTCTGTTAGTTGATCCTGCATATTTTTCAGTTCTGTTTGATGAATCTTGAGAGTTTCTTGCTGACTCTGCTCAGCTCTCTGTGTTGTCTGTTCCACATTTTTCTGAAGCTCAACAGCCTTTTCATTCGCTTTTGTAAGCTCAAGTTGTATTTGCTCCAACTCCCTAAAAAGACCAAATAAAAGAACATTACTTTTTGCTGACAGCATGGTAAGCACAGAGATGAAAGACTCTAAATTATGCTGAAGTTCTATATTCTGTCCAAGCATTTAGAAAGAGATTTAATTATTTAACATATAGAGAATATTCTGCTAAATTAAATGTACACAAGTGAGACTGAGCACTTGCTCATGTGCAGCACAACACAGCTGCCAGTTACTTTGCTCCCAGTCTGGGGTTTTGCAAAGGTAAAGAACAACTGTTCTACATACAATTTTTATTTGAAACAAAACACATTTTCTCTTGCTAGTAAAAAATGTGACTCAAGTCTTTTATATTCAAATAAACCAACCAAGCTTATCAGGTAATCAAATAACTAAGTAGGACAATCACAAACCAGTTCAGATTATTAAAATATTCATTTACTCTGGACAATGAGAAGCATGTTACATAAGAATTTTAGAATTATAAATGTCAGATGCTCTTCAAATCATTCTGAGGAGACTGTTTTGATTAATTTAGTTTGATAGAATAAGTTCACTTGTCATATTAATGTGACACTCAGGAGCATCTTGTTCAGATATTTACAAAAAGAGATAAAATGAGAAGCTGGGAGTCCAGGAGTAATGAATTAACGTGAAAATGTTCTGACAATAACGGAATACCTTTCTTTTAACCGGAGCTCATCATTCATTTTTGTAAGCTGGGCAGAGCTGTCTCCTGAAGACTTCATGATCTCTGCAATATCATTTTCAAGTTTGGCTTTAGCTTCAATCAGTTGCTGCTCCTTCTCTTCTCGCTCCTTCAATTTCTTCTCCATCACTGAGCAAGAAAAAGGTTAGCAGTCCAGTAAATTTAAGAGATAAGGTGTGTACAGACTAGCTAGAAGATAGTAAAGAACTATAAGCAGAGCAATATTGATGCTAGAGAGCTTGCAAATTACCCCTTTAAAATTAAAAATTACGACTGTTTGACTTTTGAACTGTGAACTGCAGCAGAAGGTTCAGAACTGTTCAGAAGGAGTAAAAAAGCAACTAGTCAAGAAATCTTTCTTTCAGAAGAGATTCACTTAACTTCAGGCCATGGGAAGCTGACAGGAGCTCTACCCACGTCAGAGGGTCACCGGCTCTGCGACAGGAGGTGTGCACATCTGACAGGCCAGACAACTCACCAGCTATTCAGCAGAGTAGCAGAAGACAAGCAGTGCAAGCAACATGAAGCTACACTGAAAAAACAACTTGGTCCAGGGCAGGCACTGCCCCCAAGGGCAAAGGGAGCCCTGGGGGTGACTTCTACAGTCCTAACAATGCCTTGAAACATTTTTCTACAGGGTATATAATCGTTCTTAATTCCTTTCTACATGGGTTTTAAATTGAGGTGTACAACTAGACAGATAAAGCAAGAGTCCCTCTATAAGAGAGGAAGCAGCAAAGAACCCAACTAACACACAGTCTTTTGATGTCCTTAAAAAGAAAATGCTACTTATGGCCAAGGCTTCTGCAAATTAACTGTCTTACTTTTGTAATGCCTCAGTCTGGGCCCCAAAGCCTTCGTCTGGTATCTGATCATTACCTCAGCATCACTTTGTTGCAACACTGAACAAGAATTTAACTACTGATTTGGAACACGCTCAACCAGGACACCTCCTGCCTTACAGCCCTATTTCACTAACATGATGGTCACCTTGCGATGTCACTATACGTGGTGCCAAAAAGCTGTTTTCTGCCTGGACAAAAGGCTTTCTTTGGGAAAAGCATTGCACGCTATGATGCCGCGAGCTGAGCAGGAGGCGTACAGAAACACAAAGCTGACACATTTTTCAGAATGTTCCATTTTATTTCTTCCTTACCAGTCAAACTAGACTTCAGCTGTTCCAGCTCTGAAGACATGAGTGCAAACTGCTCTTCTTTTTGGTTTAGTTTTTTTATTGTTTCTATGCAAGTAAAATTTTGAAAACAAAGTTAGTAACTACTAAAATGCAGAGAATTCCACCTACTTACAAGGTATATTACTCTTAAGAGGAGAGGCTACAAGTAATCCTGTCCTTTGCATAGCTGCTGAAAGTGCTGTACCACCAGGTGTAAATTTGAAGCCACTTGGAAAAACAGCCCTTTATTTTGCATTGATTTTCTGTAGCTTTTTAGTTCTTTGTTTAGTTTAGCAGCAGACATACCTTGCATAGTTTGTTGAACTTTCTCTGCTTCATCAGCTGCGCTAGTAAACTTTTCTTTCTGAAAAAAAGGATAAAAACCTGGGGTAAGGTTTGGTAATAGTATAATGCAGCCACTGAATTTATATTAGGTATTTCTCAAGTACAAAATAGAACGGTCTTCACTCCTGTCATAAATAGATCTGTGTTTGAATTACAGTTTAGCACAGATATAATCAGCAACATAAAGCAAAATTTTTCCCTTGCCTCGGTTGCAACCAAGTCCCTAAATATTCAAAATCACTTCTCCATCAGCTACAACAGCAACAGAGCAGCAGCGCCAGAGCCCAGCAGGGGAGACGAGATTTCTGGGTCTCAATGCAAGAAGCTGCACACTGGACACCTGCAGCCCTGTGATCAGTCTCGTACCAGTATGTTCCAGCTTCACCAGTAGGAAAAGATACTAGACTGTAAAGAAAAGGGAGGATACTGAGGAAGATAAGAAGTGAGACTCTTCCACCAACTTCAAGTATTTACTGGGGCCATGGAAAGATTTTATGACAGGGACAATAAAACCTAAAAGCATGTCTTTTTGTTACTAACTCTGGTGTAGTTTCTCAGGAAAATCCCACCCAACTACAGAATACTTGCACATCTAATTAAATTTGAAAAATGACAAATCAGATGAAAAAAAAGTCTTCAAAAACCATTTGTAAGTCACATATAGCAAGCACTAATATGTACAACAGTTTAGTCTGAATTTAAACCACCTGCTGCTTTTTATTCGGTTTAATATTTTATCTGAAATCCATAAACAGACAAGTTCTATTTAGACAAAACACCTGATAACACAGAACTCAGGTGAAATGTTCTTTTCATTCCAAGACAGATCCTATTAGCCATGAACCCTCCCCTTCTCTGCATGAGTAAAGTAGCTTTGCAAGATCCACAGATTTCAATTACACTCTCACCACGAAAACCAAAATCCAAAGCATAAAGTCAAAATTTTGGGGTATTACTCACCAAAACTTGAAGTTCCTTTTCCAAAGAATCTTTAACTTGATTTACTGCACTCAAGTTTTTCTCAAGGTCAAGAAGCTTTTGCTCTTTGCCCTGCAGTTTTTTGGCCAGATTACTAGCCTAACAAAGATGATGAAATGGAGTAAAATAAAATTACAAACACGAATGAAAAAATAGGAAAATTAAAAGTTGAATATGAAAAATAACTATAATATTGCTGTAGGATGACAAAAAACCAAAAACCGAAAAACAAAACCAAAACAAACTGAAGAAAAAAATGTGATGTGTTAACTGAGTGAAGCTGCTTTCCACCGATGACTACATACATCACAGTACTAATTGCACCCAGGAATATATTTGAAGTAATTAAAATTCAGTTGTTTGGAATTAATGGTGAAAACATTATTGAATGGCAGACATTTTTGAGTACATTCAAAATTTGAAAACAAAGTTACAGCATCAGTTTAATTAGTAGTTTGGGGTTTTTTAATTGTTTTAATTTTTCAACTGATCAATTGAGCATTTACGCTTCAACTGGCTATTCAGACCAGTACACATGGATGTAACTGTTCAAAGGCTCTGGACAACAGAACCACAGTGTGACCCCAAGAGTGGAGTCAAAGGTCTGTAGAAATCTTGTATCTTGGAACCACCCGTGAAGGGTTTAGGAAAGATATTTCCAGTTACTTTCCACACTATTCTTACAATTAGAGCTCTAACTTGTCAGGTCATGCATAGATCTGAGGTGTGGGGAAGCCAAAAATGAAATGAGATCTTAGCACTTGTATTCCTAGCTGAAGCGGTGGAACCACTTCCAAGTACTGAACGCCATGCTAGCAACTTTAAATTCATCCAAAACTAAGAAAAATCTTGGTAAGATGTATCACATTGCAATCTGGGCTTCAAAATGCTGTGAAGCGGTGCCTAACATCATCACTGCACACCTTTGTCTTAAAGAAAACTTAAAGATCCACCAGGATCTTTTCTGCTTGCCTTTTTTTTTATAGCCTCTTCCATCATCTTGTTTGATGAGAGGCAAAGTAATGAAAGTGAAGAGGAAACATTTCTCCATTGAGTCCCAAGTGACTTTATCTGAATACCTCTGTCACCAAAGGTTAAAAGCTTCACCCAAATGAGCCAAGAAACTAACTCTTCCATCACACGAAGCTTTTGGCGCAGGCAGGCTGGAGCCTGCAGCAAGGAAGTGCAGACAATTTTTTTCTTTTGTGTAGTGGTGCAGCCCAATGACCCAGTCAACACTTTCTCTAAACCTCCTCAGATGGTACCAAGACACACATTGAATAAAACTCGTTTTTTCTGTGATGTATTTGCTATGGCAGATTAGAACAGTACAAATGTAAAATGAAAGCAAAAAGCAAAAATAAAAGGATGGATGTTGATACAAACCTTGCTACTTCCATCAACCTTTTCAGTCTCTAAATTCTGAATTTGTTTCTCGGCTGCCTCAAGCTGCTTGCTAAGTTTCTGGATTTCCAATTTACCTTCAGAATTGGCTTTCTGAAGTGCAGCAAGGTCCAAAAGCTTTTCTTCAGCAGCTTTGATCTGTGGTGTAAGACTATCAATAACTTTGGTTTGTTCATTGTACTTGGCTTGCAGTACCTCTAGCTCCTTTACCTTTATTTCAGCTTCCTGTAATTTGTTTAAAGTGTCTTCCATTTCTACTAGATGCTGGTCTTCCACACTTTCCAGTTTGGTCTTCAGGCTTTCCAGGTTTTGTTCTTTCTCCTCTGTGACTGCCAGCAGTTTTGCTTTCAGTGATTCAATCTCTTTTAAATAATGAGATTTTTCATTTTCCTGCTTCAGTTTTAAATTCGACATTTCGTTTTCATAGTCTAATTTAATCTTCTCAATCTGAGTCTTTAACTCTGCGAATTCTGCTGTCTGAGCCCCTACACCTTTGCTGAAAGAAACTTTCAGTTCTTCCATTGCTTGCTGGTGGGAGGCGATTGCAGATTCCAGCTTTGATTTCCACAGCTCTATTACATCTGAATTCTCCTTGTTGGCGTGATCAAGCTTAGTTTTCAAGGATTCATTTTCTTTTGCCATTCTCTCATTTGAAGCTGAAAGTGATTTGATCTCTTTCTGCAATGTTTCTTCACTAATTCCAAACTTCTCTTTCAATGAATTCATCTCATTCTCATGTTCTTTGCTAACAGCTGCCATTTTTTCTTGCAAAGAACTTATTTCTTGTAACAATGAAAGAGAAGTGTCCACATCATCGATGTGTTTACTAGACTCTAATCTCCCTCGAAGCTCAGCTACTTCCTTCACCCGCAACGCTAGATCTCTCTCTAGTTCCATGATGCGAGATTTTTCTGACACCGTGGCCACCTATGATTAGCAGCATTTTAAGAAAAGAAGAAAGAATTATAAAAGATATGTTTAATACAAAGACATATTGGCTTCACTGAAAAGAAACTGCTGAGTGTTGCAAACTAACATTTGTGTATTCTCACCAGCACTTTGGATTAGAATATCTTTGAGTTTCTTTGGCAACTCCTTATTTCTACGGAAATTCTAAAGAAACCTTAAGTAAAAGCAAATGCCGCTTTTAAATGGAAGGCTGTGAAACAAGACCAACTGTTGTTTCACTTTCATATCAATTATTGCTTTGAAAAGGAAAAATGTCCACATCTTTGTATTACGTGTATATTATATTCTCTCTAAAGGTGGAATTTAGTTAAATTCATTTTTCTGAAGTTGTCTAGAAAGAACAACTTGGTAAACAGCTTACAAACTACGCTTATGTATGTTATCAATGTTTAATAAAATGTTTCCCAGAATCATTTCAAAGCAGACTGAAAAACAACAGAGAACCATGAGGTCTTTATTTGTTGAAATAATTGCTTCCAAATTAATCTCATGCCAGCTATGAAGCTGTCAGAGAAAAATAAATACATTTTTAGCCTACAGATCCTTTGAAACTCATATATCCACTCCACTGTTCTCTCAAAAAGCGTCCTCAGATTATCTGAGTTTTTCGCTGACTGTTGATGCAGCTTGTGGTATGGAAAAAACCACAAAGCTACCACAATTATTTCTAATTAGGAAGTTACTGTTTCAACCTCCTTATTATACCAACATCCTGAAAAAGACATTACTTACCTGCAATTGGCGTTTAAAAGTACTTATTACAGAGTACATTCTCGGTTTTATAACATTCAGCATACCTCAGCTTCAACAAAAGCCACACATGTACGCATGAATACAAAAGTATTTATCTATTCTTAAGAATTGACACCTGCTGAACTTCTGACTTGGGACAAAGTATGTCCAGTAATATTTTGACAGGCGACAGTATTACTTATGCTGCTAGGATATCTATGAAAATATTATGTCGTGGGTAGAAAAAAAGAACTAAAAAGCCACAGCAAACCATGATTTAGTAAAGCAAGTAAGTATAACAACTATTTAAGACATCAAAAACCAATCCTCAAATACTAAGTTTGTGTTAAAAGCACTGGCACAGTCGATCTTACTTTTTTGAGTTTTAATGAACTTTACTACTTCTAAAAATGAACCACTGAACATCCCTGTAGGTCAATTTACAGTCCCATTTGTTACTTTCGACATGGATTCAAGTATTAATTTTGCAGGTTTAAGACACCTTACCTGAATCCTTCTGAAGAAATGAGTACACATATACAGGCATACACACACACACAACACCGAAGCTCAAAAATAATGTTAATTTTTAAAGTGTTCCAGCTGTATCTATTGCAGGTACCGATCACGGCGGGAGCAGGGATCTGTTTCAGCGTGTGCTACAGCAGCCTGTGTCATCAGAAATCTTCCACAACACAAATCAGTCTTGTTATTTAAATAGCGAAAACCATTACCCTAGTGTCTTCTAACTCCCTCTGGAGTTTGTCAGCTTTGGTCTTTTCAAAGAGCAGGCTCTGTTCAAGCTCCTTAATGCGGGCATGCTCCAGTTTGGTCTGCGTCTGTTAGTAAAAAGGGAAAGGAAGAGAACACAACGGTGCCACCATCACATGCCAGCACAAGAGGAGGGAGCCACATGCAGGCCGTGCTGCCAGAGTCTTCTACCCGTGATGAGCAGAGAAGATGCAGTGGATAAAATGAACAGGGAAATGCTATGGATGAGAAAGATGGACTGAAAGTGTAAATGGACTGACGTGTAAAAAAAATTTAAAAAGAAAAATAAAGTCACAAACAAAAAAATATGGACAAAAAAGTTTCATGCAGCCAAGTAGAAGTTATTTATCAGTACATGAAGTTTTCAGCACAAATTAGAATCGTTATGTAAAAAAAAAATATGTGTATATATACCTGTACCTCTTCTACCAGGATAATAAGTCCCTTTCCTTTTCATCTCACTAACTTTTTTCTTTAAAGTATTTGGCTTATTTTATAAATGATCTTTTTATTAACCAGGGGACAAAAATTCACCATGGAAGCTCACGTGACAAATCAAAACTTTTTGTTTTTTTTTAATAGTAGCTGTATCTCAAGTCTCAGTCATAAAAATTCCTTTGGTCAAGACCTGGGAACATCGATGTTCATTTGTCATTACAGTATGAATTACCTGAATAGAAAGAGAATGGTTTTCTAGAAGTGCAGAGCCCTCCTAGTTTTCCCCCCTACTCCTCTTTCAGGAAGGAAGGAAGGAAGCAACAAGTAAGATTCTCCAAAACCAGGGAAAACAGTGAATCACTTTGGTTGCTCTATAGTTACTGAAGTCTAAATACATGGACCAAGATGCAGAAGGAAAAAAAAAACCCTTTGTAATTCTAATAGGTTCCTAAAGAGAAGCAGGAAGCAAATGAAACTAAGTGAGCAGGTACCTCCTGCCTTGTGCTTACAAAGAGGTAGAATTTTTAGCAAGAACACAGAATATTGGATATTCTGGTTTGATAACTAGATATTCCCAGAGGCCCGCAAGAGTGCCCGATGCTTAAGAGGTGCAGGTAAAGTCCAGCAGATGGTTCAAATCTGACCTGCACCTCGAAGTGGTTATGGGGAGAAAAAAGAAATATCAAGAGGTAAGAAGCAGGTGCCATGCTTATTTCTGAGGTGCCACAATTCTAGTGTTATGTCAGTCTCGACAGGTCACTGTTAGTTTGAATTTACTAAAAAATCCAAATTTGAAGCAACAATAGTCTTTCATAATCCTTCTAAGTGTCTTTTCCAAAAAGAGCAGCTTTTCAGGGCTTGACCACACATTGAGAGTAAGGTGGATGTCTACAAGAAGACTGAATGAAGTTCTGCCTGGGTGAGCTGAGATGTGTTTATCAACCAAAGAAATGCATCCATCAGTCCTCATGAAAAGTTCTCCACACAGCTTCCCTGCTGCAGTTTATTTAGTGTGGAACAAAGTAACACAGAAACCCCCAAACCCTAGGAACTGCTATTAACAGAATAAGAGTCCTGAATCCTGAGCAGCCACCCATTGAACACTGGACTGAAAGAATCCCAAAAGGCAGGAAGACGCGTGAATAATTCCAAAGCCACAGCTGGCAGGACGCTGCTGCTCCTCTGATCTTTGTAATATGATATTTAAAATGCCCTACGGAACTGTGTTATTTATAGTGACAAGCTGGTTAGTGCTGCCTCCAAACCAGGCACAGCAGTTAAAGATCTGATGTGGTCTCTGCAGAGCAAGTGGGATGGGGATGAGCCTCTTGTTTTGCTTCAGGCCTGTTCTCCTCCAAGCACCATATTCCTTCTGACGGCATCAAGTTATCTTCTTGCCCAAGAGCATGCAGACAGCTGGTGGTTCAATTTTTGAAACATTTTCCCAGTTGAAAACAATTGGCTGTTTTACTGTGTAGCTACTGGGTCCGCAAGTGTCAAACGCTGGTACTTAGATTTGTCTGGTTTTCGAAATTCCACAGCAGATCCTCTATCAGTGTAAGATCTTCAACGTGTATGGGGTAAAAAACCCCATGAGGACACAGACTGCTCTTTTTGCCTCCCACAGATTTTGAAAATGGAAGTAAGTATTCTAAGGGAAATAACGAGATTTTATAAGTAGCTATAATTCAGTCCCCTCTCTCATGACAGGTTAGTATATTAGCTCTCATCCACAACAAAATTCAAAGTCTGAAAGCCATCTATTTTTTAAAATTGATTATTCATTCCTTCCTTGCTCTAATTCAAAAGGATCTATTAAAAAACAAGAAACCCCAAACCTATGGTTGCAGAATTTTCCCTGCATGACTCTGCAAAATGTGCTATCTGAAGTTTTTGCATGCTACACAAAACCCAAAACACTTTGTTCATTGATTTTATAGACATTGCTTTACTACGGTAAAGATCAGATGTATTAATACCATCACTGATTACTGTTTTGTTTTTTTTTTAAATCCCACCTATTATATATTACCAAGGGGAAACAAGCTAAAATACTAGCAAAATGGAAGTAAAAGATTAAAAAATACTCCAGAGATCTTTGCTGGCCACCTTTTTCCCCAATTTGGCGCATGAGGGATTATCCTTTAACCAAGTCTGATTTCCAAGGGACAGGCTCCAGTTTCCCTGAGGTAAAAATCACTGCAAAATTTTGAATCACTCAAGTTTCTCTCCTGATCATTTAGAGAGGAATGTCTAAATGATTATGTGGAAACCTAGAGCACAGTAAACTGAGAAAAGCAGAGTACTATGAAAAGAATTTGACTATAAACTTCAACTTGGATGGAAAAGAAAAAGAGAAAAGAAAAAAGGAAAAAACAAAACAACAAAGGAAGCATCTTCCCCTTCTCCAAAGCTTTGCAGTTAATGATTAAGAGTGACAGGGAAGTGGGACGAGTCTTACTCTGCCTTGAACCTTAAAGAATTCCACTCAGATAAACTTCAGAGGCCAGTTATCAGCTATTTTCAGCATTTATGTATTCTAGCTACTCTTTCACTTCAAAATAAACCTCACTCTTAAGTTCTCCATCTATAGATCAAACTGTGAAATTGTGCTGAAGCCATAAATGCTGATCATTGCCTCTAGGATAGGGGCAAAATGACCTGCAGCCCTTTCATGCTGGGGCAACAATCACAGAACACGACTGAGATTATTGAGCATTAGCCTAGAAACTCAGGAATTTCCCACTTCTCTCCTTCCGAGAGTGAAGATGTCCATTTTTATGGAAAACTTAGAACAGGGAAATCAGGAATAAAGAGGGGATTATATAAGGAATGCACAAAACAAGAGAAAGGAAGGGCACATGCAGATTTACTTCTAACACACCGTGAGCCTGATTGGAAGAATAGAGGAGAGCCAGATCTCAGCTGAAGTAGCTTCGCAAAGGGAACACCTAAGGATGCACAGCAGGAAACCAGTTTCAGTCTTGGGAACTTCCTATCTTGGCTGGGGATGCAGCAGGAGGCAGCCTGGGCTTAATTTTCCTGAGTCCAATCTAAGAGAGGGTTTTCAAATTCCTCTGTTCTGAGCTACGGAAGCAAAAGGGCTGCTCAAACGTCTCATAAGGCAATTTCTGTTCTGCAGTAACATATATTTTTCCTAAATAATTCAAAGAGAAGCTACATGAAGATACTGTAAAAGCATACAGCTTTGCACACTAATTCTTCAGATGTTTTTAATCATCCCTCCCCTTAGCATTTCGTACCAAAAAAAGAGAAACATAAGGGGAGGTGGGGAACATACCGATTTATTTCCTCAGAAAAATTAATCGGCTAATTACATACTGCATCTATTGAACAGCAGTAGGAGCTCATAGGAGAGCGTGCAGGATTTTGTGAAGAAAGCAACTATTAATAAAATGCCCCATTTAAATGAAAGACATTTCAGGATCCTGGACAGTCATTTTCTACAAGCTCCTCTACTCTTCAATTAGTTGCAAAGCTTTTGACCCTCAAGAATTCTAATGACACATTTGCCCTCTCTTCAATTAATGGGGATTACAACGTTTAGTCATTACACACATTCTTTTCAATAAATGTTGTAATTGCTCTGAAAGCAACATGCACACAAATACCAGAGTCAATGTTTCAATAACAGATTATGCAGTTAGTGAATAAGTATAAGCATTTTCTGCACACAATCTGTTAACATGGGATGTCCCCGCACATTTAAGTGCCCTCTTACATTTTCTGGGTCTTCCGAAATCTGCCTCTTTCGCTATCAGTAAAATTAAAAAACAAACAAACAAAAATATTTCACCTGCAGACTTAACACTATCATTCCAACACAAGCAACAGGATACATTTCATCACCTGGAATTCATTTTTAACACTAGAAGTTGCTTGACAAACCAGAGTCTTTTAAGAATGGTTTGCCATGACTATCAACTGATTTAACAAAAAAAAAGTAATTAAAATTTTCCATGGACTAAACAATAAAAGGAGCATTCTATGAAAAGTCTAGATAGGTACTTTAAAATGAATGGAAGACTAAAATAAAAGAAATGTTATATGAAATGAATAATTTTCATAAGGCTAGCACTTTAATCATAAATGCTTCACAGGAACACAAGTTTATACTTTACACTGTGTGAGAAGTTCTAGTATTTTTCCGATTAGACAACAGAGTAGAACAACTAAAAAGTATTTTTAATTTGAAATTTGGGATAAAAACTGGCAGTGTTCAAATATCTGAGAGTAATTTTTCATTAAAAGTTTTCTATTCTGATTGTGTAATAACATGCTGTGGTTTAGCCCAATGTTATAGTTATACAAACAGTAGAAAGATAAAGACTGCACACATTAATTGCTGTTTAGATTTTGTGTGCAGTAACTCTCAAGGCAAAACACTTTGGTTTTCAGTCTTCCCTAAGGAAAGCATAGTGATTACTAAAAAACCAAAAAGATCGAAGACAAACAGGACCAGTCTTCGACATTAATTTTCCAAACCATAAATATTAACTTGCCATTTCATGACTTCAAAGTGATTTTGTGTTGCTGGTTACTTTTAAGCAATTCCAGAAACATTGATAAAATATAATATAAAGTAAAATATCAAAAGGTAGAGTTTTCTATTAATTAATTTAATTACTACAGCCATCCCACAGTACAACTTTTGCTAAAACATGTAACTGAATTAAGGATGCAGTCCCGTAGCTTCAGTTTACTCGAGGACCACAGAACTGGGAATCACTCCCACGTGCTTTGCATATGTTTGGACTGGTATTGCATCTATCAGTAATTTCTGCCTTTCTCTTGTAGAGAACAGTACACTTAATTGGAACTGGTTGCATATTTCTGTGTCCCACTAGATACTCCGTTCACTAAGCTGGAGATATTTTACCTCTAGGTCTCCTTTGGTAATGGATTCTTCTTCCACACGGAACTGAAGATCTTCAACTTTCCTGTGGGGACAATTCATTAAAATTCAGATAACTTCTAAAGAAAATGCTTTCAAGCTCACTTTTCAGTGGAAATCAGAACAACACCATTCTGATTGCACCAGCAGACTGCCACAAACATCAAAGACAATTCTCTTGCAGGAAGCATCATAAGAGATGATGCTGCTGTCTTTAAAACAGGACCACTGACACAGTCAAGCACCAGTCTTCCTGCAGTTCTATACAGAAAGTGTTTTGCTGCATTTTCTGCTGGGTTGAAAAGAAAACCTTTAGGTCATCATTGATTCTGTCATTCTTTCACCCTCAAAAGAGGTGACCTAAATGAACAGTTTGATCGCACATTCTGTACATTCTACCATTCACCTAAGAAACAGTCCAAGTCAGGACACATCCGAGACACCCTGGGCCTTGTGGAAACGCGCTGGTCAGCCTGCGGCAAAACTCCAGCCGAGATAAACATCCGTTAGGTGTTGGGATGAACCGTAAGATGCAGAATGGGAGTACAAGCAAGAACACTGCCTTGCCTTGCCTCTATAGGAGTCTTAGAATGAGAAGACAGATGTGAGAAGCTAATATCTGACTTAAAACGAAATTTGTAAAAAGTTATTTCTCTCCATCCCTTGACTCTGGTTATACCCCAATGAGCAAAGGGACAAATCTCCTCCTTTTCCCCTTGATCCTTTCAACACTGTAAGATGTTGCAAAGGAAGAGACAAGCATGTCTCCTTTCCTTTGAATTGCACACGCTGCTGGTGCCCGCACCTTGGCTGACAGATGTAGAAATCATTGCATCAAAGGGAGTTACAAGTGATGGATGTCTAAAATAAAAGGACAATAAGAACTTATTGCTGGAAACGGGTCTCACCAATGTGCTTTGGGAAACAGGATTAAAGATTATTTGACTTCAAGTCACTGCTGAGACTGACTTGAATACGTATCACAGAGAACTTGCAAAGTAAATAAGCCTAAAGTGGTTAGGAGGGAGGAGAAATATTACCCTGTGAAGCCGTGTGATGTTTTCCTGGCTGCGGGATGTCAGTTCAGTGGTAGCAGGCGCTGCACGCTGCCTGGCAACACGCTGAAGGTGAGCTCAAGGCCAGGGAGGATTGCGGTAAAACAGACCCCACTGACCTGGCATGCAGCAAAAGTAGGTCCACAGCCCGGCTACCCGAGCTGCTGCAAAGCTTTTTGGTTTTTAAATTTAAAACCCCACTGCATTATTTTGTAGAGAACACACAAATAATTCCAGACCTAATTCTACTGCTTGTTTTGAAAATTCAGTTAGAGTAGGTCCCATAAAAAAGCAGCATTAAAATTGTAAAGGAATTGCTCAAGGTTTACCATTGCATTTTCTCATCTCTGATTTTGAGTTTCAGGGAGGCCTCTCGTAGAGGTTGACATCTGACTGATTTCAGGGGTGCACACAAACCTACAGGGCAGACTCACAAGTGGTTTCTAAATAGACTCGGTGTTGGGGAATGGTTACTGGAG
>VWYH01011278.1:169705-180172 GCA_013399365.1 Pampusana beccarii | reverse complement strand
AGCACAGTCTCAGGCACAAATTCTAGAGATTCATCTTAAATTATATGAAAGGTGCAGTGGCCAATTCCTCTGGAGAGGGACTCCGAACAAACGGAGAGATTGGTCCACAAAGTGCCTCCCTCCACCATCTCACGGTCGCTGCAGCCAAGGCAGCCCTCAACCTTTACTGTTTCAATCAGCCCCTCCTTGTTAGTGAGGATGAGACCCAGCAGTGCTCCTCTCCTGGTCGGTTCATCCACCATTTGCATCAGAAAATTGTCACCAATGCCCTGGAGGAACCTCCTGGCCTGTGGCTGGCTGAGTCGTCCTTCCAGCAAACATCAGGGTGGTTAAAACCCCCCACGACAACCAGGGCCTGCGGCTGCGAGGCCGCCCTCAGCTGCCCATAGAGGCCTCATCAACTTCCTCACCCTGATCTGGTGGCCTGTAGACACCCCCAACAGCATCACCCCTGCCAGCCTGACCCTTAATCCTCACCCACGGACTCTCAACTCGCTCCTCATCCTCCCCTGGGCAATACTCGGTACATTTTAGTTGCTCTATCACATAAAGAGCAACTGCACCACCTCGCCTGGCTGGCCTGTCTTTCCTGAGAGGACACAGCCACCCATGCCCACATTCCAGCCATGTGAGCTGTCCCACCATGTCCCTGTAATTGCCACCAGACCATAATCTCCTGACCGAACACAGGTTTCTAACTCCTGCTTATTCCCTTGCTGTGTGCATTGGTGTACAGGCATTTCAGGGAGCGAGCTGAGCACACCGATTTCACCCTGGGCGTACGGGAGGCCTCCCGGTCTTCATCAATTCTAAAGTGCTGCCCCACTGGTGCAAGCCCAGCTACAAATACCCAATTATGAAAGGAGCTTGGAGCATGGAGTTTGTCAGGCCCTGCTCCCCAGGAACAAGCGCCAGGAGCAGAGGAAACGGCCTCAAGTTGCACCAGGGGAGGTTGAGGTTGGATTTAGGAACAATTTCTTCCCTAAAGGGCTGTGGGGCATTGGAACAGGCTGCCCAGGGCAGTGGGGGAGTCACCATCCCTGGAGGGGTTGGACAGATGGAGATGAGGTTCTCAGGACATGGGGCAGTGCCAGGGGTGGGGGAATGGTTGGACTCGATGACCTTGAGGGGTTTTTCCAACCAAAACGATTCTGTGATTCTACAGCAGCACAGAAAGGAGTTTGGGGCCTCCTGCTCCTTCGGGGCTTGCCGTTTATTTTCTCTGTATCAGAGACTTCAAATATCAGTATCAAATATCAAATATCATCGCTTGGAAGATGACATTTTGTTTTCTACAACGTGCCATTATCATCCTGTAAATTCTGTGTCGACAGCTGAGCAAAAACACCCGAGCAGGGGGATTTACAGGGAATTGCGGGGCCGCTGCTCCTCGGTGCCATGGAACAGTTTCTGTGCTGTTCAGATGTTCTGTCCCCATCCTTTTATTTCCCCCATGTGGAGCAAAGTCCAGCCCAGCAGAACCAGGGGCTGTGAACCCCGTTTCTCTCTCGAGGTGGCCACGGGTGGTCTCGATATCCCAGTGGGAGTTGGGATCCCAGTCTCTGATGGTGAAGGGAATTTCTCAAACCAGCGGTGATCGATTTGAGCTTTGTCGTGAGGATTGGGAAGAACCGTGCCAGCTCCTCAGCTCTCCTCTTGCCCTTATTTAATGACATATTGTGACTTAAGTGAGCATTTTTTTCCCCTTCTGCGTATTACTCATCACCAGACATTAGACACTCCCATTAATTAATATTTGCCAGGCTTTTTAGATCTTTTTTTCTGTAAACTCGGAATCACCTGAAAATCTACTACCCTGTTTCCCCCAAAGTAAGACAGGGTCTTATATTAATTTTTTGCTCCAAAAACTTCGCACTTTTTCACATGTAGAGCTGCCTGGACTCTATTTAAATTGACTGTTTTAATGAACCATAACTAGGGCTTATTTTTTAAGTAGGGCTTGTATTTCGAGCCTCCTCAAAAATCCTGAAAAATCACACTAGGGCTTATTTTCGGGGTAGCTCTTATTTCTGCAGAAACAAGAAACAAGGTATCGGAAAACTTTTTTAAAAGCCTGTTCTGTATGGAAAATGTTTTTGGTAATACATTGATACTATCAGGTGTCAGTATTTACGTGTGTATCTGCAGTTCTCATCGCCTTTGGCTCTGAAACAAAATTCCACCCCGTTTTAGTATTGTTGATAGCAATGTCTCTTTTTTCTCTCTGAAGCTGGTGTTTCAACACTGAGCGATTCGTTGCCACGTGTATTTTGGTGTTGTATGCAACAAATTCGAACTCAATGCATTGTAGAGATCCTTTGAGTGTTTGCATTAACTGGAATTGCACTAGAGAACACAGTTAAGTCCCGCTGGTGTGCACGGGCGGTGGTTTATCCGATGTGTAAAGCGTGACTCAGTTAAACTGGGGCGATTAGACCCTCACTTTTGGTGCTAAACCTGTTAACGTTTCCAAAGGTCTTTGGGGGAGTTGCTGCAAAGTCAATTTGATCCGTCATCTGCACAGGGAATTTCTCTGGGAACACAGCGTGTGAGATTAACACGTTGGTTCCCCAGGAGCGTATTTTCCATATTCTCCATGAGAAAACAGATAACTTTGCGCATATGAACACGTGTGAGTGACCTTAAGGTGGGAAAGAGGCGTGGAAATGTGCAGCGAGGGTCCCTGAGAATCAGGGCTGGTAGATTTGGTGATGAGATACACGACGCAGAGAAGGAAAGTGCTGAATGTGAGTGGAAAATGAGTTTATGAAATGAAACGGGGACCAACGTGGTGGATATAAAACCAGCCGCCTTGTCCTGAACGTCCTGAAGCGAGGCAGAGAATGGGTGGGCAAGATTTACAGCTCGGTCCTCCCAGAATGTGCTATTTCCAATAAAACTCAATCTGCCCTGAAGGCTCCGGTGTCAGCCCGTCTGTTCAATCACGTTTTTGCCATAATTTTGCCTTATACACTGAGGGAGGACAGAGAGCCATGGGAGGGGACGAGCTCAGCGGAGCCACAGGGCTGTGGAGTTAAACCCCGGTTTAACCGGTGGCTCCAAAATCTGGTTTCCCATCACCTTCTCCTGCTGACGAGCTCCCTGGAGCAGCAGCGTTATGTAATGAGCTGGTTATTTTTCTAACAAAAAAAGTTCGTTTTGATCCTCTGCAATGCTGGCTTTTTTTTTTTTTTGCTTTTCTATTCGTGCACGTATTTTGATGTCTGGTAAGGAAAGAGCAGATCCCTGTTTTGATGGAAATTCCCGAAAAATGCTGGTAGCTGGTGCCGGGGTGGGGAGATCATTACATAAACCGCTCTGACCTGGAGTGCTGCAGATATCCCGGAGAGCCACATCTTGAGAGACTTCAGAGCTAATTTAATAAATTGCTGTTTTGTAGTTACGGATTTAAATTCTGAAGGGGGACTAGGGAGCAAAGCTCAGGAAAACAGGCAAAAGGAGCCTTTTCTTCGTCAGATGCCGATTTCGCTCACCAGTCTCTGATCCCTGACTCCTGCGGTTTGATTTAAGCTAACGAGGGCTTGATGTGCTTGCAATTACAGGTGGGTTCGGCAGGACACGGGGACGGTGATGCCGGCGGGACCGAGTTCAGCAGCCGCATCTCCGCACCAACACGGTGAAACGGGCCCACGGGGATTCTCCATTAAACCCCATTAAACCCGGACCGGGGCTGCGGGTTTCGGATCGCGGGGTCTGTGCTGCGGTGCCGGTTGGTTACGGCTCACCGGCCGTGGAAATGTGAACCTGAGCATGCAGGGAATGCTGATAAAAAGCAGCGGCCGGGGTGGCCCCTGCCTGGGGTGACACAGGTAGGCCTGCCAGGCAGAGCACCCCGTGTCCCAACCAGCGGAGATCGGATCTTAAAGGGCGTTTGGGAATTCCGTTGTGCGGTTTAGCCACAGCAGACTCCAGGAATTGGGTTTCCCCTGGGATATCCGCACCCTCCCCGCGGAGCTGGCGGCCGTGCAGCCCAAGTTCAAGTGCACCGAGGCGTTCGTTCCATCACGTTTTTCAGGGCACCGGTGTCTTTTGGGTGAGAAAAGCTCCTTCCTGTTCGGGTGTGGAGATGCTGGGCTGTGTCTCCAGCTCGCGGCCCTCTCGCACACGAACAGTTGCCGATATGACCGTGCTTTGGCACACGACCTGTCCCGATGTCCCCGGTGTCCGTGTGTCCGGCAGCACCCCTGGCTACAGCGGTTCCCTCTTGCTCCCACCTGGGCTTTGGCTGTGGCCACGGTGCCCTGGGGCTGCTCTCACCTCGGGGGCTCAGCTCATCTTTTTTATTTTTCCTCTTGATTTTGAGGGTTCGGTGCTATTGTTGTGTAGGGGGGGAGATACTGAAGCAGCCCCGGTGTGCTCGTGTTGGGGCTGGACCCATGGGAGCTCCCTCCACCTAACTTGTTAACTCTCAATTTTTAAACATTATTTTGATGTGCTTCTGGTTTGCGTGCAGGCTTGGAAAGTCTGTTTTTTTGCTCATGTCCGTAGTCTCCGCTGTTCAGCGTTCCCTGTTGCCATCAGAAATCGTGGCAGTGGTGTCTCAAATTGATCAGCAGAATCGTAGAATCATGGAGTCATAGAATCGTGAAATTATTTGGGTTGAAGGGACCTTAAAGCTCTCCCAGTGCCCCCCCTGCCATGACAGGGACATCTTCAGCAGCTCAGGTTGCTCAGAGCCCCGTCCAGCCTGGCCTGGGATGTCTCCAGGGATGGTTCAGCCACCACCTCTCTGCCCAACCTGGGCCAGGCTCTCCCCACCCTCAGGGCCAACAATTCCTTCCTCATGTCCAGCCTCAATCTCCCTCCTTTAGTTTCAAACCATCACCCCTTGTCCTATCACAACAGGCCCTGCTCAAAACTCTGTCCCCATCTTTCTTCTCAGCCCCTTTTAAGTGTGGAAAGGCCGCACTAAGGTGTCCCCGGAGCTTCTCTTCTCCAGCTGAACACCCCAGCTCTCTCAGCCTGTCCCACAGCAGAGCTGTTCCAGCCTCGCATCATTTCTGGGGCTCCTCTGCCCCTCTCCAGCAGGCCCATGTCTGTGCAGACTCCTTTTGACCATTTCTTGGCTGTTTGCCTGCAGAATTTCTCCTTGGTGACAAAAAGGTGGATTTCCCTGAAACCTCCGTGTACCAAGAACCCGGACACGGAGCGGCAGAGCAAGGACTCGCTTTGGTCCTGCTCCAGGCCTCACCGTGTGCCAGGGGACATCGCAGGAGAGACAGAGTAGATTTAACCCTTCCCATCCCCTCTGTCCCCTTCCTTCCCCGCTCCACACCTGTTTCCTACCAAAAACTGGGGGTGAAACAGCCAAAAGAAGTCACCGTTGTCTTCCATCATCGTCGCTGCAGTAGAAAGCGTCTGTTGCTGAAGGGTCTGTGACGGAGTGCCCTGAACAGGGCAGGACAGACGGACAGCGGCCGTGTCACCCTCCAGAGGGTTTCCCGGCTGGAAAACATGTGTCCCAGTTTGTGCTCAGAGTTCAGTTCAGGTTCTTCATTTATTTGCATGGAAACGAGGACGTGTTTTTTTGCAGCCAAGCCGGTGTTTGGGGTGATACTTTGTCTTCCCAGTGATTTATCCCCCGAAGCAAAATCCCTTCAGGACATCTCCCCACTCCACTTCACTTCACTTCACTTCACTTCACTTTCTCTTCACTTCACTTCACTTCACTTCACTTCACTTCACTTCACTTCACTTTTCACTTCACTTCACTTCACTTTCTCTTCACTTCACTTTACTTCACGCGGCAGCGTTGCCTCCTGAACATCTGACGCCTCCCTCTGCTCCCAGAACCCGACCCAAACGTCTCCGCTTTCCGAGGAGCGCTGGAGCCGAGCACCCGCCGCCTCCCTCTGCTCCACCAGCTGCCGCTCACGTGTGGCCCCATGGTCCGGGGGCTCCGGGACGAGTTCCTTCCTTGTGCGCACCCCAAAAGCAAGATCTGCCTCGTTAGATTATTGCTGAGAGACCGCAGCCAGATGGCCAGCCATCAGCTTCGGCAGACGAAGGAGCGGAGATATTTTAAGTTCAAGTGTTTCCCGTTATGTAATGGCACAGGCACGGTGGTGGCTGTGGAAGAGTTGCTTTTGTTATGTCTTTTGGTTTACTGATGAGGGATTTACTATTGTGGTTTTTTTTTCCCCATTGCAGGTTTTTAAGACTGGCAGGATCCACCCTTAGACACCCGTTGCTGTTTTCAGCAAAAAGAGGGGCAGGTGATGAGTCTTTGAGTTCAGAACGCGGCAGCTGCTCAGCCAGATGTGTCCCCCAGCCCTCGGTCCCCACGGGCCCTTTCAGGTGTGTTTGTCACAGGGGACGTGTCATTCCGGGGTCAGGGACCGGGGGGATCCCAGAAGCCGATGCCGACCTCGCAGAGTCATCAGGGGAGCGTCTTGGCACCCGGCACGGAGATGGGAGACAGCGGCTTCTGCCCTGGGTGATGTGGTTAATATGGACCTGCTGGGGAGGGGCAGAGGAGCCCCAGAAATGATGCGAGGCTGGAACAGCTCTGCTGTGGGACAGGCTGAGAGAGCTGGGGTGTTCAGCTGGAGGAGAGAAGCTCCGGGGACACCTTAGTGCAGCCTTTCTGGACTTAAAAGTGGCTGAGAAGAAAGATGGGGACAGAGTTTTGAGCAGGGCTTGTTGTGATAGGACAAGGGGTGATGGTTTGAAACTAAAGGAGGGAGATTGAGGCTGGACATGAGGAAGGAATTGTTGGCCCTGAGGGTGGTGAGAGCCTGGCCCAGGTTGGGCAGAGAGGTGGTGGATGAACCATCCCTGGAGACATCCCAGGCCAGGCTGGACGGGGCTCTGAGCAACCTGAGCTGGTGGAGATGTCCCTGTCATGGCAGGGGGGGCACTGGGGGAGCTTTAAGGTCCCTTCAACCCAGACCAGTCTGTGATTCTCTGGTTTTCTGATTCTCTGATAAAACTGGTGGGCTGGGATCAGGAGAAGGAGTTTGAGGACAGCGGGAGCAGCGCAGTGTCCGGACAGCCTGTGCTCTGCGTTTTGGGGCGGCTCCTCTCCCAGGCCGAGGAGCTGCTGATGTGATGGAGGAAGCCAAACAGGAGCTGGTGAAGTTTGTGATGGAGCGTAGAGTCAGCCTGGGACATCGAGCTCCTCCGGGCGCTGGATTCTGCTGCTTCTTGTGGTTTTTGTGGTCCGGGGCAGGCGGCCAAGGAGCAGCTCCTGTGTGATAGGAACATCCAACCCCTCCGTGGCTCCTCACTGTCCCCAACCACCCCAGCACAGGCAGTGGTGCTGGGGACAGGACTCTGCCCGAAGCGAAGGGTGAGGGTCCTGTGTGACCCCACGGGGCTGCAGAGCGGAGCTGGGCCCACCGAAACTCCTGGGGTTTGCCCTCCTGACCCTGAGGGCCCTGAACAACCCAAGATTCAGAAGCAGCCCGTGCATCTGGAATATTTCTGGCTCTCTCAGTGCGCTGGTATCTAGACGCCAACCCAAAATAGCTCCTCTCCGAGCTGCATCGCCGTCGTGGACGGTGGCAAATGCGCAGCTACAATCCTTAAGGGGTATAGAGACATCTCCACTGTGATGGGCCCACAGCACAATGGGGAAAAACAGTGCTGTTTGGCCCAAGCCTTGCCCTGGCAGGGGAGGAAACCACGGCTGAGCAGGCTGTGAGGATGGGGGTGTCTCCTGCCACAGCCCCCCCAGCTCAGCCGCTGCTCGCCCTGCACTCGCTGCCGCGCTGGAGGCTCCTCCAGCATCTTCCCACCCTGTGGGGACAGAGCGAGCGGGTGACGGTCATTGTTTCAACAACGGGCTTGACCCTTGCAGAACCAGGAGAGGCCCCTGCTGAGGGCGGCAGCACCCCGAGGAGCTCCTGGTGGCACAGGGACCGCAGGGAGACATGGCCCTGGAGCATCTCGGGGTGTCAGAGCCTTCACTTCACTTTCTGCACCTCGGGATGTCAGAGCACCTCCAGTGCTGTCCAGTGCAGGCGTGTGTGGACTGGACTGGGGGAGCCCTCTCGTGGCTGATCATAGAATTATAGAATCATTTTGGTTGGAAAAGCCCCTCAGGATCATGGAGCGNCTGGTGCAACTTGAGGCCGTTTCCTCTGCTCCTGGCGCTTGTTCCTGGGGAGCAGAGCCCGACCCCCCTGGCTCCAAGCTCCTTTCAGGCAGTTCAGAGATCACAAGGTCTCCCCTCAGCTCCTGTTCTCCAGCTGATGTGCTGGTCGGTCTGGCTGTGCCAAGCAGGACTCTGGCTGTGCCGATTGTTCCAGTTGAGCCATGCTTTGCCACACTAGGCCTTGCTAAGCTTGGCCTGGGCTGGCCCCATGGCGAGATGCTCCATCCCTGTGGGTCCCTCTCGGAGTAGGGGACCCATCCCTGGTCCCTGTGGGCAGGTGGGGACATCTGCTGGGGGTTGCTCACCCCTCTGTGAAGCCAGGACCCTGTGCAGAGCTCACCCAGCCCGGGGTGTCCCTGGGAGGGGACAGGGACCTGTCCGCGTGTCCCCGCTGTGGGACAGTAACAGCTCTTGTGTCCCACAGATGTGCAAGGGACCAGTCCCCATGCTGGGACAGTGACTGGTGTAACCGGTGGGACAGGGATGGAGCCGCGTCCTGGCACTGGGACAGGTGCAGGACTGAGCAGCTCGGTGGGACGGGGAGCAGCCGCGTGTCACCGCAGCCAGGCAGGGTCCCCAGGGAGGGAGCGCGGTGGCACTCGCCATGTGCCATCATCTCCATATGGCGGGACCCCTGACTCAGACAGGTCAGGACAGTCCCAGCCCTTGGGGACAGGCCAGGGCGCAGTGAGGGACATGAGGAAGGTGTCGATGGGACGAGGCGGAAGGGCCAGGGACCGGAGCATCCTCACGGATGCCACTGGGGAGGCTCATCCCTGCCCAGCGCCGCGTTTCCACCCGGAGGAAGGCGGGACCCCCCCCGTCCTTTTCCAAATCTTTATTGTAAATAAATTCTGCGACATTGCAGGAGGCTCCCGGGGCCGAGCGAGGAACCTGCGGTGGCTCCGGCATCGGCAGCTCCGGCGCGTCCCCAGCGCGTGCAAAGCAGGGGACGAGGCGCGGGCGTTTCGGGGGGCGGCGGAGCCCCCGGCCCACCCCCGGGGCCCGTCCCGGTGGCGCGGAGCGAGGCGGTGCGGGTGGCGAGCGGCTGGCGGGGAGGTGGCGGGGCTGGGGTTTTGTCACCGCCCCGCTGTGCTTGTCCCCCGCCGTGTGCCGGGACGGGGCCCATGGGCGCAGCCCGCTGGGGGGGGCCTGGGGGGCTCTGGAAGCACTGGGGACCCCCCCCCCCCATCCTGGCCATGGGCCCTCCCCGGCACGGCCGCAGCGGCACCAGTGGCACCGCTTGACCTTACAGCGTTAAAATCATTAAGAAAACCCCGATATTTATATATATATAATAATAATGTCCCCATACCCAGTGACAACGGTGGCTTCTTGCTCTGAAACAGGGGTGTCCCCTTACCACAGGGACCACCCCGGCACTATGGCCGTGACAGCTGTGGGGACATTGTGGTGACAGTGATTGAGACCGGGGGTGGCGAGCGCATTGGTCCAGACTCCCCCGTGCACACGGTGGCCCCAGGTCCCTGTGTCCCCCAGCCCATCACTGGTGTCACGCAAGGAGCCACCTGGCTAAGCCTGGTGACATCCAGCCACCCCGTGTCCTGATGTCACCTCCCCACGCCCTGGCACGCTGCTACCCTGTCCCCTGTGCGGTGACACCACAGCCAAGGCACCCATGGGTGCTGCGGGCACCCAGCTGGGCTGTCACAAAACGCTGAGGCCATGTCCTCGGCCCTGTCTGGGCTCGGGGACACCGTGGTCACCTCCACGGCAAGGGGGACACTGGGTGAGGGAGGGGACGGAGGGGACACCCCTGCCATGGGCCCAGGGTGTCACCAGCAGTGTCCCCGCTCCGACGGAGCGTCACCAGTGGTGGAAGGGGCCCGTGTGGGTTGGGTGGCCCCACGGAGCCACCCCATGCAGTGACATGTGCCACAGGGACGGGGTGACACTTCCCACCCACCTGCCATGGGGATGGGGGGGGACACAGCATGTGCCACCCAGCCCCAAGTGCCACCAGCCAGGGCTCACCCTGGGGCCCCACTGTCACCTGCCCCAGTGTCACCAGCTTGGGCTTCACTGGCACCCATGGGTGCCCGTCCCCACCGCTGGGGACATCAGGGCCACGTGGCCATGGCATGGTGGGGGGGATGATATTGGGGTGGGTACATCTGGGGGTGCAGACCTGGCCCCCCCAGGACGTGGTACCTGGGGTGGGGGGTCACACGGCTCCCAGGCCCTGCACTGGGGGGTACTGGGCTATACTGGCCTGCTGTTTGAGGGCCCCAGGCCCCAAAGCTGGAAGATGCTGGAAGGGCAGGGGGGGATGTGGGGCTGGGGGGGTCCCGCTCACCCCCACAGGTACATTCATCCCGGTGCCGGGG
>VWYH01011278.1:144006-157593 GCA_013399365.1 Pampusana beccarii | reverse complement strand
GACAGGGGTCGGGGCGGCAGGTGCGGGGTGGGGGGGGGGGGACCCGGCCCCTCCCGGGGCGCTGCGGGGCGGCGCTGCGGAAAAATGTGTCGATGCAGCGAAAAAGCCGCAGCGGCGGCGGCGGGGCCGGGAACACGAGCGGGGCGATGCCGGGGGAGCGGGGCGATGGCGGGGCCGGGGACGGCGGTACCGGCACCTACCTGCCCGCGGGGTGAGCGAGAGCAGCGCGGCGAGCAGCCAGCCCCGCAGCGGGCTCATGGCTCCCTCATAATCCGAGCGCGGCCGCTCCGGGCCCGCCGAGCCGGGGACCGTCCTGCCCGTCCTGCCGCTCCCTCCGCCCCGGGCCGGGCAGGANCCCCCCCGCCCCGGCTGCCGCAGCGCCGCTGGCAGCCCCGCGGCATTGCAGAGCCCGGCAGCGCCCGCCCCGGCCCCGGGAGCGGAGCCCCCGTGTCACATCCCATCCCGGTACCGGAGACCCCTTGTGTCACATCCCGACCCGGCAACGGAGCCCCCCGTGTCACATCCCACCTCGTAATGGAGCCCCCCCCGTGTCACATCCCGAGCTGGTACTGGAGCCCCCCCGCGTCACATCCCGCCCCGGTAATGGAGCCCCCCGTGTCACATCCCACCTCGGTAATGGAGCCCCCCGGTGCCAGATCCCGACCCGGTACCGGAGCCTCGCCAGCCCCCACCCGGCTCCCCAGCTGGTTCCAGACCCCCCCTCAGTACCACGTCCCTCCCTGCTACTGGAGCCCCCCTGGTACCAAATCCTTCCCCACTACCGGAGCCCCCCCAGTACCACACCCGTCCCCGGTACCCCAACCCTCCCTGCTAACGGAGCCCCCCCAGTACCACATCTCTCCCCAGCACTAGAGCCTCGCCAGCCCCCACTGGGCTCACCAGCTGATGCCGGACACCCCAACCAGTACCCAGCCCACCAGCCAGTAAAGGGCCCCAACCCACCAGTACTGGAGTCCCCCAACCAGTACTGACCCCCCAGGACACCCCCACACCAGTACAGACCCCCAGCTGGGACTGGGGTGCTCCAGCCAGCACCAGTGCCCAGCCAGTACAGAACCCCATCACACCAGTACTGTCCCCCCCAGCCATTACTGGGCCCTCAGCTGGGACTGAAGACCCCCACCCCATACTGAGCCCCCCCCTCAAACTTAAACTGAGTCCCAAACTGGTCCCAGAGCCCCATCCAGCACCAGAGCCTCTGCAGACAGCACCGGAGATTCCAACTGGTACTGAGTCCCCAGCCAGCACCAGAGCCCCCAGCTGTTACCAGAGCCCCCCAACCAATACCGAGCCCCCCCAGCTGGCACTTGGTCCTCAGCCAGTGCTGGTGATGGAGCCGGGGTCCCGGGGGCGGGTGCTGGAGCTGGGGGTGCCACAGCACCCATGGACAGTCAGTCCTGGACCTGTGACCCACGGGTGGGTGCTGTCACCCGGGGGGCTGCGGAGTCCCCACCCACAGCCCAGCAGAACCCCCAGAACCTCTTGGGCTGCCCCGATTTTGGGGGGGGCTGCAAGGCCAATTTCTCCACCTGGGGATAACGGAACAGGGTTTAGGGGGAAAAAAACCCCAATAAACTGCTGCTGATCTTGTGGCAGGACACAGCTGTGGGATGGGGGGGTGCAGCACCATGGGAGGGTGACACCCAGCCCCACACAGCCGGGGGCACCCATGGGAGGGACCGTCCTGGGGGGCATGGGGGTGGTTTGAGCCCCGAGGTGACAACGGTCCCACCAGCACAGGGGGTACCTGTCCCTCTGCGGCAGAAATGGGGCTGGGGGTATTGGGTGCCCCAGGGGGTGCTTGGTGTCCCCATGGGGTGCTGGGTGTCCCCAGGGGGTGCTGGGGGTCTGCACGGGGTGCTTGGTGTCCCTGGGGGTGCTGCCTGTCCCCATGGGGCACTGGGTGTCCCCAGGCGTGCTGGGTGTCCCCACCGATGCCATGTGAAGCCCCTGCCAGCGTTCGACCAAGGGACAAGGGGGGGGATTTGAGGCACTTGGGTGTCCCCGGCTCACCCCAGAGGCCACCACCCCAAGAAGGCCCTGGAGCCCCCCAGAAAGACCAAGCTGGGGGTCCCGCACCCCCAGTTCACATCCCTCATCCTCCTCCAGGACGACTCATCCCACTTTTAAACCTTTTTGCCCCGTTTTGCGCCACCACCCCAGCTCAGCCCCTCCTGTGCTGCCTCAGGTCAGGCCCCAGCCCCTTCCCCAGGGCAGCCAGCACCGGGGGGTCCCCGCATTTTTTGGGGGGCATCACTGCACCCACCCCCTCCTCCCAGCACCTCCCATGGCCACGATGGACCCAGGGGAAGGGTTCCTGGGTGCGCCAGCACCCAACCCCACTCCACGGGGCATCCAGGAGCCACACGGGCACGTGTCCCCCTGTCCCCACGGACCCCCCGTCAGCCCCTGCGCCCGCTCCCTTCTCTCCGCAGGACTCAGCACCCACGGGTGACAAAAGCCTTCGGGTGGCCGGTGGTAGCTCTGCAGATCAAACCACCCGGGGTTGCCTTGCTGGGAAGGTCGTGGAGCGTTTTCAGCAGCGAGTCGCTGCAACGGGCCCTTCCGCGCCAAAACCCGCCTTGAACACGCTCGTTACCAGCAGCTTTCGTTTGCATCAATTTGTGCAAAATTGGGGGCCAGCAGCATTTGGTGTTGGGTGGGGACAGGGATGTCGCGAGGTCAGGGATCACCGGGGTGGGGGGGACACAAACCCCAGCCCCTCTCTTTTCCTCTCCCAGGCTTTGCCGTTCACCTCGTTATCATCAAGGCTTTGCAGAGCCTTAACGAACCGACTCCTGCAGCAGCTCCAGGATGGACGGGCAGGTCCTGGATGGAGCAGAGGAACTGCTGGGGGGTCACGCTCAGGTTGGGGGTCACATCCACCCCCCCCCAGCATCGCCCACGCACTGGGGCTGACACACACGTGTGCGTGGGGGGAAGCGTCTCCCACGCAGGTTTTGTCACAGCCGCAGGGGAACAGGCTCCGGGAAACGCCGATCGTCTCCTTGGCCGCGCTGCAGCGGTTCCGGGGCCCCCATCGGCCCCACATCCCCTCCCGCAGAGCACGGCAGCGCCCAAAGCCCTGAGCTCTGCCCTCAGGCCTTCGTCTGCCTCCGGTAATTAGCCCAAACGCAGCAAACGAGCCGAGCGCGGCTGGGCTGAGCCAGCGGCTGCTCTGCAGGGGCACCAGCCCCCCCCGCGGTCCCAGGACTGCGGTGACAAAGGGGACAGGGGCTCCGCAGGACGGGTCTGCACTCAGTGACAGCGAGTGTATCTGACCCAAGGTCTGGACGGTCCCCGAGGGTCCACGGGGCAGCTCACACAGGCCCCAAGGGCAGGGACACCCATGATTGGGTATTAGAAAATAACCAATATTAGATTGGATATTAGGAAAAAAAATCTTCCCCAAAGGGCTATGGGGCATTGGAACAGGCTGCCCAGGGCAGTGCTGGAGTCACCATCCCTGGAGGGGTTGGACAGACGGAGATGAGGTTCTCAGGACATGGCGCAGTGCCAGGGGTGGGTTATGGTTGGACTCCAATATTAGATTGGATATTAGGAAAAAAATCTTCCCCAAAGGGCTGTGGGGCATTGGAACAGGCTGCCCAGGGCAGTGCTGGAGTCGCCATCCCTGGAGGGGTTGGACAGACGGAGATGAGGTTCTCAGGACATGGGGCAGTGCCAGGGGTGGGTTTTGGTTGGACTCTTGAGGGTCTCTTCCAACTGAAATGCTTCTACGATTCTATGATGTAGGTCACTGGCCAACATAAGGAGTGGACGCATAGCAACCAGGGTCCCCGTCCCCTCCATGGAAGGGCCAAGCTTGGTGAAGGACACCCACCTTCACCCATCCTCATCCTCAGCTCATTTCCCAACACCTTCTCTGCTAAGCTCACTGCCCCTTCCCCAAGCAACGCTGCCAGCTGACAACCCAGTCCCTGAGGAGGACAACTGGCCACCTTGAGCCTTCATCACAGCCACCATGCTGGCCGGAGTGACGTGTCCCTGGGTCACTCTGTGGCCAGGCACCCCTCGTGCTGCCCGAGGGACACAGGTCGCTCCCACAGCACACTGAGCACACCAAGGCACTGGCCAGCTGGTTCACCGAGCTGGTTCCTACCGCTCTGCCGGGGATTATCCTCCAGCTGGGACAGTGGGTGGCTACAAGGACATGGCCACAGCAGAGCCCCACACCTGGGGTGGTTCAGCTCCTGACACAGCTTTGCTCACACAATCCCAGAATGTCAGGGGTTGGAAGGGACCTCGGAAGCTCATCCAGTGCAATCCCCCCGGAGCAGGAACACCCAGCTGAGGTCACACAGAAGGTGTCCAGGCGGGTTTGAATGGCTGCACAGAAGGAGACTCCACAACCTCCCTGGGCAGCCTGGGCCAGGCTCTGCCACCCTCACCAGGAAGAAGTTTCTTCTCATCTTTCAGTGGAACCTCCTGTGTTCCAGTTTGCACCCATTGCCCCTTGTCCTGTCACTGGTTGTCACCCAGAAGAGCCTGGCTCCATCCTCCTGACACTGCCCCTTTCCATATTGATCCCCATGAATGAGGTCACCCCTCAGTCTCCTCTTCTCCAAGCTCCAGAGCCCCAGCTCCCTCAGCCTTTCCTCACACGGCAGATGCTCCACTCCCTTCAGCATCTTGGTGGCTGCGCTGGGCTCTCTGCAGCAGTTCCCTGTCCTTCTGGAACTGAGGGGCCACAACTGGACACAATATTCCAGATGTGGTCTCACCAGGGCAGAGCAGAGGGGCAGGAGAACCTCTCTGACCTACTGAGCACCCCTTCTGATCCAGCCCAGGTCCCATTGGCCTTCCTGGCCACAAGGGCCCAGTGCTGGCTCATGGGCACCCTGCTGTCCCCAGGACCCCCAGCTCCCTTTCCCCTCCACTCCTCTCCAACAGCTCATTCTCCAACTTAGACTGGAACCTGCGGTTCCCCTCAGCCTCTCCTTGGCCAGGCCCAGCCCAGCTCCAACCCTCTCCTTGTCCCCATGTCCCACTGAGGTCAGTGTCCACGGACCGCTCTCCAGTGTCTCCATGTCCCTCTTTACCCAGGGCCACCTCACCTGTGACCATCCCCGTGCTGGGTACAGCAGCTTCCTGAGCACATTCCTGGGGCAAACCAGGCATGAGGTGACATTATGTGACCAGAGCCACCCGTGGTGTCCACCATCACCCCCAGACCCTGCCCAGCAAGGTCCAGCCACCACCTCCCCTCTGCTGATGGACATTCCTCACAACTCCAACTCCTGAGGCCACCAGACACGTTCTAGCCAGCGTAGAGCAGGATCGCATCTTGCATTTTACATCAAAAAGTTTATTTAAAAAAAAACACCCACCCTAAAAACTCAGTACCAGTCACAGACATCTGTAAACTAGAGACCAAAGCCCCAAACCACATGAAGAACAGAGATCTCAGCCCCATGGCCTCCTTTCCACTGTTTCTTCACCTGCAAGGACTGGGCAAGAGGGGGAAGAGGACATGGTCTCAGTTTGGAAGGGCAAAGAGCATATTTCTGCTGAAGGAATAATTCCAGAGATAAGAGATTCTGCCAGAAATACTGGAAATGATGCTGCCAGAGACTGGAGACGATGCTGCCAGTAAAAGCCCATCTTGTCAGCAGCCCCAGGAGGAAGCTGCTGGCTCTGAACGGTACCAGCAGACAAGGGCAGACCCCAGGACAGCGAAGCCACCACGTCACCCATCAGGTGCCACCACAGAGCAGCCCACAGGCCTCACGCGGCTCTCAGCTGGTCCTGGCAGGGAGGGTGGTTAAATCCCTTCCTAGAAGCTTCACAGCTCCAACCAAGGGCCCTGAGAACAGCCAGGAGGTGGTTTTAACTCGTCCAGCTGCCAAGAAAAGTCTCAAACACGGGGAAAGAGGCTCCTTCGGTCTCCGTGCAGCAGTTCCGGCAGTTCTTGTCCTCTTTGCCTGCCCAGGCAAGCTCCGATTTCTGCTTCAGAACCGAGCAGAGCTGAGGCTCGTACGCGCTGTCCCTCACGTTGACGCGAGTCCTCTGCAGCAGGTCCCTGTCCACGGGCCGGGTCCCGCTGTCCCGGACACCCCCGAGCGTGGAGAGCAGCTGCACATCCCAGTCCGACTCAGAACCGCTGCTGGAGCCGAGCTCAGCCCGGGCGTTACGGGGCGGGAGCGCGGGGCACGGCGCCCGTTCTGCGCCGCCGGGTACTCCGGGTGCTATTTTTTCTGCTGCTCTGACACAGAGCGAGCAGCAACATCTGCCCTCAGCCACAGGCGGTTTTGGAGAGGGCAGCCGGCCAGTAGGACAGCTGGTCTGGCTCACCGCGCTCCCCGGATCAGGACTATTCTCATTTCGGGGTGTGCTTTCGTTCTCCCCTCCCAGCTGCTTCCTTTGGGAACTCACGTTTGCTCCGATCCAGCCACGCTCGCTGATGGCGCCCGCTGCGGCAGCAGAACCCGCAGGCACAGCTTCCAGGGAGCCTGGCCACGCTGCAGGGTGCTCAGGGCTCCTGTGCGGGCTCAGCTCCAAATCCGGAGAGCTACGAGCCCCGTTGGAGAGCTCTGTGCTCGGGGACCCGCCATCAGCCCCCGCAGCGGCCCGGCCGGGCTCCGATGTCTGTCCCACACCCTGTGTGCCCATCGCACCGTCCGCTGGGCTTGGGTGCCGATCCGGATAGAGGCCGCCCCCCAGCTCCAGCCTGGGTTTCTTCCCCGCCTGGCTGCTCCGCCTGGAGAGCCGGCGTTTCCTGCAGGCGGGCAGGGGAGGGCCGATAGATCCGAGTGTTTGCTGTTTATCAGATTCAGATGAAGAAGCAATTGCCTCCCCAACGATGCGAGTCCCTGAGCCCAGGTCAGGAGCCAAGCCCAGATCTGTGTCCCCCACCGCAGCCTCCTCTGCGGCCCCACAGCCCGCCCTGGGCAGCCCCACAGCGCAGCCCCACAGCCCCCGTCCTGCGCTGGGGTTCCCGACCCCATCCCCAGCCAGGGAAGGGCAGCGTCCCTCAGTCTTCAGGTCACGATCACGCTCCGGATCAACGAACGGTTCCACAGCACCGTGCTCAGGCTGCTGCGTCGCCTTTCCCAGCATCTCAATTCCTCCAGTACCTTGTGCTTGAGGCACTAAGTGTTCATCTGTCAGGCAGGAGCGCAGCACCCTGAGGAGAACCATCAGTTAGTGTTCGCCCTCTCCAGGCCCAGCAGCACCCTCCCTCCCCTGAGATGAAGCGTTTTCTGCAGTACAGGATGTCTCAAGCCCTTGCTCCAGAGGCAGCAAGACATTTTAGAGCTCAGCAAACAGCAATAGCGCTGCTGGCAGAGGAGACGGGCAGCATGAGGGATCTATCAGCAACCCACGGTCTGGGCACGGAGCTACAGAGCAGCGGGGTTTGCATCACACACAGGGATGGAAGAGCTGGGCCCAGCTGTCCTTTCTAGTTTAACAGGCACTAGGAGTCCGTGAGGAGCTCCCTGAAGCAGAGAAGCCACAGAAACTCAAGAATGTCTCTCGTGGCTCGTCTAAACCTCGCCTGGCAGGGGCAGGGTTGGTTCTGCACTCAGCTGCAGCCCCTGCTCTCCAACAGCCGGTTCCCTGGGAGAGTTACGGACCAGCACCACAGCAGTGCGGAGCCGCGGGCCGCGTCCCCGCGAACGTGCCGGGTAGATCACGCTGCCTCCTGGCTCCAGGAGTGACCAGATCACAGAATCACAGTACGCTAGGGATTGGAAGGGACCTCAAAAGCTCATCCAGTCCAATCCCCCTGCTGAAGCAGGACACCCAGATGAGGTTACACAGGAAGGCATCCAGGCGAGTTTTGAATGTCTCCAGAGAAGGAGACTCCACAACCTCCGTGGGCAGCCTGTTCCAGTGTTTCGTCACCCTCACTGAGAAGAAGTTTCTTCTCAAATTTAAGTGGAACCTCTTGTGTTCCAGCTTGAACCCATTACCCCTTGTCCTATCATTGTTTGCCACCGAGAAGAGCCTGGNGCCCCAGCTCCCTCAGCCTTTCCTCACACGGCAGATGCTCCACTCCCTTCAGCATCTTTGTTGCCCTACGCTGGACTCTCTGCAGCAGTTCCCTGTCCTTCTGGAACTGAGGGGCCCACAACTGGACACAATATTCCAGATGTGGTCTCACCAGGGCAGAGTAGAGGGGAAGGAGAACCCCTCTCGATCTACTAACCAGCCCCCTTCTAATAAACCCCAGGATGCCATTGGCCTTCTTGGCCACAAGAGCACAGTGCTGGCTCATGGTCATAATCCGCGGAGACTTACTTGTCCGACTGCTCCACGAAGCCGTTGGTGAGCTGGGCGATGACACGATCCACAGGGGCGTACTGCGAGTCGTCCAGCGCAAACCGCCTGTGCTGGGGGCTCCGGAGGTGCTGGAAGTGGCAGAGACTTGTTTAGCAACACTTACCCTTTCACAGGAGGGGAAATTGGCAGCAACAGCCACTTCCCACGGCCTGAGGGACCAGAGGGCAAACAGCCTTTTCACCAGGCTGAGCCGTTGTTTGGAAGCAGCTTTGGGAAGCGCGGGCACCGCTGTTCCCCCGGCTGCTTGCACGAGCGTTCCGTTCCCATAGACACCTGCTGCCGAGGAGCTCGTGTCTCCATCGCACAGCAGCCCACAGCTTCCCACCGCAGACTGAAAACCCGGGCTCCAAATAGCGACTGTCTACTGTCAAAAGTTGGGCTCTGAAAGCCACATTGTTTGACATCTTCCAGGAGATAAAACCCCCTCTTTTTAATCAGCCCGTGCCCTCCCGCTGCCATGGAACAGGCTTCCTACTTCACGGATCAGGTAACAGGGTGATTCTTGAGGCCGCCTTAGCCCCAGAGATGAGCACGTTGTGCTCCAATCTTCAAAACCATTGTTTGCCCAGCCCAGGAGGGCAGAGCACAGATATACTGTGGTTCTCTACAAGGCTGATCCCACAAGGTACCACAAAGGCTGTATCATCAAATCATTAAATAGTCTGGGTTGGAATGGACCTTCCCAGGTCACCCAGTGCTCCCCCTGCCATGACAGGGACATCTTCAGCAGCTCAGGTTGCTCAGAGCCCCGTCCAGCCTGGCCTGGGATGTCTCCAGGGATGGTTCAGCCACCACCTCTCTGCCCAACCTGAGAGAACAACACCCTCAGAGGAAAAAACTCCATCCTCATGCCCAGCCTGAATGTCTGTACCAATCTCCCTGCCTTCCAAAAGGGTTTGTGCTGATAACAGGCATGACACAATTAATGAAGCCACTGAGCAGACCCCGTAACTTTTGCAAGGAACCACATCCCCGTGGAGCCTTTACCTTCTGCAGCTCTTCAAAGGTCTCTTGGCAGCACTCACAAAATCCCCTCTTTTTCTTGGGCACAGTGACCGGTGTGGATCGAGGGCTCTTCTCCCCGTCGCTGCGCATCGGACAATCCTCGGCAGCCCTGCGAGGAACAGAAACGTCTTTCCTGCCCTGCGAAGAACAGAAACATCTTCCCTGCCCGTGCTTGACAGCACCAGCAGGTTCCAGCCGCACAGGTGGTGGCCGCGCTGCTTGGAGCTGCACCAAACCAAACCAAACTCAGGCTCCTGTCGCCCACATCCAGAGAGTGATTCTCTAGATCTCTAGATCTAGATCTAAGAACCAGCAAGGGCTGAAGTTAACAGAGGAGTCGGGCTGAAATTTGCACAGAAGGAGCCACAACCTACCTGGCTCTGCGAGAGTTCAAGAGGCTTTTTGGAGGCTCGAATGGGCTGGAGCTTTTGGGTGCCTGGAAGTTCAGGTCGGGAAAGGTTTTGAACTGGTGATGGAAGGGTCGGAATTGCCTGAAAGCAGCAGATCAGAGATCAGACATGGCACGGTTAGAGCTGTCCCTCCCTCCGAGGGCCTGAAGATGCCATCTCATTTATGAGATGCCCATCACTTTCCTTTCATTTGGCTGTTCCAGAGATTTCCCAGTTGTCACTGGAATACTAAACCTGACTCCCAGTAACTGCACTGGTACGGGGATGTTCTAGACAGGGGCAGCTAAACTCCAGCATTTGCCCCTGAGGCACATGAGCAGCAGCCAGTGCAGTATTTTCAGCACGGGGAGGTTTTGGTTCCCAGACATCTCTCTCTTCACACTTTATTGCATGCAGCATGCAAAAACTTAATATTGACCCTGCAGTTGCCTTAAATGTTGTCTTCAGGACAATTAATTAGCGCTCCGGATACCGTTAGAGTTACAGAGTTCGAAACACCACAGAGATCAGATCCCCTTGTGCTGACGCTGTAATCAAGTTACAAGCCCTGACCTCCTGCGCTTCAGCGTCTCCTCATTTCAGAGAGCTCAAGGAGATTAAGTGACCCGCTGAGGATCACAAACGGAACCCGAGCAAGAAGTAAACTCTGTTGTCAAGTCTCGTTTAGCACCTTTTCTGACACACGAGCCCCTAGGTTGTTTCTCTAAACTCCGTTTGCCTCCCTCTACGAGAGGGTCAGCTTCCCAGTGTGTAACAAGGTCTGCAGAGAACTCGTCCTCTGCCTCGGGCCAGAACGTTCCCTGCAAATAAAACCAAGAAAGGGGTCGCTGGGAGCCCCGGAGCTTTTCAGGTGTGACATTTCGAAAGATGTAATTTACCTGCTCTGGTCTTCAACCTTCAGAAATGGGGGCTTCAGTTTTCCTGCTGGAAAGAAAGCCGGTTAGCAGCTACCCTGGCCAAATTCCCGACTTATTCATCGATTCTCCAACAGAACTGGGCTACGGAGCCAAGCTCATCAGGACTTCTGACACCGGTGAATGCCAAGTGATGGTTTAACGCAGCCAAAACAGCTCTTGGGGTCATCTACAACAGTCTTCACCTCTCGAGTATTAAATAGGGCAACCAAACCCTCGATGCAGCCCAACTGTGACTGTTCCCACCTCTGAGAGAACACCCAGCGAAGCCCCTCATGTCTTTAAGGGCTACTCAGCCTCATCAGCCCACGGCCTGACCCCAAGTCTCCAGTTCTGACTCGAATCCTACAAAAAACTGTCACGCGTCCTCAACATAACCTGCCAAGCACAAGAGACGAGTTTATAAGAAACAAATTGCAGTTGTACAAGCTCAGAACTCTGGTTTAGTGCTAGAGTTTGGTTAGGTTACGGTCAGACTCGATGATCCCGAGGTTCTCTTCCAACCGAGATGATTCTATGATCCACCCTCCCAACATCTTTTTTCTCTGTCTACCTTCCCACGAGAGCCCCAAGTTCAGAGCGGCTCGGGCCAGGACGGTCGATTCTAAGCGGTAAGAGCTGCTGGAAGCAAATCAAGGTGCCGCAGGGCCAAGAACACGCTGAGGAGCAATATCTGGCCTTGGCTTGGTCCCTGAGGAGGGCGACCAGCAGCTACGCAACATCTTTTTTCTATATTAAGGGATAATGTATATTAAGGCATAATGCACTTTAAGGGAGAGAAGAAAGGCTCCACAGCACTTTCAGGGAAAGGTTTTCAAAGCCAGGCTGGGAGAAGGGGCTACCAGGTCCCTCCTGTCTCGCAGGTACGTTCAACCGGCGAGCGATAACGTTACACTCAGCCTGGAAATCCGAGCACGGATCTGGTTAAGAAACAAACAACCAGCAAGGTATTCCCACAGGAATACCTGCCTGACCCTGAAACCAAACCCCTCCTGCTCCCCTGCTGCCTCTGAAGGGTGAGGTGCTTTGTCTTCTCGTGATCCTGCCACTCAACGCTATTTTCTCCAAAGAAATTTCCACCTCCTTCTCCAGAAAGGCTGAGTCCACCCGTCCTCAGCCGCTCGTTCCTCGAGCCGCGTCCTGAGCTTGCATCAAATGTGCTGTTATGTCACTGAAGCAGCTATTTAAGTACAGGATCGATTTTTTTTTCCACGTAAACGCTGCCAAGCACTCAGCGCTTCTGAAAGCCGGGCCACGTTCAGGACCCAGATAGAGCTGAGGCCCTGAGCTCTCCCGGCAGCGCTGAGCGGTGACAAACGGCTCAGCTGTCACCACGAGTGCCCAGGCGCGGCTCAGCGTGTGCCACAAGGAAGAGCTCTGAGCTTGCAGCACACAATCTGCCTCATCCGACAGATTTCCCAGCCTTTTTTTTTACCACCTTCCTCCCCCCAAAACTGGAAAATAATCCTTCAAGTAGCACACCCAGAATCCAGGTTGGAATCTGCTCGAAGATACGACTGAGCATTCACTCCGTGACGAGCAAAGTCACACAAGTCACAAATAATGAACTTACGTCACCGGTGCCAATCTCAGAACCACAATTGGCTCTTGTCTAATTGCAGATGAGAACCTGTTTTCTTTCCTCCCTTCCCTCCTCCTTTGGAAGCATTATCCCTGGATGGGTGTCTCAGCAGCACAGAAGTGAGTGGGCTGGGAGGAACACGCTCTCCTCTGTAGGATGCATTATTCTCCAGAACGTCGCCCGAGCCAGCAGCACAGCTCTCGGGTGCCTCGCGATTCCACGCTGCAAATGGCTCGGGGGATTTTTAAAACCGCTGCCCGAAATCAAAGGCAGAACATGCCCAGCTGCAGCTGGACTCCGATGACGAGTTACAAACCCATTCAAGAAAAACCGCCCTGATATTTGGCACATTTGGGATTGCCGGAGCTTCAGATGGATTTTTAAATTGTAAAAGCGGCTTCTTCAAGCAGCTCTGCGGCCGAGCGTAAATAGGAGCACAACTTCAGGCCTACCTTTGCGAACTTTCGATCCGGATTCAGGGCATCTTGCCTAAAGAAAAGGTGACAAATTTAGTACGGGAGCCAGCGCGGGCAGAACTGTAATTACTGATCCCAGAGCAGCAAAGCGAGATTGCAGCAGTTTCACCCACCCCTTCTCCTACCTCAGAGACCAGATCACCTCCTCCTGATAATTTTGTCTCCCAAGTTACCTCGAGTTAGTTTAAATACGATTTACAGGCTCCACTCTCTGATCTTATGCCCTGTTTGCTCCCTGACCCCTCCAATGCATTAAAAATACTTCAGAAAACCAGTGTACTAACCACGTATGATCTTTGTTTTACCCTAAGCCCCTCACAAGCCCAATTCAGTATTAGTTGTGCCACAGAGGATGTCGATAACTAAAAGCTGCCTCATTCTCACTGGTTTTACCCCCTCTTTATAAAAAGGTAACACTCTTTGAATTGGGTCATCTCCATCAATAAGCAGAAGCACCAGGTTGCCCAGCGTGGGGTGAAAACCCAGGAGATCACCCCATTAGCACCAGAGGAGCTGGAAGGACCGCTCAGAGCTACCGAGGGATCCCGAGCACCTCAAACTGGATGGAGTTCAGACAGTTACCTCCGTCTTCTGGCAGCGTTTCCTCGCTCCCGAGATGGCACGCAGCAGCTGTCGAGTGTATGAGAACATTTCTGCACAGGTGGGATGTCAAAGAGCCAAAACTCAATGAGAGAATCACAGAGTGTCAGGGGTTGGAAGGGACCTCGAAAGCTCATCCAGTGCAATCCCCCGGAGCAGGAACACCCAGATGAGGTCACACAGAAGGTGTCCAGGCGGGTTTGAATGGCTGCACAGAAGGAGACTCCACAACCTCCCTGGGCAGCCTGGGCCAGGCTCTGCCACCCTCACCA
>VWYH01011278.1:106274-124696 GCA_013399365.1 Pampusana beccarii | reverse complement strand
CTTGTAATGAATGAGATACTTGCAGGGGAAAAAAAATCCACCACTGGATTCAGTGCACTAATGACGTTTTTCCCTTGGTTTATCTAAGTTACAGTCATGTCTCTCTACAAAGGAGTAATTTGGGTATGGCATTGTGCTCCAGCTGTGAAGGACACGCTCCCGTCTGAACTCACAGATCGCTGGGCCGGGCAGCTCAGCCTGACCGACGCGAACCCTCTTGCACGGGGCATCCGAGAGAGCTCAGCGCCCAAACAAAACCACGGTTTGGTGCAGACTGAGCTGATATGCGACGGAATCTGCGTGAGCACAGCACAAAATGTGACTGCAAACCAGGTCAAATCTCTGCAGCCATCGGGTCCGTTGGGTCTTGTTTCTGTGAGCAGGGGAGGCCGCTCAGGGTGACCCCCCAGGCCGCGATCCCTGACACATCCCACCTTGGTAAGTGACTGTTTTGCACACATAGAACATTTAAAACATGTAGCATAAGCTCACATGATAATTTTTATATCCCATACTGACTTTATATCTAGTAAATAGTAGAGCGTTGACTGCCAATCCACCTGTACGTACTCAATATTTTACATACCTGGATTTATTTATCAGAGCTCAATACATTAACTGCTAGATCAGATCTGCCCCAGTGATCGCTGACTCTTCCAACAACCTCTGACCAGACCTCAATAATTAACTGAAAATGACAATTAACAGATCCAGTTCCAGGAACCGAGGCCATGAAGACAACCACAGAACAAACATTCTTCAACAAAAGCTCATTTATTTCCTACCAGACTAAGTCAGTACAGTTTTGCTTTCAACATCAACGCGTCCTAGGCTCAACTTAACAAATCTTCAGGCAGTGACCTGTGCTGTGCGGATCGTACCTCGTTCTCCTGCCCCAACACTCACCCCGGCAGGATTTCGGTCCTTTCAGTGATCGACACAGTTTGTCCGCTCTCTGCTGCATTCTCATTCAGTTTCTCACATCATCTCATGACAATTTATGTGGTGCGATTTCCACAAGTAGGAAGAACACAGACATTTAAAATAATCAGGGTATCTAGGCAAGGACAGCTGAACAAATTTAATCCACACATTATAAACGCGATGCTACAAGTGTTAAAACCCCGGATCTCCTGAGTCACATAATGCGACCGTTTCGTATCAGCGAATAAGTTACTTCTATTCCATACAGATTAAGAAATGCAGATAAACACCAAGGATTAAGAGCTGTCGAAAATGCAGAGGTCAACTAATAAGCCTAAAATACGACAACCAAATTTCAAACCAAACTAGCGAAAGACGGAACTTTAAGAAAACCCAAATTTCAGAACTTTGTGATACCTCCTCAAATTTTCAAGTGAGGGTATTAAAAACAAGGCTCATTATTTCAGATGCTGCACAACTTTTGAGAGGATCATCCTGTGTGCATGTCGTATTTTGATTATGTTTAAATACTTTAAAACAGAGGTTCTTTTCTTTTCTTTTTTTCTTTTTTTTCCCCCTAAGAGCACGCCCAAATGATTTGAAGACGTTCACTAACTTGCATGGTTTCACAACAGCGGTTCTGCCACACCAGTCATTTAGCAGAACCTGGTGCATCTCTTTTCAAAAACTCAGATTCTAAAATCTCAAATTCATAAATATTTATATTTTAAATATTTAATTTTACATGAATATTGGGTATTCTTAGCTTTTTTTCCCTCCTGTTTCCAGGTATTAGTTTGATAAGGAAACCATTTTTACATCACAATCTTCTCTGATACTGAGCGGACACCCTGTTACGACTCCAGTCTTTAAGAATCATTATTTTAAAACGTGCTTCCTAAAGCAAAACTAAAAGAAGTTATCGGAAGAGTTGTACACCAGGGTTCACCTGCGGAACTTAAATAATACCTTGGCTGTTAATTAATTAGTCTGATTATTTTTTTAAGTTAACATTCACCAGTTTGGCTTTCTAACATAGCGATGCTGCCTGTCACACGAACAGTTTAGAACCCAAAAGCCCTTAAAGCAAATGCAACTTTCTCAAGACTCAGCTTTAAATAGGAATATTAGTAGTTCAAACTTCACAAATAATTAAAAAGAATTAGCGTGTCACCGATCGCACACACAGACCGCAGTTTGGTTAGTGCTTGCTCGCCTCAGCGCGTTGATTGAGGCCGCTGCTGTTTTCAGATGGTTTTTCCTCCGGCTGTGCCACCTCCTGAAGAGTTTTCTCCTGATCCGGTTTTGCGGCCGGAGATTTCGGTAAGGTCATCTGGAACGCGCACCAGAGAGTCGTCCGCGCTTTACGCGTCGCTACGCTCATCTCTTTAATCGCCAAAGCGAGAGCAAACACGTCTGCGGGGAGGAAACGGCGTTTTAATCTTTATTATATCCCAGCAAGTCTGTTTATTTGGGATTAATTCACCTAAAACCAGCACAACTTCTAGGCCCTTTTAGTGTTGGATTTTGTGTCTGTCTCTTTATAAGGTTATAAAAGTCGAATCTAAGGAAGTAATGGTATTTAGGCCCTTGTACAAAGAGTATATGGAATTTAGGTTATTTATTTTCTAAAGCTCCTCGGTAGCTGTCACCTGTTAGTAGGAGCTCTGGCTTTGCTGTTCTGTGTTCACACGCACCGAAGGCATCTCCCCCATCCTGCGCGAACCGAACGTTCCCAGCAGCCCCTCCAGACCCACCCAGCGGATCCTTTGCCCATCTTGTCAAGAAATTCTTAAGACAGGTGAAGGAACAGCTCATTTATGGCATTTTATTAACGCCCACAGACATTGTGCACCCCAAATTGATTTGATCCATTTATCTCTAAACTCCAGCTTTAGTGTCCTCTCAAAACTACCATCTACACCCCATACACTCTGCCTTCCTCACTGCTTTACACGCTGAAATATAAAACTTTAATATAAAACCCCTCACACTTCAATTTTTAATAGACTTGCAATACGTGTAGAATTTTTCAGCTACCTTAAAAAAGTAGGTAAGTGTAGTTATACCTCTATCATCCTGGCACCTGGGAGCTCCTTGCCTCTGGCGATTGGAAGCATTTACAATTTCATCCTTCCTACGCGACTGCACGACGTGAATCACCTCCAGGTGCTTCTCAAGAGCGGTGGAAATGTTGGCGTGAAGGGGAGAACTGCGAAGACGCTCCATTTTTCCCAGTAAAGTCACAACCTAATGCACATTTGACACGTTACAGGAGTTCAAATTACACTCAGCTAGACTTACAAGAAAATTAACTAGATTAGAAGAAGAAATTAATGACAACCATTATTTTCTTTTGAGAATAGTTCATAAAGTTACAATGGAAGGAGTTAAATTCTTACCTAGGATTTTTTCTTCTTCAAACCCGAAGCTGTAGGATACCTGGGTGTGCACAGCACAACAGCAAAGCTCAAATACCCAAATTTTAGCACACCCAGCTTACTAGTTAATAATGGATATATAAAACTTTGAGACAACCACATAACAGGAGGTGTTCCACGACAATTTGCGTGGTCCCACTTTCCATCAGTACTTCCAGGTTGGATGCTCCACACGAAAGCTCTTTCAGAGAATATCAAGCACAAACACTCAGAAATAATCCGGTTTTGTTCAGTCAATCGAAAAATCTACATCTTTGTTGCCCTGTTCATCTTAAGACAGTCACATTACTAAGAATTTCCCCTTGGTGAGTGATTCCTCAGCCATGGTTCACAGCCCATGGAAGAACCTGGTTACTAGTCTGCAATTCCAAAATCGGAATCGTTACTGTTTGAAAATCACCAGATTTGTTTTTGAAGAAAAAGTCAGATTTTTAGGGAGCAGCACAGTAGGATTACACAAACAAGAGAAACAAAGATGAACCTGACTCTTAGTTAACAGTATGTCCACATCTGTAACAGAACATAGGTTCTGCAGACCTTATACTAAGCCTGGGAGAAGCACCAGGTGCCTGAAAGCAAAATCCACAGCAGTCAGCAAAGCTGGGCTGCCCCAGCGAAACAACAGGAACCACCCAAGGATCAACCACTCAGTGGCCAAGCCCCCCGGGCTTTTCAAAAGTTCATCCTGCACTCCCAGAGACATTTCCTTCCACTCACGACACAGAGGCATTAACTAAACCTGCGCTGGTCTTGTAAAGCACAACTGATCCCTTTTGACTGTCACAGGGCTCGCAGAGCAATTCAGATCCTCCCTGGGAAAAGCAGCAAGTACCAGCGACAGGAATTAGGACTGGTGTTCCAGGCCCAGCTCTGAGCACTGTTCTTCACAAAACTGGATTTGGGACAGAGACTAGAATGTTTTCCCAGCCCATACAGATGCCCTGACTACTAGAAATCATAGAATCATACTGTTTTGGGTTGAAGGGACCTTAAAGCTCCCCTAGTGCCACCCCTGCCATGAGCAGGGACATCTTCACCAGCTCAGGTTGCTCAGAGCCCCGTCCAGCCTGGCCTGGGATGTCTCCAGGGATGGTTCATCCACCACCTCTCTGGCCAACCTGGGCCAGGCTCTCACCACCCTCAGGGCCAACAATTCCTTCCTCATGTCCAGCCTCAATCTCCCTCCTTTAGTTTCAAACCATCACCCCTTGTCCTATCACAACAGGCTCTGCTCAAAAGTCTGTCCCCATCTTTCTTCTCGGCCACTTTTAAGTCCGGAAAGGCTGCACTAAGGTCTCCCTGGAGTTTCTCTTCTCCAGCTGAACACCCCAGCTCTCTCAGCCTGTCCCACAGCAGAGCTGTTCCAGCCTCACATAATTTCTGGGGCTCCTCTGCCCCTCTCCAGCAGGTCCATGTGTGTCCTGTGCTGAGGACCCAGAGCTGGACCAGCACTGCAGGGGGGGCTCACCAGAATGGGGCAGAGGGGACAATCGCCTCCCTAAGCTCTTATTTCCCCTCTCTGGCAAAAATCAGTCCAGAACCAAAGAGTTTCACCAGGACAGACTGAATGCCCAGCCTCAGTTTACCGCACAGTGGGGTGACTGGTGTTCCCCAGTGACAACAGGGCTGTGGATTTACACCTCCCCAGACACAAGGAAGATGAGGTACAGTCGCGGAGGGGAGATCCTGGTTTAAAGTTTGTTCTCCGACTATCGGGCAGTGATGCCATCGCGAAGGCAGCTCCTCTCACCTCTCCATCAGCCATGCAGCCTTGCAACAGCAAGTGGAAGTATCCAATGAGAAAACCAAAGCAAAGTGTGTGACCACCAAGAGGATTTAACTAGATGCTGCACCCTATGAGGAGTTAATCCCAGATTCAGTCAGCTCAACCTCCACTTGAACTTTTGTACCACTGTTTCTCTTTGGCCACCAGCTTTTTGACATTAGAATCCAGGTTCAACAGCCCCACTGTGCTTCTGAGCATCTTGAACGGTACTTTTCGGTTGCTACCTAACAAGTGTTTGAGGCTCCACACCCCAAAGTTTGGTTCCTCAAATGCCTACAGAAGATTAAGTCCTTTTTAGGTGCAGTTTTAAAGTTTGTGGCTGTTCGGCTTACGCAGCAAACTAATAACGTAAAATTCAGGCTGAAGTTGCATCAAATAACCATTCTGCATTAAAACAACACAAGATTCTTGAGCAAATATGTATCAAATTCATACAAACTTGCTTTTTTTCTCCACAAATACCACCTCTAATATGGTCTACCAATCTACAGCAAACATTTCTCTGCCGAGCTGCTCAAAACAGCAGAGCACAAAACGCAGGCACGTTTTAAAGCTGTGCAAGTGTTGGGCTACATGACTGGCTTCTGGTGCCTCAGGCACGTTTTGTGCTGGAAACCACAGTCCTGGCACGGCCGGTCTCACCGTGAGCTCCCTGGTAACAGCAGCAGCGAACCCGGAGCTGTAGATATTCCAGCAGGGACTGCTGAGATATTATTCCCTGCAGAGCATTTAAGAACAAAGCTATTTTGGGAAAAGCTGCTCTGATCATTTCACATATACTGAACCATAAGTTCTGTGTGACAAGTTAAAAAAAACACCCCAAACTATTAAGTCCTACAACTCACTCTGGCTTGTTCACGTAGCTGATCCACAATTAAGCGATCAACTCTTGATGGGTTCGATGTCAGCCTTGGAATTGGAGTGTTGTTCGCACTGGAAACCTTTTTCCCTTGGAAATTCTTAGCAAGAGCTGATTCAGTCTGCAGGAAAACAAAAGAATTATCCCCTGAAGAATGTAAGCTGCCAAATGAGTATTATTACAGAAACAAGAAAAAAAAAATCAGATGTATAATTTCTTTCCCTTAGGGTTTTGGATTTTTTTTTTAAAGCAGATAATGAGGATTCAGGCATTTAGGATTTAATCATTTGGTAAGACAATCACCTGTTTGAAGTGAACAACTGTTTTATTCAAAGCAGTTCAACTAAAGTAATTATGGAATAGAACGTGTTTCAGAAGTGCTATGTCTTCTCACACTCTGACTACAGCCTATACTAATTTTGCCTGTAAATAAAATGAAGGCAAATTAGAATTACAAGGCAAAAAAAATGAGCAAACAAATGGGGACCTCACCCACAAAATTAGAAGAAAATGGTTTAAGTCAGCAATTAACCTACATTTTGTATGGATATAAGTACAGGAAGCTTTTTTAAAAATTTTGTTGAAATAATATTTTATTCAGCCATCAGAAAATGACTTTGAAACCTGACTGCATGACTTCAAATTTCATTCTCCTCCCGTTGCTACCTCACTCTGCAACACCCCTAACAATATGTAGCTAGCTAAATCTATTTTTAATTTCTTGGATTGTCTTGCTGTGGGGTCCTCATAAAGCTGCAGCCTCATTTTCTCCACCACACCCCCTGCCACACACGTGCCAACTCTTTCTCTTTCGCACGTTTCTATGGAACCCTTGACATCCGTCTCTCCTCTTTAACTCGAGCCCATATAGAACTCCCTGAATCTTTTAGTTCAGGTGTTTTAATACTACCCTTCTTCAGCCTCTAATTCTGGGGGAAAAAAAAAGCCTCTTCAAATACATCTTAGTTTTAAACCTTCAGGGAAACAGGAAGTGAGAAAAACTCATTGGAAGAACTAAAAGTGTAGGGCTTAAGAAACGGAATTAATTATTGAAAGGATTGAAGTTTAGTCCCGATTCAGAATATAGTGACTAGATTTGCTTTCAAAGTTTCCAGACGCATTGCATTTATTGTGTTAAGAACTGTGTACAGTGGCTTTGTCAGTCACACAACACAGCTTCTCCAGCCCCAACACAGGGACTGAAAAACCCACTGAATTCCTGCTTCAAATACAACATTCAATACATTAGTTGTGCTCCTGACCAGGCTACAAACATTCAAACTTTCTGTTTTCAGTCCTAAATATACAGGGAACTCTTAACTTTGAAGTCCTATTAAGCATTTTCGTTCATAACAGCGAGAAGTACCCGTGATCTCTAACTGGACTGAGCAGGATGAGATCTACAGCAAATCTGTTAAATGGCACATTAATTTAGTTTATTATTTTTTTTACCTTCTTTCTTTCCTTCTCCAAAGCTCTCCACTGTTCATAACATTCTTCTAGTCTAACATGAAGTTCGCTGGCAGGCGCACTACGGCTTTTAACTTGCCTTTGAAATCCAAACGCTGGGACAAAACCAGGGAAAGAACCGTCCCCATACATCTTATCATTAAAATAGGGGTAGAAGCGTTTTAAATCGTCGCGGGAGACCAAGTCCTGAGGCTCCATCAGCGGGACAACGGAACGGCCGAGCAGGCGAGCGGATCTGAGGGGGAACGTGCCAGATCCAAGCTGCTGGTTCCGCCTGAAGTCGCCCATCATGCCGTTACTGGAAAAGCTGGGAGGCTGCAGGCAGGTGACAGGATTGACGGCGTTACTGTCCCCACCGCCCTGCCGGAGGTTCAGCTGACCCTGAGACTCCGCTAAATCTTGGTACACGTTCTGCAACAACCCCTCGGCGTGTTTTTGTCCTTCCAGGTCGTAATGCTCGCTCTGCGGCTTCACTTGGAAACGGTGTTTGTTCATGTTTTCAATGATCCCAAACTGCTGAGCTGAATAATTGTCACAGAAGCCATTTGGCTGCTTTAACTTCTTTTCACTTAAATACTCGATGAGATTCTCTTCTCTGCCCCTGACTAGTGCCTCCATGCAGGCCACAGACCGAGCTCGTTCTGCAGTGTTATAACCAAAATCGAGACTTGAAAAAACCGAAGGATTATCTTGACAGTACTTGTGAAATAAATTACTATTTAAAGGGAAATTTGACGACGAAAATGGAAAGAAATCATTAGAATGGCTGGAACTTTTTGGAAAAGCAGGTAAATGATTATTCAGTTTCAACAAAGGACTTGGATTCTGAAATGGGACCGAAGCTGCCGTTTTAGTTTGAAGGTTCATCCACGTTGGCCTCACGTTCGCACCTGCTGAAGGGTTTGCCGAGTTTGGCATTAATGGGAGGGATTTACAGTATTCAGAATTCTGAAGATCAGCCTTGGAAAACTGCTGCTTCTCCACACCATTTGCACAATCACTATTCCCTGGACAAGCTGCAAAAGATTTTAGTCCATATTCAAATTTTTGCCCCAAATCCATGCAGAATGAAGCTTCATTTGCAAATTGTTTTTCTGCTAGAAGTCCTACAGCCTTGGGAAATACAAAGTTTTGCTGATCGGAAATGGTGTCTTCTATTTTTTTCTGAGTTCCTGATTTAACCTGAAATAATTTAGTATAGGGTTCTGTGTCCAGAGATGGTGCCTCGATGGTTCCATTTACTAACTTTTTATTTTCTTGGAGGCTACAGTTAGTGCTCTTGTTAGGCTTAGCTTTACTAGCATGAGAATATTCGGTGTATCTACTATAATCTGCGTTTTCGTTATATCTGTGAAACTGCGGAAGAAACGCTTCTGCCCGCTTTTGGTGCAACTGCACATCTGCTCCTTTGGGAAACACCTTCTCCCTTCCATAAGAATAAGCATCGGCTCCCAAGTCTTTGATCACTTCTGAATACCCGACTTGAGGTGTAAAAGTGGTTTTTACGTACGGATAGTTCTGATACATGGGTGTTGTCTTAATATTCTCACTACTCTGCATGTTACAGCAGTTGGCATGATCATTCCTGGGAGGGTATAAACATTGCTCTTCAAGGTCTGTGCCGGTAAACCCATGATAACAGTCGTCTGCCTTTTGCTGTGATGCAAGATTTCCACTTGACGAGTACTGTTTTTCAGCAGCAGACACAGATTCGCTACCATAAAACCCCTGCTGTGAGACAGCTCCGACAGCCGGTCGTTTGGTTTCTGGCAACAGGTCGTGGTGGTCTGCGATCCTGCTCGCGTTCACGGGCCACACTGACTTCAAGCTGGAAGGGCAACTCCTTGGAAAACAAGAAATACACTGTTAGACTCTCATCCGTGGTGCTCCTCCTCCATTCCCAAGTGCAGAAAAAGGTTTAAGAAGCCAGTTCTTCCCTAATAATTTCTCCCGATTGGTTCAAAGACGCCTTACTCCAATTTTTATCCACTAGTGTCATCATCGCAGTTTCCCCTAACTAAATGAGAAAACCGATTCTGTCGTGTATAAACGCACTGTTACGGAGCTACATCCAATGCCTTCACACTCCAAGTGATGTGTATGCACCAAATTATGGCCAGTCGCATCTAGAGATTTACTATCTGTCACCACCAAAACACTCCTGGTTAAGTAACAAGATAACCGTGCTTCCCAAACTACCTGCAGCCTTTCCAAGCCCTGGTACTCCTGACAAAACGCTGCTCTATAGCATCTTATTGCTTCAGAACCACCCGTGTTTTCCACTGCCTTACACTGCTTCCTGCAGGTCAACCAAGAATAAGCATCTCGGCACATTTCCTTTCCTTCCACTAATTACCGTGGATTAACACAGGACAAATAATCCCTGATTGTCAAGGAAAACTGGAAACAGACTAAGTAAAAAATGGAATTGTGCCTGGGAGCCATTCCAGTCACTGCCAAATTTGGCAGCGCTGAAAAGAGTAATCCAACCATACCTGTCTGAAGCAAAGGGATTAGTAAGATCTCTCTTGATCTAAGACTCTCTCTAGTTTTCCCTCACCTCAGCCACGTAACTCAGCCCACATACAGAAATCCTTGGAATTCTTTGGGAGAAGATGGAACAGCAGAGCGGTGCCTGGGTGGGAACCTTGAGAACTGGGTTCCCTTTCTTATCCCTCAGAGCTCGAACACTCAGATTCAGGCAAAAAAAGCAAGTTTTTTAAGTATCCCAGGGATGCTGGACTGGAGCCCTTCTGTGCCAAGTTATTATCACTCTCTAATAGTTTCTAGAATATAGGCATAATACATCTGACATTTACAAATGCAAATATTGCTTCGGTAGCACTAACAAGAAGAAATATTCATTTCACGTGGAATTCTTCTCTCCTGCCAGTTCGGGAAGGTGTGAAAGAGTACGATTTCGTGTTTCACGTATTCTTTACGTGAATTGAAATTAATTAAGAAAGAAACCTAAAGTCTGAATTCATTCTTGATGTAAAAAGAATAGCCCAAGACGTATATTCAAGATTATTGATTTGAACACGGCATTCCCACAATGCTTGTTAAGGACTTATTTATAAAATGCCAATTAAAAAGTTCTGTAAGTATCAGAAAGCCAGAAGCTACTGTGTAATTTGAGTACCTAGAGAAAAGCTTTCAAGCATCACAAGCAAAATATGAGAAGATTAGGGAGAAGGAAAGGAAACTGTAAAAAGCACGAGGACTTGCCAGCAGCAGATGCAAAGCTGAGTAACAGAACACGGACACAGAGCAGCGAGGGCAGCTCTGTTAAAGAACACCAGCGGCGCTCACACCACAACACACTCACCCCTCAGCGCAACACAGCTGCGGTTTCTCCTGTTCATCCAAGATGTTAGACACGAGTCCATATAAATCTGTTTCACTGCCATAATCATTCCTTTCAGGCTGAATCCTGAAAATGAGTCGCTTATTAATTAAAACTACTACTTTATGCAAAATATTTCATAAGTTAAATTAAACATCCATCACCACACACGTTCTCTGTCTGTGTGTACCTGGACTTGACGTTGACCTGGGACACAGTGGGCTGCTTGGGATCGTCTCCATAGGTTGACCATGGCGTGTACAAAAGCGAAGTGTCCACCGGTGCAGAGAACTCTGATGTCGAAAGGGAAGAACTGTAGGTCTGAGGTAGCTCTACGCTTTCTTCATTCTGCATTTAATGTATAACAACACGTGAAATGATCATTTCATTGTTCTGCCCAGTTGGAACTGAGTTCACCCTGGCGTATCCAGGGCATAAGAACCAAGCAAGCCATGTTCTTTTGACATGTAGGTAACTCCTGCTAGTGACCACTGCCCAGTGCATATACAAGTAAAAATGTCAGGCTGTGTCAGCCTAAAACATCTGCACTAGTTTCTAATAATCAACAACCGGAGTCAGGAGACATCCCCCACAACCAGTCATCACAGGTTATTTAAGCTTCTGAAGAAAACTTACACACAATTAATAGAATCACAGAATCATTTCAGTTGGAACAGACCCTCAGGATCATCGAGTCCAACCATAACCTCATTTAGCACTAACCCATGTCCCTGAGAACCTCATCTACACGTGTTTTAAACCCCTCCAGGGATTGTGACTCCACCACTGCCCTGGGCAGCCTGTCCCACTGCTTCACAACCCTTTCCAAGAAGAATTTTCCTAATATCCAACTGAACCTTCCAGAGGAAAGGTCTGCAACCCAACTGAAGTGAAAAGGAGCATTTACCTGTTTGGTTCAAACACGATATACTTTCTGAGCTCTTAGTAAGTGAAAAAAATAACGGTGTTTTCATAGGGTTAGATGTTAAATATACACGATATACTCCCTTATGAGCAAAGTAGTGTTGCAGCTACAGGAAGTGACACACAAACCCAAGTTTAATTCCCAGGAAGGCTTCTGCCTAACTACAGACAGGACTTAACGTCTCAGTTCCCCATGACTGTGAAATGCTTCTGTAAGCACAGAAAGATGCCTGGTTGCTGGACTGAAGGCCACGGAAGAGCCAAGCCACACAAGTCTTGGATAGAGTAAGTAACAGGTCTGTTCTTGAAGGTATTGGGATTGAGCTTTCATTTGAGTCTTTTATCTCGGTGAATGTTTATGGCTACGAAAGGCAAAAAGGAAAAGAAAGCCGACGTACTTCGCTGTCCTGGCATGTTCTGCTGGTCAGACCAAGAGTCCCCTGCTCAGCAGGCTGGTTTATATGAACATTTGGACTCTATGGCTCTGATGTGCCACAGAAATACCTTTTACAATACCTAAGCTGCTGCTTCTGACTTCACAATTTTGTAGAAATAGTAATTTGCTCCTCCCTTTGTTTCCAATTGTTTATGCTAACAGAAGAACAAAGAACACAGTGCAACATTATCCTACTGAACACCACATATGGCTTCATCTGTGACTGTATTACAAAAAGTCACTGTCCTTTCTGCTGAACACTACTATGAAGATTGATTATGAATAAGGCAAACGAGGTGATTTACATTTGCCAGTATAAGCAACCATTTAAGAAATATTTTGTGACCATTTTCATAGAATGACAGAATGGTTTTGGTTGGAAAAGACCCTCAGGATCATCGAGTCCAGCCATAACCCAACTCTAGCACTAACCCACACCCCTAAGAACCTCGTCTAAACGCCTTTTAAACCCCTCCAGGGAGGGTGACTTTACAAGCAACCCAAACTCTTGCACAGATATTAAAAATGTGTTTATAATCCACTGCACCTGTGACTTGTATGCACCATAGAGCGAGCCAGAGCCTGTCATTACGCTACTGAACGCATCTGTCAGCCTCCCGCCGGCTTCTGCGCCACTCCAGCAGCGACTGCCACCTCTGAATGCGACTTTGGGCTGTACAAGAGAAGGAAAAAAAAGCAGTAGGACATAAGTATGCATAGAATCATAGAATATCCTGAGTTGGAAGGGACCCACCAGCACCATAGTGTCCAACTCCTGTCCCTGCACAGGACACCCCACAGCTCACCCCGTGTGTCTGAGGACGTTGTCCAGTCTCTTCTTGAACACGGTCAGGTTGGGGCCGTGACCCCTCCCTGGGGAGCCTGTTCCAGTGTCCAGCACCTTTGGGTGAAGAACCTTTTCTGAATGCCCAACTGACCCTCCCCTGGCACAGCTTCCTGCCATTCCCTGGGGTTCTGTCACTGTCACAGAGAAAAGAGCTCAGCCCTGCCCCTCCTGCTCCCCTGGTGAAGCTGCAGCCCCATGAGCTCTGCCCTCAGTCTCCTCTGCTCCAGCTGAACAAACCCAGGGACTTCAGCCGCTCCTCACACGGCTTCCCCTCCAAACCCTTCACCAACTTCGTAGTCTCTTCTGGGCACTCCCCAGTAGCTTTACATTGTTTTTACCCTGTGTCCCCAGCCCTGCACACAGTGAATGCTCCAGGTGAGGCCACCGCAGAGCAGAGTGGGACAACCCCCTCCCTGCCCGGCCGTGCTGTGCTGGATGCACCAGCACACGGGTCCCTCTTGGCTCCAGGGACACTGGTGGCTCATGTTCAATGTGCTGTTGACAAGAACTCCCAGTTTGCTCTCCACAGAGCTGCTCTCCAGCATCTCGTCCCCCCGTCTGCCTGTACAGCCAGGGTTGCCGTGTCCCAAGTGCAAAAGCCAGCACTTGCCCTTGTTGAACTTTATGTGGTTGCTGATTGCCCAGCTCTCCAATTTGTCCAGATCCGTGTGCAGGGTCCCTCCACCCTCCAGAGTGTTCACAGCTCCCCCCAATTTGGTGTCATCAGCAAACTTGCTAAGCAATCCCTCAACTCCTGAGTCTTAAGTCATTTATAAAGACACTGAAGAGCACTGCCTCAGAGATGGATCCCTGCGGAACCTGCTGGTGACTGGTACACAGACCTGACAGTTGTAGATTTTATATCAACTTTTAACTGCTCTAGCACTTTAATTTACCTGTGGATTCTGCTGCATCTGAGTTTTCAAATAATTATTTCTACATATTGACATCAGAACATTTTCCTATTTACCCCTGGAGACAAGCTTAACCCAACAAAACACAAGAAATTCACAAGGTGTTTGGAGAGAGAGGAGGTGCAGGTTCAAAGGAAACCCGCGTTCTCTCCATTTACACCAGGACGGAAGAAAACCAACCACAGAAGGAGGAGAATTATCACCCCTTTCACCACCATTTAACCTTCCACGCATCACAGGCACCTCTCCTCCCTTCAACACTGTTCCTATTGGATAATTTACACTACATGAATGCACGTATGTGCATTTTTGGATTTCACGAGCTGGAATTCTGCCATAATACACACACTGGGAGCCACGGTAGAAATCTGATCCATTCTGTAACTATGGGAGAAGCAACTTCCACCTGAGAAACGTCCATATCCTCATCAGCAACCTGGACACGCTCAGGAATCAGTGGCCAGTGAGAGCGAGGAATGAAAAGAAAACAAAAAGTTTGGTGTCTTCCCTTCTTACAGAAACACAAGGAAGATTTAGAGTTAAAATAAAACTGACTTGTTAAAAACCCTTCGGCTCACAAAAAAGTGAAGTTATGTCCATAATACCTAACATATCGCCATAGAAGCTCATTTGAAACGCTTATTAAATTCAGAAAACGTTTGAGATTCACAGGACTAGCGTTCTGAAAGTATTCTGAATGAACACTCCTCTCTAAAAAGGTGTTTTTCTATAGCTGAGTATGAAAACAGACCCAACATCCAGCATCCGTGGCCTACAGCACAATCTTCCTTCTGGTTTATGCTGCAGTTACTTTGACCCAGTAACACATCATTTTTTTCAGACACCTTTTGCAGGTAAGTGGACACGAGAAGTCAGAATTAGTGTGATGCAGAGCTCTATTTCTTGTATGAATTATGCCACATTTTCTCCTCAGTTATCTCCTCATTCAGTAAGGACACGTAGCACTTATGTCATTTGTGATCTCAACGAGGAAACCAATAGGTACAAAGAGCTCCTACAGGTTTGTGACACCCCCCAACCAACAAACACTCATTTATTCCCCAAACGGAAGTTTTTTTCAGGACACTCTAAAGTGTTTTCCTCATACTTTCCACCTCAATTCCACAGCTTTGTTACCACAGGACAGGCCCAGCTCTGGGCGGCCCCACACGGGCGGTCGCGGCCGCAGGGGGTGGGGAGGGTGCGAAGCCTCGCCTGGGCCTCAGCCCCCCGCGGTTACCGGCGCCTCGGCCAAGCTCCGACCGCCCGCTGTGTTCCTGACAAGAGGAGCTGCCCAGCCCAGCGTGTCCCCAGCCCAGGGTGTCCCCAGCCCAGTGATGTCCCCAGCCCGTCTCTCACCTCCATGGGCGACCCCGGGCCGGCGGTGGCAGCTATCGGCGGCGCGCGGCCATGGCGGGCGGGCGGGCTGAGGGAGCGGCCGTTAGCCTCGCGCCGGGGGCAACCGCCGCCCCGCCCCGCGCCCTCGAAGGGATTGGTCAACGCCTCAGCCAGCCCAACCAATGAGAAGCCGCTCGGCCCCCTCGCACCGCCCCGCGCCGCGTGACCCGCTCTGTTCTCCACGCGGTTATTAGACGGCAAGAGGCCGCAGCCAGGCTCGTGGCAATGGAGCGCTATTTCTATTGGCCAACATGTAGCCAATGAAAAATTACCTCGCTCACCCCTCCCGCCAATGAGGGGCTGAGGAGGCGTCGTTCACCCGGAGACAGCGCCGGGGCCATTAAAGCGGCCTCGAGTACTCCCGCTGCAACCGCGGCCCCGGGCGGCCCCTGCGCCCCGGGCGCTTCCCCGGCACCGCCCCTGGGAACCGCGGGGCTGGAGCCTGACCCGGCCCTGCTGCTGGGGTGGGGCAGGGCCTGAGGCATCCCCGGGCCCTGGTGCTCCAGGCTGCCCTCAGTGTCCAGTTGTGGGCCCCTCAGTTCCAGAAGGACAGGGAACTGCTGCAGAGAGCCCAGCGCAGCCACCAAGATGCTGAAGGGANTGGTGAGGGTGGCAGAGCCTGGCCCAGGCTGCCCAGGGAGGTTGTGGAGTCTCCTTCTGTGCAGCCATTCAAACCCACCTGGACACCTTCTGTGTGACCTCATCTGGGTGTTCCTGCTCCGGGGGATTGCACTGGATGAGCTTTCGAGGTCTCTTCCAACCCCTGACATTCTGGGATTCTGCTGCCACCTGTCCCTCTGCAGGGACAGGACTGTCCAAGGCCGAACTATCACCACACTCCACAGTCCTGTGCGTGTCCCACAGGAGCAAAGGAAACCTCTTTGTTGCCCATCACTGGTGACAGAACAGGGCCCTGAACTGCGGTGGGGCCTGCTGGGCTGAGCCCCCCCAGGAGCCAACAGCCAACCCAGGGCCCTGGGTTGGAATGAGAAACTACAGGAAGCCTGGTGGACAAGGGAGCCCGGTTGGAGCAGCAGTTTACTATGTTCCCAGCCCTTGTTTCCTTGGCATCCTTGCTGTTGGTTTACTCTGCTGAGTGTATGAATATCACTGTTTTCACTAAAAAGGCATAAAGAAAACCAAATACCCCTGAAACCAAACCATAGTCATGCTTCCATTTCCCAAGCTGCTTTTACTGAATCTAGGAATGTAATTTTTGTTGCCATCTCTGTATGGATAAAGGCACTACACCAGTAATTAATGATAGAGGCGTAATTCTTTCTATGAACTGTGGGCATTTGTGTCACCATTCTTTTATTTCCCCCTTTTGGGGATGTGACCGTTGTGTTTGATTTGGGGAGCTTTGCTTTCCTTTGCTCTTTCCCCCCTTCCCTTGTTTTTTTCCCCCCCATTTATTTTCCCTGTTTTTTTTTGGTGGAACACGGGAACACGGCCACTCTGCCCTTGCTGTCCTCTCACCTGTTTCACTACAGATCCAGGGGTTATATTTCCTGTGTTTGTTTCTGCAAAAGACTCCTCCAAAGCCAAGTGGCAGATTTGGGAAGCTCAGAGCAGTGAGAATCACCCCAAAATTCTATCATTCAGACAGAGGTCACTGCTGGGGGTGCAGCAGCACCAGACTCCTCCAGGCTGGACACCTTTGCCGGCTGCAGAGGAAAATGCCCGAAACCAAGGGGTTCTGTGTGATATTTAACCACTTCTCAGAGACAGCAATTTCTGTTGGGGCAAAGACAGACAGACAAACTGCTCAGCTGTGGTGCACACAGGAAGAACACGGTCTCACCGGGAGAAACCGAATCCTTGCGCTGTTTTGACCTGCCCACAACAGATTGAGGCATCGACCTGATTTATCTACCGAGTCCTGCGCTCACACTCTGCACATCCGTGGCCTGACGCATCGACTGCTGCGCTAAAGCGCCCACCTCCTGCTTTTCCGTGAGCCCGACGTTCCCCTTGGGGTTACAGCTGACGTTGTTACCTGTTCAAGGCAGCAAACTGGCAGTTAAAATCAATATTAATATTTTATTATGTTGCCAAAGCCCCGCGCGGGAAGTTGCTGTAACAGGTTGCTAATGCGCTAACGCTCGCTCCCTAGATTGATTTCCAGGCTGTTGCGGTCGGCTTTGGAGACAGTATTGAACCTGGCGTTTGCTGCCTCCCTCCCTCAGAACTCAAGACCATTAATTGGAATTTCTCCCGCAGAACGTTACACAGGGGGACGCACCTCTGCGAACAAGCTATTTCCATCTCTCCGCACCAGTGTATCCAATATGATCTGTTGCTCTGAAGAGTGAAGCACCGTTTTAACCCAACCCCAGGAACGAGCGCCCGTACGGCCCCGCATCCCAAGTCTTGCTGCAAATGTTCTGGATGCGCTCGAGCAGGACCAGGCTGCACCAGCTCCATGTAGAATCAGAAGCTGTGAGAGCAGAAAACACCCACGTTGTGAGTGAAGGGGTGGGAATGGGCTATGAGAGCCCCAAACCTGCCCTGCCAAAGCATGGGGTGAACTCCAGGCGTTGATATGTGGAGGGACCGGAGCAGCAGCTTTAAGCTCCCATGATTTGGTGCTCAGGCTTGCACACACCTGTAATTTGTAGCAGAGAGCATAAAAATGTGCAATTAGTATAAACCTGCTGCTGTTGGATGGAAAGCTACTCCCGAAAACAGGGTTAGCCATGGGGTGTGGTGCACACCCCGCTTAGAGCAGCTTTTATATCGATACACCGCCTGTTTGGGGCAGTTCCACAGATTTAAACTCTCTTTTATCCCACAGAGCGCCACACGCTGCTTCACTGAGCTCAGGGCCCAGAGATGTCTCTAAGTCTGGGCAGACTGTGCCGATCCAGGGCCTGTCCCCACTCACAGAGTGTCAGGGATTGGAAGGGACCTCGAAAGCTCATCCAGTGCAATCCCCCCGGAGCAGGAACACCCAGATGAGGTCACACAGAAGGTGTCCAGGCGGGTTTGAATGGCTGCACAGAAGGAGACTCCACAACCTCCCTGGGCAGCCTGGGCCAGGCTCTGGCACCCTCACCAGGAAGAAGTTTCTTCTC
>VWYH01011278.1:37111-98020 GCA_013399365.1 Pampusana beccarii | reverse complement strand
AGGTTGGATGTGGGAACAATTTCTTCCCCAAAGGGCTGTGGGGCATTGGAACAGGCTGCCCAGGGCAGTGCTGGAGTCACCATCCCTGGAGGGGTTGGACAGACGGAGATGAGGTTCTCAGGGACATGGGGCAGCGCCAGGGGTGGGTTATGGTTGGACTTGATGATCTTGAGGGTCTTTTCCAACCGAAATGATTCTGTAATTCATACCCGGGGATGTGGGAAGGAGATGTGCATCTCATCTGTCATTCTTGTCTGGACTCTACATTGAGTCCATCTTTCTTTTGGCTTGCTCGGAGTTCCCTGGCTTTGCAAAAGTGTGAATATTAATTAAGATTTTCGCTATCCTAATGCATTCCTCTTTTAATAGGATAAGAAAATTACAGTTTATGAGCTCATTCTGGAGAGAGGCTGCAGCTCCTTCCCCGCAAGTATAAAAGCTTCCAGCAAAGCAAACAGGAGGTCGGACGGAGCAGCTGGAGAGGCTGGTGCTGCAGATCCAGCCGGGGCTGCTTGTCCCAGGGCCCGAGCAGGTCGGGCACACCGGGTCCCCCAGAAACCTCCTTCCAAACCCACTGTCCCAAGACGTGATTTGTGGCTGTTGGAGCTCCTCTTGTACAAGCAGTGCTGCAGAACGTTCTTTGAGGATCTTTTTTCAGATGTTCAGAAAGACCTTTTGCAAACTAGTTACAGCTTTAGGGTTTTTTTGTTTCGGTTCGTTTTCTTTTCAGTTGTAGAAACGCAACTTCTAGGGTGTCTGTTGCTGAGTCTCATCCCTGTTGTAGGCAGCACGTTGTAATTCCTTTAATAATATAAGCGACTCCCGTCTTTAAATGAGTTTTGCTTTTGTCTTTACTCTTTCGCTATATGCTGTTACAGTGCCGGCTTCCTCTCCTGGTTCGGAATCCTTTCTTAACTGCCAGTCGGTGATCGTTTTACACCGATTTCTCTGTCCTTTAGCGCAGGGTTGTTTTTCAGCTCCGTAGTGTGTGTATTTAGGAAGTCGTCGTCATCCTCTCCAGGCTTTCCCTGTGCTGAGAGCCCCATTTGTCTCCTCCCGGACTGTCGCTGACCCAGCTGGTCCCTGGTGCCGGTGCTGGGGTTTTCCAGCTGCGCACAGCCCACGTTTCCAGTTTTAATGGTCACCTCCGATTGCGGCATCGCTCGGCCCTTTGGCTCTTCAGATATCGGCCGCGCTCTGTGCACGGCCGCTTCACATCAGGAGCATCGCCCCAGCTAACGTAGGGGACTCCGCATCATCCTCTCAGCTCCCTGTTTACCTTCACAGCTCCTCCAGTATCCTAATTCTTCCTTTCAGGAGTCGAACTGATGTTATTTGCAGACTTTTAGCGGTGAACGAGTGTTTGCCCTCCAACGCTGTTGGCTCAACCACGCTGCCACCAGCCCGGTTCGCATCTGCTGGGGTCTTAGTAAGTACGGACTGAACTTTCTTCCCCACAATAAGCCCTGCACAGGTTCTTTGCCCTCTTTGGGTGCCGAAGCTCTGAGTTTGGCGGTCCCGTGGCGCTTGGCGGCTCTTCCAGCACAGTTTGGTTGGTTTTGGCCTGGGGATCCCGTTCCTATGCAGCTGGCGCTGGGCTCTGCAGAGCAAACTGGGATTTCTGGTACTGTCGTGTTTTCCTAACACTTGTCTGCCAACATCTGCATGACAGAAGTTATAAATGTGTCCTTATGCCTGTACATGTATATCTAGATGTTTTACACAAATTTTAAATAGAAAACACTTTAACAATTTGTCTTACGCAAACCCTGTAGAAACAGCACAGAGTAAAACCGGCCTCAGCTTTAGAAGCTGTTCCATAATCTCTTGGGTAGGATTAGGAAAATAAATGAGCTGTTTTGGATGAACATCCCTGCCGTAGCATGTAGCGTTTTAGCTGACAGGTAGCACTGCGCTTCTGTTCTGTACCCCCGACTTTCCTCCTGCGGGGTCTGCCTAATGGAAACATGTTTTTCTTCAGCTTCCTCTCTCATCAGCTTTAACAATTCACAGATATTAAGCATATTTTTGTACTCCGTGCTTGCCCACGCAGCTATCTTGCATGGTGTACTATGTGTAATGTTCCAGAGGTGTTGTTATTCCTTCTCTTTCCCTGGCAGCGCTTTGCTTTGGCTTCAGATGCTTGACTTGAAATTCAAAGGGAGCGAAGGTGGGGTTTGTACGTGTGTATGAAAATATCCGAATAACAGCGTTGCGTGCTGGGCTGAGCTCTCCTGAAGTGCAAGGACAACTCAGGGTCGTATTTTAGTGCAGGAACATGCAACTTAGAAAATAAGTCCCTGAAAAATCAGATGTTATGATGATTGTTTCCATTGTGAAGCTGCTTGTTCTTTGGGACAACCTTATCTTGTAAAATTTGTCAGCGTTGCTGAGCCTCCTGGTGCCGGGTTTTCGTGGTTAACGTCAGCTCAGCGGCAGAGGAGTGGGGGCAACCTTATTGCTCTGTGGTAAATCCAAAGCTGGGGTCTTCCCGTTGGTCTTGCAGCACAGGATTTGTCAGCGTGTCGTGTGCTCTCACTTTTCTGTTGACAAACAGAAGGAATATTGGAGTGGATCTCTGCAGATGTGGATTTAGTAGCATGACAGCATATCCCACAACATCTTTGCTGCTAAACTGAGGAAGTGTGGACGGGATGATCGGGTAGTGAGGTGGACTGGGAACTGGCTGAAGGAAAGAAGCCAGAGAGTTGTGGTCAATGGGGCAGAGTCCAGTTGGAGGCCGGTATCTAGTGGAGTGCCCCAAGGGTTGGTACTGGGACCAGTACTGTTCAATATATTCATCAGTGACTTGGATGAGGGAATTGAGTGACTGTCAGCAGGTTTGCTGGTGACACCAAGCTGGGAGGAGTGGGTGGCACTGGGAGGCTGTGCTGCCATCAGAGAGCTGGAGAGTTAGGCGGGGAAAATTTAATGAAATAGAACAGGGGCAAGTGTAGAGTGTTGGATCTGGGCAGGAACAACCCCAGGTTCCAGTATAAGTTGGGAACAACCTGTTGGAGAGCAGAGGAGGGGAAAGGGAGCTGGGGACAGCAGGGTGCCCATGAGCCAGCACTGGGCCCTTGTGGCCAGGAAGGCCAATGGGACCTGGGCTGGATCAGAAGGGGTGGTCAGTAGGTCAGAGAGGTTCTCCTGCCCCTCTGCTCTGCCCTGCTGAGACCACATCTGGAATATTGTGTCCAGTTGTGGCCCCTCAGTTCCAGAAGGACAGGGAACTGCTGCAGAGAGTCCAGCGCAGCCACCAAGATGCTGAAGGGAGTGGAGCATCTGCCGTGTGAGGAAAGGCTGAGGGAGCTGGGGCTCTGGAGCTTGGAGAAGAGGAGACTGAGGGGTGACCTCATTGATGGGATCAATATGGAAAGGGGCAGTGTCAGGAGGATGGAGCCAGGCTCTTCTGGGTGACAACCAGTGACAGGACAAGGGGCAATGGGTGCAAACTGGAACACAGGAGGTTCCACTGAAAGATGAGAAGAAACTTGTTCCTGGTGAGGGTGGCAGAGCCTGGCCCAGGCTGCCCAGGGAGGTTGTGGAGTCTCCTTCTGTGCAGCCATTCAAACCCGCCTGGACACCTTCTGTGTGACCTCATCTGGGTGTTCCTGCTCCGGGGGGATTGCACTGGATGAGCTTTTGAGGTCCCTTCCAGTCCCTGACATTCTGGGATTCTCCAATGGGTGATGGCTGGTGGGCACCTGAGGGTGCTGTAGGAACAAGGTCCTGTCTCAGACGTGGGGTCACCTGCCCAGAACTTTGCGGTCCTCGGTGTCTCATCCTTGCATAAACCAGAACATGAACTAGAGGCAGGAAAGACTTTCTTTGCTACTTTCAGCCTAACATTGACTCTCTTGTGGGCACGTCATAACCACAACCTGTGGGGATGCGTATGGTCACCTCCAGAGCAGTGTGGACAGTGGGGAACTGTGGCAGGTGCTGTTCGCTGCCAGCTGCAATGGTGTTTGCTGGAGCTGAGCTTCGTGTTGCCTTTGCCTAGTTGCTAACAGTAACCTGCTAGTTAGCTTAGAATTACCTTGTGTGAATAGACTTGAAGATTTCTTAGAAACATTCTTAAAGATAGAATCACAGAATCGTTTTGGTTGGAAAAGACCCTCAAGATGATCGAGTACAACCATTCCCCCACCCCTGGCACTGCCCCATGTCCTGAGAACCTCATCTCCGTCTGTCCAACCCCTCCAGGGATGGTGACTCCAGCACTGCCCTGGGCAGCCTGTTCCAATGCCCCACAGCCCTTTGAGGAAGGAATTGTTCCCAGATCCAACCTCAATCTCTCTTGGTGCAACTTGAGGCCGTTTCCTCTGCTCCTGGCGCTTGTTCCTGGGGAGCAGAGCCCGACCCCCTTTGCTTCCCCTGTTCCCTGATGTGTGATGTGCAAGTGTGGGCAATAGGAGCGTTGGAGAGAAAAGAGGCTGCAGGTTCCAGGCGTCCTGGGAGGCTGGAACTCGAAATGCAGGAACTTCAAGTGTCCTTGGCAGTGCTGCCACCGCCGTGTGACACGTGTCCAGGCACCGGTGCTGCACGGTGCAGCTTTGAACTGCTGCATTGATGCCAGAAAACCTAATTCAGGAACAGCCAATGGCGGTGTCTGCTGGGACAGACAAGAGGAGGATCCTGCGAGCCGCAGCACTGGGATGTATGGAATCATAGAGTCGTTTTGGATGGAAGAGACCCTCAAGATCAGTGAGTCCAACCGTAACCCACCCCTGGCACTTCTCACGTTTCGTGCTGGCAAAGAGCAGAGAGCCCATGTGAGCACTGGGGTGAGGAGAGGGGAGAGGACACCCCTGCATTTGCTGAACAAGACGTTCCTCCTGCTGGTCTGGGTGCTTTCCAATTTAATCCCCATCTCTTAAATGATCAGATTTCCTTAAATTGTCCCTTGGGCGCTCATGAAAACCTGTGTCCATTGAGCGATGTCCTGTGGTTTTAACACAATAAAGCTCGTGCAAGAACCACAGAATGGTTGGGGTTGGAAGGGACCTCTGGGGATCAACCCCAGTTGTTGAGGTTGATCTATATGATGTTAAAACCACTTCTGTATATTGATAATGTAGTGAAGTCCTGCAAAATGAAGCTTGAGGAGAGCATCACCCGGAGAGCTGGGAGCACACCACGTATTACAGACACCGCCTGAAATGTTGGTTATCACCGAGGGAGAAATGGGATACGGCCAAACAGAAGCAGCCGCGTTATTTAACGTATCAGGTACCCGAGGAGGTTTTCCCACGTATCTGTCGTATTGTGGAGTGCACAAGGATCACGTGGTGCTGGATTTGAAATATATTCTGTTATATTTATGCATTTCCTTAGAGCAAAGTTTGCACGTTCCCAGATGCGGATGAGAATAACGCAGCAGAACATGCGAGGTGCTCGCTGTTAACGAGGTGCTTGCTGTTAACGAGGCGCTCGCTGTGAACGAGTAGGAAGTGATTTATCAGTAAGGATTAAAAATGCAGCTGAGGACTAGTGCTGTAAAAAGAGATTTAATCCGGGAGCTCCGGGTTCAGTTTTCGCCAGGAATATCCTCCCTAATGCGTTTTATCAGGGCACGTCCTTCGCAAAACAGTCCCCTTGCAATTCAAGGAGAAATGATAAAAATGGTGAACGCCTCTTTTTTTTGTGTGCGTGAAGTGCCCAAAGATGATGAGGTTGTGTATCTCAAAATTCATATCTTTTTTTATTACAAGAATATCTAATTGAGTCTCTTATTACACTTCAGATTCGGGTGGATAAACCCGTTTCGAGGCTGAAAATATCACATGTATCGCGGGTAACTGAGCATTATTGAGTAAAAAGAATGAATTAGTCCTTTTCTAAATAGCAGGGACTCTAGGAGAATTACATTTCGAGGTGAAGAGTCGATTTGAGCTACGGGGCGTGTTTTCTTTGGTCCAAACAGATGAATTTTCACGGATTCCTGTCTCAAACGGCCGGGGGGTCTGGCAGAGGTTGAACAGGACGATAACTCATGGGAAATCACCGAGATGTGCGGTAGGATCAGAGCGGTTCCTGCTCTCGCTGCTGGGATTTGAGGCTGTTTTAGGAGAAAATCCTTCCCGAATTGCTTTGGGCCATAGGTTGACCCTGACAAATAGTTTCTGTTGCAGCGCCGGCAAATTTGGATCTGACAAAGGAAATAGTTGTGCTTTGATGCTAAAAATAACACCCTGGAAGGTCAAGTTGAGCTTTCTTCCAAATTACATTTCTGCAGCCTATAGCTAGTGACAGAGAAATCTTGGCTTTTCCAGCCTTTTCTCTACTTCTAGGGGAATTTTGAACCCAATTTTCACCGCTTTTTGTGGAATAATTCTGCGGAATCAGAGTGGGTTGGGGTGTGGGATGGGACTGGGGTTCCTCCCCATACCCCACATGCTGCTTCATAACAGGATGGGGCCCAGAGGGGGGATTCGGGGATTTTAGCTGCTGATTCATGATAATAGTGGAGGGGAAGGAAAATGGAACAGATCCTGTTGAAATAGGATTGATCCTTTAGGGACGGAAAAAAGAAGGAAGGTGGAGAACACTCCCACAAAATTTGTTGCATTCATTTTTTTAATAGTGATAGGCTGGAAATGACAATTTAGCTTATTTTTGTTCTGTTTGTTACTCATCTGTGGTGTTTCCTATAGAGTAGGAAATATTCTTGGCATCCTAATACTTCTTTCGAGAAGTTTTATAGAGAGATTCGGTGGAGCTGGAGAGCAGCTGGCTGAGAATTAAACCTTCCTGCGGCTTCCAGCGCCGCCCTGGACTGTGGTGTTTGACGTATTTATACCCAGAATGGATGTGCTCAAATTTCAGTTTTCTGAGTAATATCAGGGAAGAAGAGAAGTGACATCTTCATTCCACCCTCGTTTCCCCACGTTGTCTCTCTGAGCCAGCCCAGCAGGACACAGAATCACAGGATCCCAGGCTGGTTGGGTTGCAGGGCTCTCTGTAGATCCCCCAGTCTAATCCAGCTGCTCACACAGGGTCACCAGAGCAGATCACACAGGATCCCAGGCGGGTTTGAATGGCTCAGAGAAGGAGACTCCACACCCGCTCTGGGCAGCCTGGGCCAGGCTCTGGCACCTCCCAGCACACAAGTTTCTCCTCATGTTCACACGGACCCTCCTGTGTTTCAGTCTGTGCCCGTTGCCCCTCACCCTGGCGTTGGGCACCACTGAACAGAGTCTGGTCCATCCTGACACCCACCCTGAGATATTGATCCCATGGAGCAGATCCCTCTCAGCTTCTCTGCTCCAGCTCAACAGCCCCAGCTCTCTCAGTCTCTCCTCATCACAAAGATGCTCCAGCCCCCTCAGCATCTTTGTGTCCCCCCCTGCACTCTCTCCAGTGATTCCTTGTCCTTCTTAAACTGGGGAGCCCAGCACTGGCCCCAGTTGTGCAGATGTGGCCTCCCCAGGGCAGAGCAGAGGGGGAGGATTCCCCTCCCTGCCCTGCTGCTCTCACTCTTCCTCACACAGCCCAGCTCCCATTGTCCCCTTGGCCACACGGGCACGTCGGTGACTCACGGTCACCTGTTGTTGATCAGAACCCCCAGGTCCTCTCTGCAGAGCTTTCCAGCAGGTCCCCCAACCTGTGCTGGTGCCGGGGGTTGTTCCTCCCCAGGTGCAGGACCCTGCACTTGCCCTTGTTGAACTTCATCAGGTTCTTCTCTGCCCCATCCAGCCTGTCCAGGTCTCTCTGGATGGCAGCGCAGCCTCTTGTTTGTCAGCCCGTCCTCCCAGTTTGGATCAGTAAATTGCTGAGGGCGCACTCAGTCTCTTAATCCAGGTCATAGATGAACAGGTTAAACAGGACTGGACCCGGTATGGACCCCTGGGGACCCCCACTGACTACAGACCCCAACCAGACTCTGCACCGTTGATCACAACCCTCTGAGCTCTGCCATCCAGCCAGTTCATGACCCATCTCACAGTGCCCTCATCCTGGGCTTGCTTGTGAAGATGCTGTGAAAAAACTCTCTGTGGTCAGGGCAGGGTTACCCAGGGTGGTGGTGGAACCCGGTTGTCTCTGAGCTGCTTTCCCTCCTCAGCTTGCAAAATATTCCAATAGTTTGTTACTCAGGAAGATGCGTCTCGCAGCGAACGCTTCGCTCCCTGCTGGTGTGTGGTGGGGTGAGGGGATGGCGCGTGGGCACCGGGTTCATAGAATGATTTTGGTTGGAAAAGACCCTCCAGATGGTGAATNAGAGCCCGACCCCCCTGGCTCCAAGCTCCTTTCAGGCAGTTCAGAGATCAGAAGGTCTCCCCTCAGCCTCATTGGTAAATTAACACTTGCCTTGCAGGCATTTTCTACATCATTTTTAGCTATTTTTCCTAGATATGCCGCAAAACTGGAGGTATACAGGACTAAAATGCAGAGCTTTGGGTACAAACATCGGCATCAATCAGAAGCATTTGGAAAAACGCTGAAGAGGGAGAGGAGCGTCTCAGTGCAGCGCCCGCGCTCTCCGAGTGTGTTAATGCTCACGAGGCCTAGTTGTGTTTTATGGATTTCCGAAGGTTTGGAGGCTTCGCCTTCCTAAAGCGAAAATAGATTTGTATCTGATAGTTTCTTTTCCTCTTCCGCAGCCTATGCAAGCGGCGAGGTGTCCGACGGACGAGCTGTCGCTGACCAACTGCGCCGTGGTGAATGAGAAGGACTTTCCCTCTGGGCAGTAAGTGTGCGCGCTTGCTCCTTCGACTTTGAGCCAAAAAGGGATTGTTTTCCACATTTGCGTGAAGGTGGAATGCAGTTTGGGGTTTGGGAGGCTCAATACCGTAGGTTATTAAAGAAACTTCTGCGTCTTTCGAGACCGAAACTTTAAATGTGCCTCTTTCTCAGAACTGGAGAGATTAAAAAGGCAGTAAGTTTTTCTCTGAAGCGTTTCTTCCTTGGGAACTGATCTGCTTAAATAATTATAATTACTATTTTAATCACTATTTTAATGAAGGACTGCAGGCCTTTTTGGAGTCTTTATTCTTTTTTGGTTTGGTTTTGCTGCTGTTCCTGTTACATGCTTAGAATATTTGGTCTATTTCAAGTAGATTTTTATCATTTAATTGTGTTACTGGGGGCATCTTCTCACTTTCCCATCATCTTGGAGTGAACAGAGTCAGCAGAAACTCTTGTTCTGGGGCTTTTCGTGCACAAGAACAAAAAGGGGAGGAAAACCGGAGTGTGGGCACAACAATTTGGATTCTTTAATTCCAGTTCAATGGTGACTGATAGCAGCTGACTTGGGCTTTTACTTTTGTGAAAAAGGTGGAAAACACATTAATTTTTCAGCCTAGCCCACACAGAAGGGCTTTGTATTAAAAGAAGCCAATAGAAATAATTAGTTTCCTTGCTTTGCTGCAAACTTCACGGCGGCTCTTAAAGATTTCCATATGTAGATTGTGAACAGAAGGAATTAATTTCAGCAGAAAGTATCGCGTGCAGCAGAAGGTGGAAGAGCCTGGGTTTGAAAAATGGGAAAAAAATGTTTAAAAAAAGATATTAAATGATGCAGTTGGGGCTTTACCGTGAAATATCTGGCCTGGGTGGATTCTGCTGAGGACGGAGAAGGAAGTGGCTCAGAGCTGTGGGGAGCAAGGGGACGATGTGATTTAACACTTGATTCATTTTCTGCTGCCCTGGAAAGCTGTTCGGGCCCTTAGTGAGTGACTGAGCTTTAATAAAATACCAAAGCCAAGTGAAAACACCTAAACCAACCTCAAAAGAGCGCAACTTTTGGAGTCAGAAGCAGGAAAAAGTAGCTGCTTGCACAGGGTGGTGTCCTGGTCTCCTTCAATGATGTAGATTTTTTTTTTTTTTCCCCCAAACTTGCAAAAATACCTGAACTGAGCATTGTACCTCATGCATTATAAAAATGTTAATTCCCTCAAATACGCATGTCCTGGGGGGACCCGGCTTCCAGACCTGCAGCACCAGCTGCTTCCCTTTCATCGCGTTTATGGAAGCGTGAGGAAGAAGCATCCCGTAAACTGGGACTGATTCTCCCCGAGAGAGCTGCTTATTTCTAGAAATCGCGTCTCGTAAAGAAAGCAGCATATGTTTGGTTGCGAGCGGATGCTATAAATCGCTTGGAGAAGTGGAAGGGTACAGAGGAACCCGGCGCTCAGCTGCTGCTGAGGCTGCGGTGATTGTGCTGCATTGCAGATACGCCGAGCAGGGCACCGTTCTCGTCATCTGCGGTCAGCAGGTTCGGTTCGTGCCGTCCTCACCGCGACCGGCTGGGCGGAGGCCGTTTTGGAGACGGTTACAGCAAGGGCTTTGCTATAACGCTTCCCCTTGGTGTAGAGCTGGGAGTTCGACCCCGGATCAGACGGTTTAGCCCCAGGTTGTCACTGCAGATCTTTTTCATGCTTCGTTTTCTGCATCCTGCAAGTTGGGCAAGCGTGAGTCAGTGTTTTGTGCCGCATGATGCAGTGTGTTATTATAGTGCCGTCTCGGTTTGATGAGTTGCACTGACTTAAGTTCCTATGATGTCTGTCTTGAGGACAGTGTGTTTTGGAGTGAGAAACAAGTGCTGGAAACACCCAGGTGGGGAAGGGGACAAGTCCGGGAAGAAGCCAGTGCAGGTTATCTCAATGGCAGTTTTTTCTTTTTTATGTTGAGAACTGACAAATTATTCTTGCCTTTTATTCTGCCTTTCACATGGGAAGACCCATCCCTCTTACCTCACGCTAGAAAAGCTCGTGAGGAGCCTTGCTGGGTAATTTATATGGGTTTCTGAACATGCACTTGGGGCACAACAACCCCATGAACACTACAGGTTTGGGGAAGAGCGGCTGGAAAAGGCCCTGGGGGTGTTGGTGACAGCGCTGAACACGAGCCAGAGTGTGCCCAGGGGCCAAGAGGCCACAGCATCCTGGCTGGGACCAGCACTGGTGTGGGCAGCAGGCCCAGGGCAGTGACCGAACCTGTGCTGGGCTCTGGGGAGGAAAAACCACGAATCCTGGGGGCAGTTTTGGGCCCCTCAGCTCAGGGCTCAAAATGGCGGCCTCAGGGGTGGCGGGAACACCTCAGTGCTCAAAATGGCGGCGCCAGCGGCACCGAAATCACCTGAGGGCTCAAGAAAGGCCTTGAGGTGCTGGAGCGAGTTGAGAGAAGGGAACGGAGCTGGGGAAGGGGCTGGAGCACAAGTGTGATGGGAGCGGCTGAGGGAGCTGGGGGGTTCAGCTGGAGAACAGGAGCTGAGGGGAGACCTTCTGATCTCTGAACTGCCTGAAAGGAGCTTGGAGCCAGGGGGGTCGGGCTCTGCTCCCCAGGAACAAGCGCCAGGAGCAGAGGAAACGGCCTCAAGTTGCACCAGGGGAGGTTGAGGTTGGATGTGGGAACAATTTCTTCCCCAAAGGGCTGTGGGGCATTGGAACAGGCTGCCCAGGGCAGTGCTGGAGTCACCATCCCTGGAGGGGTTGGACAGACGGAGATGAGGTTCTCAGGACATGGGGCAGTGCCAGGGCTGGGTTATGGTTGGACTCGATGATCTTGAGGGGCTTTTCCAACCAAAATGATCCTGTGATTCACAAACATGAAAACTAACGGACACACAGGTTAAATTTTCTATTATTGTTTCTGTTGGTTTGCTCAGCCTGGCCAGAGGATTTCTCAGGAGTTTCCTGGGCCCTGTCTGGAGCCCTCCTTATGAACTGCCATCAGCTCTGCTTTGCTTCTCATTGTTCCAGCCAAGGCTTTACACGTGTTAGAGCAGCAGTTCCTTCCCTTCCAGCTCTTGAGAGGTATCTGGCCCTGGTGACTCATTGTTCCTTTTGTTCCTTAATAAGCAGAAGCTGTTAATGAGGCTTTGATTTCCTCCCTGTGTCTCCATGAGCTCTCCCAGCTCCTTCCTGGTGAACATCAGTGTAGGAAAATGCATTTAGTTTTTCCTGCTATTGCCTCATTTTGAACATTCTTCATACTTAGGTTGCTTATAGCTTGTTGAAAACCGCCTGCTCCTGCTGTCTTTGAGAAGAAATGTGTTTATTCCTGTGTCTTTTGGAGACTTTTCTCAAAGAACCTCTCAGGATCTGACCTTTCCTAATCTTCCTACTTGGCTGGAGATTTATTTCAGAAAGATGGTGGGTTTTTTTCTTGATTTTTTTTTTTTAATTCCTGGCATCTGTTTGCCTGCTGTCATCTTTCTGATTTGCTGGAAATGTTTTTGGTGAGTGGTATGCTCCGATATAGTAATTCTAATTTGTATCAAATCTTTGTGGATTCTTGCCCCCCGCAGTATTTTTACCAGATATCCTAATTTTCTTACATTTCGCTTTTTTGAAGCGAAACCCAGAATTGTGGAATTGTTCTGAATCCGTACACGTTCAAGTCGCTGTTGTGTTTTGAGCCAGGCTTAGTGCACTGCCCAGGATCCAGCTCAGTCTTAAGCAGCTTTGATCTTGGGTCTTTTTCTGTCTGATGAGTTGTTTCTAGTAGGATGTTATTTGTTATCCAGCGTATTTCCTGATGACATATTCCAGTAGCGTAACTGCAACTTGAATTTGCCTCCGGGCATGTTTGTCTAATGCTCTGCAACATAATACCTTGCTTTCCACTTGGTTGTGTATTGATATTAATTGGAGTTACTCAGGCTGATACACTCAGTGCTGGAAAGCTCTTGGTTTCGGTCCCAGCTTCCTGGGCAGCTGCTCTGGTTTATCTGCTACTCAGTTTAAAGTGAAACAGTCCCCGGAGGAATATTCAGGGGAAGGATCATCTCCCTGAACCTGATGGCGACACTTTTTGTCCTGCACCCCATGTCGTTGCCATCTTTGCTGCAAGGACACGTTGCTGGCTCACGTTCGACTCCTTGTTCGCCAGGTCTTTTTCTGCAGAGCCAGGTTCCAGCCAGTTGGCTCCCAGCCTGTACCGGTGCTGGGGATTATTCTTCCCCGGTTGGAGGACTTTGCGTTTTCCTTTGTAGAACTTGCTGGGGTTTGTGTCCGCCCGTATCTCCGCCCTGTCTAAATCGTTCTGAATGGCAGCACCGTGAGCGGGTGTGTGATCTGCAGGCAGCGCGCTCGGAGCCACCGTCCCCGATGTGACCCGGCAACGCGTGCTGGCATTGCAGAAAACCAACTGTCCCATGGGCTGCATCCCCAGCCCTGTGGGCAGCAGGTTTGGGGGGGTTCTGCCTCTCTGCCCCATTCTGGTGAGACCCCCCTGCAGTGCTGGTCCAGCTCTGGGTCCTCAGCACAGGACACACATGGACCTGCTGGAGAGGGGCAGAGGAGCCCCAGAAATGATGCGAGGCTGGAACAGCTCTGCTGTGGGACAGGCTGAGAGAGCTGGGGTGTTCAGCTGGAGAAGAGAAGCTCCGGGGACACCTTAGTGCGGCCTTTCTGGAATTAAAAGTGGCTGAGAAGAAAGATGGGGACAGACTTTTGAGCAGGGCCTGTTGTGATAGGACAAGGGGTGATGGTTTGAAACTAAAGGAGGGAGATTGAGGCTGAACATGAGGAAGGAATTGTTGGCCCTGAGGGTGGTGAGAGCCTGGCCCAGGTTCCCAGAGAGGTGGTGGCTGAACCATCCCTGGAGACATCCCAGGCCAGGCTGGATGGGGCTCTGAGCAACCTGAGCTGGTGGAGATGTCCCTGTCATGGCAGGGGGGGCACTGGGGGAGCTGGGAAGGTCCCTTCAACACAAACCGTTCTGTGATTAATGAAGAGGTCAGGTAGTTTTGGCTCCATATGGACCCCTGGGTAGATACACCCGAGTGAACTCCCTGAGCTGGGCCTTGTGCTGCTGATCACAACCTGAGCCTGGTGGTTCAGGGCCATTCTCCCTCGTGCTGCCCACTTATCTGCTCTGTATTTTATCAGTTTGTCTATCAGGACGGTTGCGTGAGGCAGGGTAGAAAGCATCGCTGGTGTTGAGGTAACCAGTATTCACAGCTCTCCCTTCATCGGGGCTCGCTGTGTCACCACAGACAGCTGTTGCATTGGTCAGGCCTCACGTTCCTTTGTAAATCCTGGCGTCTACTCCCCGTCACTTCCTTGTTCATTAATATGTTTGGCTCGCAGGTTTAGTTGCTCTATCACTTTCTGAGAGGCTAAGGTGAGGCTGACCAGCCTGTAGGTCCTTGGATCCTCCTTCTTGAAGACAGGAGTGACATCTTGAAGATATGAGTGACACGGACTTTCTCTGAGCCCGCAGAAACCTGCCCTGACCACAGTGAAGCACCAGTCGATGTCTTGCTCTCCCTCTGTGAGATTTGTAGGGAGCCACGCCGCCTATAACAGGTTTCTGGATTTACTGTAGCTGGGGGTTTAGGCAGTTGATAGGATGATAGGAAACGGCCTCAAGTTGCGCCAGGGGAGGTTGGGGTTGGATCTGGGAACAATTTCTTCCCCAAAGGGCTGTGGGGCATTGGAACAGGCTGCCCAGGGCAGTGGTGGAGTCACCATCCCTGGAGGGGTTGGACAGACGGAGATGAGGTTCTCAGGACATGGGGCAGTGCCGGGGGTGGGTTATGGTTGGACTCGATGATCCTGAGCATCTTTTCCAACCAAAATGCTTCAGTGATTCTCTGATTTAGGGCCAGAACCAGTGAAGAGTCATTTCGCTGGTCCACCTGACAGAGGAGATGTGTATCCAGTGTGATACATTTAACATTTTCTTTCCCTGCTGCACCAGCAGTGCCTGGAGAGGTTTCACAATCTTCCCCCCGTGTTTGGGCTGAAGCCGGTGATGTCTGGTGGCTTTGGCTGCGTAGGACACACATCTCCTCTACTCTCAAAGGGCCATATGTTCTTTCCCACCATGTGGCTGAAGCTATCATGTCTATATGTTGTAGCCAATGTATACATGTGCAGCAGATCGGCTTTGGGGTGGTGCTGGATTCGCTGTGCGTATGCAAATGGAGATGTAGGGAGCGTATGAACATAGCAAGTTGAACAGGAGCCAGTGGTGTCCCTGGAGCCAAGAGGGACCCGTGTGCTGGTGCATCCAGCACAGCACGGCCGGGCAGGGAGGGGATTGTCCTGCTCTGCTCTGCTCTGGTGCAGCCTCACCTGAAGCATTCACTGTGTGCAGGGCTGGGGACACAGGTTTATAGATCACAGAATCATCTCAGTTGGAACAGAGCCTCAGGATCATCGAGTCCAACCATAACCCAACTCCAGCACTAACCCATGTCCATGAGAACCTCGTCTGAACGCCTTTTCAACCCCTCCAGGGATGGTGACTCCACCACTGCCCTGGGCAGCTTGTTCCAATGTCCAACACTCCTTTCTGGGAAGAATTTTTTCCTAATATCCAATCTAAACCTCCCCTGGTGCAACTTGAGGCCTTTTCCTCTCGTCCTGGATAAGGATGTAAAGCTACAGGAGAGTGTCCAGAGGAGGGACCCCAAGTTGGTGAAGGGTTTGGAGGGGAAGCTGTGTGAGGAGCGGCTGAAGTCCCTGGGTTTGTTCAGCTGGAGCAGAGGAGACTGAGGGCAGAGCTCATGGGGCTGCAGCTTCACCAGGGGAGCAGGAGGGGCAGGGCTGAGCTCTTCTCTCTGACAGTGACAGAACCCAGGGAATGGCAGAAGCTGTGCCAGGGAGGGTCAGTGGGACATTCAGAAAAGGTTCTTCACCCAGAGGTGCTGGACACTGGAACAGGCTCCCCAGGGAGGGGTCACGGCCCCAACCTGACCGTGTTCAAGAAGAGACTGGACAACGTCCTCAGACACACGGGGTGAGCTGTGGGGTGTCCTGTGCAGGGACAGGGGTTGGACTCCATGATTCTGTGGGTCCCTCCAACTCAGGACACTCCATGATTCCATGAATACATTCACTGCCAGGGTGGGTGCCCAGGACTGTGGGCCTTGGCTGCTCTCCCAGCTCATCTGTGCCTTTGGTTCTGTCCGTGGGGCAGAGGGGACACCCCAGGTCGCGTGAGCTCGTGACTCCTGTCCCCACGCTGAGTTAAAGTGCCAGCGGTTTAGAAGAAGAACGTGAGGTGGAACCTGATTCCGCCGTCGCCTCTGCCACCAGCGCACACAAATCCCACCTGCCTTTGGTTTTGCTTTCTTACGCCAAAAGCAAATCTGCCTTTTCAGCTGCCAGGCATAGTCTGGGGAGAACTGTGAGCAGCTTTTGAGTTTCTGATGGTTCAGCTTAGAGAGTGACAGGCAGGCACACGCAATATTGTTCTCTTTTTATAACAGTTCTGGCCTTCGGGTGCCGTCTGAGCTGTTGGTCACTGTTGGAGAGGAGGGACAGACTCAGTGCCGATGGGGTTTTACTTTATATACAGAAATTCTTCCAATTTTTTTGTGTTATCAAACTAAACAACACACTGAGATCCTTGTAAAGACTTTGCAGCTGTTTCCTGTTAAAATCACTGCTGGGGTTTACTGCTTATACTGGGGTAAAATATTGATCCTTTGGTGTTAGATGCTTGAGATACAAAACCAGAGTTGATTTTTAAGTACAGCAGCCTTGGCCTTTGTGGTTATAGTTTGGTTCTCTCATGTTTGCATCTTGTAATTCTTGAAGTAAAGGGAGTTATTAGTACAATTATTAGTACAAGGTAATTATTAGTACAGTGTCCTGCAGTTGGGCTTTGAGATCACGTTCTATCGCTGATGGAAAGACTCCTGCGCGCTTGCATCACGGTGCAGCTCTGCAGCCTTCGTTTTGGCTTTTATAGGACCAGATACGGTTTTTTCCTTTGAATTATCACAGCACTGGGAGCAATGCTAAATATTGGAATAAAACACCGTTTGTTCTCTCTTCTAGACATGTTGTTGTGAAGACTTCTCCCAACCACAAGTACATTTTCACGCTGAGAACGCATCCCTCGGTTGTTCCTGGCAGCATCGCCTTCAGCTTGCCCCAGGTACTATCAATATATGGTTTGACTTACTGTTTCGCTATAGAATAAGAAAAATCTCTTCCGAGATCAGGCTTGAAGGTAACTATTCTGGCTGGAGGGAGACGTCTGCATAAATGTATCCTGCAAATTGATTTCTGACAGCAAAAATTCAAGGAGACTTTTACTACAGCTGAAGCAAACTTGGTTTTATTACTTCGGTCTATTTTTAGTGCACGGTGGGATAAAAATACTAGAAAAGGTGTAAATCAACCTTTTAAAAAAACCACCAGAAACAATTTCAGAAAGAAAAGCTTAAGCAGGGTCTGCTATTCTTTGTGAGTTTGTATCATTCCTGATTTCCTTGGACTTTAATGGGGTTTTTTTGCTATTTTGATCTTTTAAGACCTGCAGGAGTTTCATTGTTAGTATTGCCAGATGGAAAGTGCAACGTAATGCATCAAATAGATTTAACTTGACTCCTCTTTCTTAATTAAGTCAAGTTATCGCCTGTTAAGTGATGGTTAGAATAAATAATTGGTACAATTAACTTCTAAATAGAAAAATGAACCTTGCGGCCTTTAGCTGGCTGAGGCAGTGGGTCACAAAACGTAAAACTGCGACAACCACAGCCACTGATTTAATGCTGTTGTATTTTCCTGTTAGTAAGTGGGGTAGAAATTGAGTCTGTGCTGCAAACACAAAATCTATTTTCTTCAACACATGACTGGGCATAGGCCCCAAAACTCCTTTTTGTTTTTTCACATCTTGTTCAAATGCAGATTTGTCCGGATCAGTGGGTGAAGAGGATGTTGAGTGAGGCCCCAAAATGAAAAGCAGTGATCAGCAGAAGATATTTGTATCACAGGGTTCGCGTAGATGCATTCGCGGTCTAGGGTTGTTTTTCGTAGGTTCCAGTAGTTATTGTAGAGCCAGGAAAGCTCTTTTGCTATGGAATGAGGTGGGTTGCTCACCCCTAAAAAGCGACTGTGGTATTAAGCGTTAGAGCTGCTGGGAGGTGAATGTTTTATTTCAGTATTCCTGGCATTGGGATTCAATTTCCAGTATTTCCTGAAGCCTTGAATATCTGTAACCAGCGTCACAGAACGTGTGTTCATGGAAGGTCATGGAGCATCACGGAGCTCTGAGACCTCCAGGAAAGTCTCTTGTGTATTTATTATGCACATAAAGTTCTTGACCACCTTTTTTCTGTAGCAATCTCAACTTTTAGGCTTAAAAACGAAAAGCCATGACGCATTTTGTGTATTGCAGGGCCCAAAAGGTGATGGACCGTGCAGCAATGACAAACTTCTTAGCAGAAAACAACCAAGTGAGCGCAGAAATTGAGGCACAGAGAGGATCCAAACTGATCTTTGTATGAGATTTGGTGATAGGCTTAACCTGGCGGGTTTAAGCCCAGCCCAGTGTTTGCGGGAGCACCAGTGCCTGTCACCATTCCTGCACTGGTGTCACCAGTGCCTGGTGCATCAGATATAGGCCAGTTTGGGGTATCGTTTGCTAAAGAATAGGAGCATCCAGGGAAGGGGGAAGATTCTTCCAGGCCTTGCAGGGAAACAGTGAAAGCAGTGAAGTGTGAGGTTAAATATGGAAACGTAATTTGTTTTCACCGTTTTGGGAATACCGATAAGTACACGTAGGAGTTCCTGCTCTGGGTTTTGGTTTCCAACAGGTTGATCTCTGTTGTGCCAAGGGGATTGTTTCCTGAAGCCTGTCTTCTGTCTTGAGCAATAAACATGTTGGAGGGGGAGTACAGGGGAGAATTTTCTTTTGTTCAAAAAGGTCATTGTATTCCTTCTCCCTCACTTGTCCCTGCCAGATAAAAAGCCAAACATAAATGACCATAAAGTACAACATTTCAAATGCGATCTTAACCAGAGCCTTGTGTAATGATACTTATATATTTTTGTGATTCATGCCTCTCTAAGGCTTAGATATTTGAGAGACCGTGAATAGTGCGTAGCCTGAGATGGGACTGTCAGTCCACACCGGCCCGTCTGTGGCACAAGAGCCATTGGAAAAGGACCATTTTTCCAATTGTCGAGCCAGAACTGTTGCCATAGTAAAGGTCACAGATTTTCGCATCACATCATTATTGAACCATTTCTCACTTCTCTTGCGGTTCCGTGCTGCACAAATCTATTTAGAGGAACTTGAAGGCACCTGAAGGATTTGAACAGTTCCATTTTCACTAGTTCTCTGAACAAGTTCTGGTTTAGGTAACACTATACCTTAAAGCACATTACAACAATTTCCAGCAACAAGTAGATAGATGCAAGCTTTTAAAATGCCAATGGAGTGTATGATATCCCGTGTGATCTGAGGTCAGAAAAAGCTATTGTTAATAGAAATCATGCCACGTTTTTTTACTTGTTTCCTGTTAATTTGAGGGTCTTTGTAAGATCCTGTTCTGTCCTTTTTTTGCTGTTTTTTATGGTTCTCATGGGCAAGCCTGTTTTTCTGAGCGAGGATGCGAATTTGGGAGGGCGTTTGTTCTAAAGTCTTTGTCTTGTTTTCGCAGAGAAAATGGGCTGGACTTTCCATCGGGCAAGAGATAGACGGTAAGTAAAACAGCAGCACGGTCATGACGTACATTTATAAAAGCTGAATTCTGTGTTTCCCCATGGAAGTGAAACTGAATTGGAAAACTTCAGATCTTCAGCCCTTCTTCAGGTAACGTGCGGCCCTCGTTAGTGAAAGGGAGTCGCTCTTGTGTCTGCAGACGTTCGGTCTTTTAACATTTTCAGAACCTGGAGGTTTATTTTAACTGTTACCTTCAGACATCTGCTGGTGTATCAGCACAGCTCTGTGTGTGGCATCAGTGTCCACATGTAGATAGAATCACAGAATCATTTTGGTTGGAAAAAGCCCCTCAAGATCATCGAGTCCAACCATAACCCACCCCTAGCACTGCCCCATGTCCTGAGAACCTCATCTCTGTCTGTTCAACCCCTCCAGGGATGGTGACTCCAGCACTGCCCTGGGCTCCTGTTCCAATGCCCCACAGCCCTTTGGGGAAGAAATTGTTCCCAGATCCAACCTCAACCTCCCCTGGTGCAACTTGAGGCCGTTTCCTCTGCTCCTGGCGCTTGTTCCTTCGTGTGAACATCTAACACATCCTGGGCAGCCTGTTCTTGTGGCTTTGCAGAACGTTTACCAGCTAACAGAAAACAGCTGTTGTCATCGAGGATGTTCTTGGCATCTAAATTTGAGTGTTGAGAATGGGGAAGTTTTAGTGCTAAGAGTTGCCCAATCCAGCAGTGCCCTCGAGATGGCTGGAGGGATGAGCTTTGTGAGCAGCGCTGATGTTTTCACCAATAACTGACTAGAATGCTCCGTATAACGCTGAAGAGAAAGTGATGCCATCTCGAGTTTGTGCAAGTTGAAGATTTGTAATCAATTTTGAATGCTAGGATTGATTTTAATTAACAAAAGCAAATACTTGTATTAATCTACGAGATGCGAAGCTGGTTTTGAGAGCAACAGGAAAGTATAAGGCTTTCAGGTTAGGATCAGAAATGGTGTGTGGCTTCTTTCCACTCCATGGCAACTCCACAGCACTAGTTTCACCAGTTTCAATAGCACTAGTGGAAACTCAATAGATTCCACTCAATAACTGCAATTACATATTAACCGAATAGGGATAAAACATTCAGGTACTCTTCTGCAGCCTTTAGCTTTTTGCAGTACTTCTCTCTGACCCTCCTCATCCTCCAATCTGTTACACATAAACACATCTTCTAATCAGAAATACCACGGGAATTATAGCATAATGCTTTGCTCGAGCAACTCGAAATATTCCTGTCAGCACAAGCAGAAGAGGGAAACACTGGCATTGCATAATAATGCAATATACAGCTGGTAAAATTATGAATACCTCAGAGAAAAACCAGAGCAGGTCGCACAGGGTCGTGTCCAGGTGGGTTTGAATGTCTTCAGAGAAGGAAACTCCACACCCTCTCTGTGCAGCCTGAGTTGTTTTAAAAACTATGCTCTCTTCTGCATGGCCCATTTGTTTTGTGCACAGAGAAGTCCCCAAAGGTGTCTTCTCTAACCATAACTTTATTGCAGTGATAGTCCTGCCGTGTAGGGGTGTCAGAGTCATTCCAACACCATTCTGCTCCTGCAGCGCTGGGGACACAGAGCTTGGCACGGCTGTGGGTGGAAACACAGTGTCAACGTTTGATTGCAGGGTGGCAATAAATGGTGACAGAGGTTTTGTTAACCCCCTCTCCCCCTCTAGCCCCTCCCTCTCGCCCCTTCCCACTAAGGACAGGCGATTGGGAGGGATAGAAGGACCGAGAGAAGAGAGTTGGAAAAATTAAAAATGTTTCACTAATGCTACTAGTAAAATAGAGAAAATAATACAAAATATACAAAACCAATCTTGAGAGTCCTGGCAACTGCTCCTGCAGGTGTCGGGCCAGCACCTGGAAGTCCTGGACTGGACTCCACAGCCAACTGGAACTGGATTCAGTCTGTCACTAGGCCTCAGTTCGCAGGGACGACTCGTAAGGTCCTCTCCTAATGTCGGCCATAGTGAAAAGAGACGAGATCCTCGTGATCTCCCACTTTTATATGATGTATCACGTGAATGGGATGGAATACTTAGTTGGTCGGTTTTAGCCACCTGTTCAGTTCGCTCCCCCTTGCCCCTCTCACTTACGGGACGTGCATCCTTACCTCGCATTCTGTTGCTATGTCTACCAAAATACGTATCCGACTTCAGAAAAGTGCAGTCCCTAAGAAGAACTTAGCTGAAAGAAAAATTCACTAAAAGAGAAACTGGTCTTGTTTTTAACAAAACCAGGACAGCCAGATGAACCGGGAGGTGGCCGGGTGTTGGACACCTGTGCTCTGAAGTGTCAACCACCCTCCCGGCTGCAGCTGTTGTTAGAGGAGCGTCTCTGAATTCTTTGCAGCACCCCATGAAGATGATGGGTCCTATCGGTTCTTTTGACCATCAGGAATCACCCGTGTGCTCCTGGCGCAGCCGTCTCGTCCGTCTCTTTGACAAGGTGGTTGTTGTGAAGCCCGGTTGGCTGGCTCAGGGTTGGAGACGTGGAGCAATCTCCTCATTAGGCCACTGTCTTGCCTTTTGAGGTGTTTACAGGGGTCCGGGGGGTTCTCCTCTCATTTGAGGGCTGTGGGCAGAGCTGGTGGCTGCATCTGCATCACCAGACTGAGAACTGCAGCTCTCGCTCTGTGGCTGTTTGTCTTCCCAGCTGCTTTGGTCTCAGCGAGTCCACGGCCATGGATCCGTACTCGAATCTCATGTATTTGTGGATCTTTTCCGTAGCGACAAGTCGGAGCGGCTCTGTTTGCCTCCGTGTGCAGCGAGAAGCCTCACAGATCTTGCTTGGGAGCCATTTCTTTTTGCTAGCTGGTTTGGTTTTGTTTTTTAAACTGAAGGATCACCTGTAGACCCATAAATTAATTTGTTTCTCACCCTTGTTTGGTTGCTGATCAGTAACATGTGCCAGCTGGCTTATAGAAAAATGCTCTTGGGTACTAAAGTTATTTGGGAAAATAAACACTGGTGTTCAGCGTGATTACTTGTTAGAGCAGATTTGTGGTTGTACTTGTACTAGACCTTGCTACCAACTTAACAACTATGTGCGAACGTCTATTAAAATTAAAAAATGCAGTAATTTTATGCAGAATGACTAAATGTCGCATGACTCCCCGCTGAGTACAAAGGATTCATAAAACTATTCTACAGGTAGGGAGAAGTATTCATAAAACCAGTGATTCACCGGGGCTCTCTCTTGGTCTTGTTCCCCTAATAACGTGAAAACTGCGCTTTAAATGTCAGTTTAACTCGGGGAGCTGAGTCCTGCTGAGGCGCTAATGCTGCACTGAGGATTCTACGTGGGCTGTGGGATCTACAGAGGGCCCTTCAACCCCAACCAGCCTGGGATCCTGGGATTCTGCGATGCTTTTGGGCTTTCTGAAGCTGTCATCCAAACCCTTAGATGTAGATAAAGCTTGTGGTCCTACAGCCTGTGTGATTTTGCTTTCATTGTCCGCGTCCCCGAAAGCTTAGATGGTGTTTGAGCTGTTTTAAAGGAGACTATTAGGGTTGTTAAAGAGATGCGGGCGTTGCCAGTGGAGATACATGTGCTGTATTTTTGCCCTTGTAGGGAACATGGAAGCATTGGAACAGGCTGCCCAGGGCAGTGGTGGAGTCACCATCCCTGGAGGGGTTTAAAAGGCGTTTAGACGAGGTTCTCAGGGACATGGGTTAATGTTAGAATCGGGTTATGGTTGCACTCAATGATCCTGAGGTTCTCTTCCAACGGAAATGATTCCATGGATGTAAGAGAAATAAGGGTCTCTATCAGAAATAATATATTCAGTTTTATTAAGGACTCATTCTAAATGGAAGAACATGTATTGCCAGACCTACAGCATGTTTAAAATATTGAGGGCTGACCTCGCTGTTCTGAAATGTCCTTTTTTTTTGTTGTTTTTGTTTTTTTTTTAACAGTTTCCTTATACACTTTCGACAAGGCCAAGCAGTGCATTGGCACCATGACCATCGAGATCGATTTTCTGCAGAAGAAGAGCATCGACTCCAACCCCTACGACACGGACAAGATGGCAGCGGAGTTCATCCAGCAGTTCAACAGCCAGGCCTTCTCCGTGGGCCAGCAGGTGGGGACGGTTCCGGTTCTAAAATGTTCTGAAGGACCACGTGCGTGTTCATACGATTTTTCACACATGTGAAATACTGAGGAAGGTGTCAGCGCTGGCTCTGTGCTGCGAAGGACGGCTGTGAACAATAGGCGGAAATGGTTTATTGGGTGAATGGTTTATCAGCAGTTGAACCGTCGTGACTTTCACTGCGTGAACAGAGCGGTTTAAAATCTGCCTTTTCCCTATCTAAAGAAATTAAGCTTTGTGAGGAAAATCCCGAGGTGTGGGAGCTGGTGGGTTCTCTCTGCATTGTGGTTTGGGTGGATGTGAGCAGGGCAGCTCCTGCAATCTTCCACGAAGTGACTTTTGTTTTCCTTCTATAGAAGATCAAAACAAACACCAGTTTTAATTAATTCGCAGCAGCACCTTTCGAGTGTATTTTGTTGTAACATTTATCCCAGCAGTAAAATGGGCATGGAACATTTGACTTGGGGATTTCGGAAAGCCGATGTCCCTATAATTAAGCCTTTTTAGCTCTGCAGCTGTTTGGCTTCTGCCTTTGCGAACACCTGCAATTTGCCATATTCTCAGGACAAGTTTTGTCTCTCTCAGTAGTTTACAGGGTCTGAATCTTAAATCAGTTGAAAGTATCATCTTGCAGGAAGGGAATTGTGCAGGGCAGCCTGTGTTTCTGTGGGGTGGACCCGACTTCTCGTGGTGTTCGTGTTGCCCCTCGTTACTCTGTCACTGGTTTTGGGGTATTCTTGTCAAACTGAAATGCGAAAGATGAGAAAGGTTTGAGTTAAATTGTTCTCCTTGCCTAGCACCAATATTTCGAGTGAGAGGAAGACGTGAAGAGGTGATATAGAACATTTAGCTGGGGAGAAAAGAGGGGGAAAGAGAAGCTTTTCTTGGAAGAAGAATTATTCTTTGAGTTTTTCCAATTGACTTCATGTTTTGCTACTTTCGGCCTGTTACTCTTAAGTATGGGACACAAAAAGCACACGTTCAGTACACCAGACCTTTACCAAGTAAAAACTGCGTGGAATTTGTTGGATGGGAAACCTCAGACCTCTTCTCTTCAAATCTTAGTAGCCCCATCAAAAGCCCTTTTAGCTTTTGAATGAGTTCAAATCCCCTTCTGTTTTTCCTTTCTGCAGCTTGTATTCAGCTTTAATGACAAACTTTTTGGCCTGTTGGTGAAGGACATGGAAGCCATGGACCCCAGCATTCTCAAAGGGGAGTCGGGAGCAAGCAAGAAGCAGAAGGTAGGTTTTTTTTGTCTTTATCTTCCCCAGCTTTGCACCCACTAAAGTGGAAGAGAGGAAGATAAAGACCAAAAGATATTCCTTGTATGTACTAGTTCATGGAAACATCCTCCCTTGAGCCTTTTTGTCTCCCAGATATGCCCAGTTTTGATTTTTCCATCTGTAGGAAGGACATGATTTTATTTTCTTCTTTACTTGCCGTGTCTTGCTGAAATAAAATAAGTTGGTTTTGAACTAAACAAATAACTGTCAAAAACCAATTTATTACACCTGATGAGCTTCTGCATTCAGTGGTGTTTGTTTTAGAGGTGTTGGTATTTCACATTCTTCCCAATGAGTTTTGTAGTGGAGCTTTTGCTGCTGTTTCTTGCCCTCTGAGCTGTGCTTAAGGTGATGCTTAAGGAACAATCTAAAGTTGGGCCTAACAGCTTAATGTTATTGTTTCCCTCCCTTTTGCAGATCGAGGTTGGTTTGGTTCTTGGAAACAGTCAAGTCGCCTTTGAAAAAGCGGAGAACTCCTCTCTCAATCTGATCGGTGAGTGCCACTGTATCCAAAGAGAGAAATGATGCTTGAAGTTTCATAGAGTTGTAGAATGTCCTGAGATAGAAGGGACCCACCAGTATCATGGTGTCCAACTCCTGTCCCTGCACAGGACACCCCACAGCTCACCCCGTGTGTCTGAGGACGTTGTCCAGTCTCTCCTTGAACACGGTCAGGTTGGGGCCGTGACCCCTCCCTGGGGAGCCTGTTCCAGTGTCCAGCACCTCTGGGTGAAGAACCTTTTCCTCATGTCCAACTGACCCTCCCTGGCCCATCTTCCTACCATTCCCTGGGTTCTGTCACTGGTCACTGCTTTTCAGCCCTTGGAGACTTCTACGCTTCAAAATCTTATTTTCTGGTTACATGAGTTGACCTAATCCATTGAAAACTGCCCCTCAAAAGTGTCCCAGGTGTCTGTTTAAGTGACACGACTGGATGTGACCCCTTAGGAACCTGTCACACCCTGTAGAAAGCAGTTTGTAGATGTTCAAGATTCTCTTAAACATCCCTGTCCTCCCAGTGCGAAGCTCCACAGCTGTACCAGAACAGTTCTGTACGTTATCACCAGGTTTATCACCGCAGCGTATCTAGAACAGACAGAGGTCCGAGTAGAAAAGTGTGATGGGGAGAGATTCCAACAACAGCAGATGGAGTCAGAGGGGTAGAGAAGTTAACGTGCACCCCAGGCCTGGCTGAGAAAGGCACCATGGACCAGCAGCTTCGGCAAACGTCAGCAACTCTTAATAGTTGAAATATTTTGACTCTTTAAACATCAGAAAATGATATTTTCAGGGACGCTAACAAGCCAACACCTCTTTAGATAATTTTAATGAAAACACCGTGGAAATAGGAAATTGAGAACTTTTTTGAATGCGTAGTGAAAATTTCAGGGTGCAAAGCATCTGAAAATCCCGTCTCTAAAAATCCTGCCTCTAAAAATCCCGTCTCTGGTGAGATCTCTTCTTCAAGGCGAGGGGACGGCTTCTGGACAGCACTGCGGTGTCCTTGACTTCTCCAAGTCCTGCTCTCCAGAAACTGATAACAACTACAAACCATTTACACGGCAAGATTGTTAACAAAACTATGAACTTTTTTTTTTCAAGAGACAGTGTCTAAAACCTCAACAAACCGAATCTTGATGTGCAAAGAAATCGTTGATGTGTCCTGCTTTTTTTTTTTCTTGGTTAACCTTTCCTCTTTTGTTCCTTCTCCCTGGAATCTGTGAGCTGAGAACCTTTTGCTGCTGCTCTCACACAGATAATGGGGAGCAGGTATCCGGTGACCCTGCCCAGCTCACCTGAGCCCTCACTTGAGTTTTAATACTTATTTTTGCCGTGGGCTTCAGAGCATGGCTCTGCTTGGCTGTGAATGCTCAGTACTGTGAGGATTTGGTACAGAAACAGGGGAGCAGCCGCTTGGGAGAGCGGAATTTGTCTCCCTCGGCGTTGCAGGAGCGGCGGCTCCCCAGGTGCTGAGGTTTGATGGTGCCCCGAAGTGCCATCCTCCCTCAGACTGTGGCTGCGATTCCGTGTTCTATTCTGCTTCACTCGCTCCAAAAAACCAGGGGGACACGAGGCTGTTGTGTAGCCCCGTGTCTTACGTCTTATGCAGATGTTTTTATCTGGAAGTGCAACCAGACATTGTACTGAAAACCCCCATCAGAGGTCCGTGGGCTGAGCTGTATGTGACTGTAATTAAGCATATTAACGAGGATACAGGTTTTAAGAGCACCAATTGAAGCTTGCACAGACAATTAGTTCACACCTGTGATTACAGCCCATTTGGTTTTTACTGTGTTTTGATGGGACAGCTTGAGGTGTCAACATAATCCAATTTCTTGCATGGAGCAAGCAGGGATATTTCACTTAATTAATATACAGAACCATATAGCGACCTGTGATCTTCCTCCTAGCGTGTGTAGGTGTGAAGAATTTTCCTGTGCGAGAGATTGATTGATCGGAAACAGGAATCCTGCCTCAGGTTTCAGTATCATTGCTTGCAGACAAGACAAATTGTTGCTCGTGCCTCAGTTTCCTTGTGTCACATCGGTGCTGTGTTTAATCTCCTCCTCGATCTGAGGCAGAGCCACTCAATGTGCTTTGTCGGTCTCCAGGGAATTGGAAAGTTGTGAATAATTAAATTCTGAGAGAAGGGATAAAAGTCAAGTCAGTGTCGCTGCACAGTGACTTTAATAAAGGGCCGGTATTATTTTTTTAATAGAAATGAATTATCGTTAAAAAAAAAAAAATCCAATTCTATTTCTTCTACTTAGCATAAAATGATGTGTTCTAAAACCGATGGACGGTGTTTTTTTAGTTTCATCTGCAAGAGTTTTCTTGTGCTCGGATGCTGCCAGAAGGGGGGGGTGCAGGCTCAGCTCTGCAGGAACATCTGGTCTGAAACTGGAGTGGAGAATGAGACATAAATACACTGAAACCAGGGAATCCACCGCTCAGGGACAGGAAATACACTGAAACCGGGGAATCGACCGCTAACTGCTCTGTGTTAGTGCTACACGTTGCACCTTCCACCGGGTTGTCCCTAACGTGTTAGTTAGAGACACCTTCTTGTTTTGCTGTGGTAGGAATTGAAGTATCGATCCCAGCTTGTGTTTAGACCGAGATTAGCCGCGGTCTAATTCAGCTGAGAACTTTTATTTAGTGTATTTACTGACTTCTGGATTCTAACTCATTATCTGGCTCAACTTGAAGTATCTCTAGAAGAGCTGAGGGAACGAATCAGCAAAATCCCCAGTGGTGGTTTGGCAGGATTGGCTTTTTAGGGGAGATCGTGGGCCCCAGGGCCAGTTCCATAAAGCACCGTGTAAGTCTGAGAAAATACAAGATATCCCGTTTCTGCAGGAGTCGAGGATCATCTCAATCTTTGCTCTCTCTCTGGATTTTTACATTGCTGCTGGTTTTGTGGTAGCTTAGCAAGGTGATGTTGCTGAAGGGCTTTCGGAAGCGTTTTTCGAACTGATAAGAGTGTTAGTGCTTGTTTGTAAATTCCCTCGAGTAAACCGAAGGTGAGACTCCATGGATTTATTGGCCTGTTCGTGTCTCAGTGTTCTTGTAGGAGCATTTGTGCTTATTGTCCACATCCTAAATACCCTGATTTCTTTAAAGCTCCTCTGAAAAGGGAGTAAGGAGCACGGTAAGACAAAAACTCATGTGGTTTGTTAGCAGAAAATAAAAAAGAGGACTGTCCCACTGTTTTCAAATCTCTCCCACGAAAGTTCTTTATCAAAGGTTCTTGAAAAAGAAACTGGACAGAGATCTGTAAGAGAGAAGGGCCTTGGGTGAGCAGATGGGTGATTAAAGGGGAGAAGTGGAGTTCAGCACGAATCTCTGCTGGACCCTTTGCTTTTCAATATAATTATTGAATAAACTGGAAAGAAAAGGCTGAGTAACGAGGTGCTGAGGCTTGCTCTTGCGCCTAAGAAATAAAATGGCAGGGGAAATTCAAAACAAATAAACGTGAAGTGATGCGTGGGAGGAAGAACGCTCCTAACTTGGGTCAAAAAGGCTGGTTCAGGCCAAGATCCCAGCTCTGATATTCAGTGGCAGCCTGAGCCCTGTTAAGAATTATCAAACAGGGTTGTTAAGGTTTACTACACGTTATTAATGTGGCTCAGACACACAGGAGGTGTCGGTTGTGCAGGGAAATCTATAGTGGGTTCTTAACAGCCTCGCGGTCGCCTTGGAAGGGCCGAACGTCATTTTCAATGACGTTCGGCCCTTCCAAGGCGACCGCGAGGCTGATGGGGCTCTGGTGAAAATGAATTGGACACCGTGTTGTAGAGCGATGTTTGATTGCTGTAAATCTGCTGTGCTACATGTTCGTAACAATTTTTTGGGATTTATTTTGCAGGTAAATCAAAGACCAAGGAGAACCGCCAGTCGATCATCAACCCAGACTGGAACTTTGAGAAAATGGGCATCGGGGGCCTCGACAAAGAATTCTCCGATATTTTCCGACGAGCTTTTGCTTCTCGAGTTTTTCCGCCTGAAATCGTGGAGCAAATGGGTGAGTGCGATGCTTTGCTATCATGGTGCCGTAACGTGGCGGTCGCTTTGGGATCGGCCTAACAAAGCCTTTTCCTCTCCGTTTGCTCCCCGATGTCTTTCATACTCTTGTTATTTGGCTAGAGAGGGACAAAGAAACACTGTGAATACCCAACGCTGTACGTGAAGTGTCTAAAGAGTTGAGTTACATGATTACTGGGAGGAGTGGGTGGCACTGGGAGGCTGTGCTGCCATCAGAGAGCTGGACAGGCTGGGGAGTTGGGCAGGGAAAATTTTAATGAGATAGAACAAGGGCAAATGTAGAATGTTGGATCTGAGCAGGAACAACCCCAGGTTCCAGTGTAAGTTGAGGAATGACCTGTTGGAGAGCAGTGAAAAGGGACCTGGGGACAGCAGGGTGCCCATGAGCCAGCACTGGGCCCTTGTGGCCAGGAAGGCCAATGGGACCTGGGCTGGATCAGAAGGGGTGGTCAGTAGGTCAGAGAGGTTCTCCTGCCCCTCTGCTCTGCCCTGCTGAGACCACATCTGGAATATTGTGTCCAGTTGTGGGCCCCTCAGTTCCAGAAGGACAGGGAACTGCTGCAGAGAGCCCAGCGCAGCCACCAAGATGCTGAAGGGAGTGGAGCATCTGCCGTGTGAGGAAAGGCTGAGGGAGCTGGGGCTCTGGAGCTTGGAGAAGAGGAGACTGAGGGGTGACCTCATTGATGGGGATCAATATGGAAAGGGGCAGTGTCAGGAGGATGGAGCCAGGCTCTTCTGGGTGACAACCAGTGACAGGACAAGGGGCAATGGGTGCAAACTGGAACACAGGAGGTTCCACTTAAATATGAGAAGAAACTTCTTCCTGGTGAGGGTGGCAGAGCCTGGCCCAGGCTGCCCAGGGAGGTTGTGGAGTCTCCTTCTGTGCAGCCATTCAAACCCGCCTGGACCCCTTCTGTGTAACCTCATCTGGGTGTTCCTGCTCCGAGGGGATTGCACTGGATGAGCTTTCGAGGTCCCTTCCAACCCCTGACATTCTGGGATTCTGTGATTTAACTGAATTTTTTCTGTTGGAACCCAAACGCTCCTTTATTCTCTTAAATGCTCCATTTATCCCCAGCAGTGAGCCTGAATATTCCTGTTCCTGACTTACCGGCAGTGGGCTGTCTATATAGGTCAAAGGAAATTCTCTCTTAATGACCCTTATATATTAAATATCTGTTGTCCTGGCAGTTCTGCTATAAACCCATGTCCTTCTCACAGCATTTGCCCAATAAATACAGCATCTCGTGCGATCTGCGCTGGGTCAGGTTTGAAATGCTGGAGAGGACGCACAGGCACGTCCTAGAGTTTGTGAAATAAAAGCACGGATTCTAAATATAACTTTGTTTTGGGCTTGGGGAAGGGAAAGCAGCCCCATTACTTTGTAAACATGTGCTGGCAGGCAGAGAAATGGTACAGGTTTTAATTTTTAGTAAGTAATATGCAGCTGCAGGTATCTTATTTTGTCACGTGAAGTGTCTGGGGATGTTGTAGCTGGTCCTCGTTCTCTGAACATAATCTCTGTGGGTTCGTATTTAAACTTGGAATCCGGAGCTGTGTAATTTCTGTGTGTGTTTATATTTCTCCCCACAAATGAAGCAATCAAGATTTTGATTACAAACCAGATTTTCACCCGAAGATACCTCCTGTGTGTCGAGTGCCTCCGTTTCCAGGGCTCGTGGAATTGATGTTGAACCAAACTTCCCTGTGAGTGCGTTTGGTCTTTTCTCAGAGGTTTGAACGCTTATGGAGAAACACTGAAGAAACCCTGTGGGCTAAATCCAATTACTGCACGATTTTCTCTCTCCTGCCTTTTCGCTTGGTATCGATCTGATAGCCGAGACCTTCTGGGGGCTGATCGTGGTTTTTTGTGGCTGTGAGCAAGTCGTAACTTCTCTGCCTCAGCTTGAGAATATAAAATCTTCAATTCGTTAGATATTTAGCTGCTCTGCAGGGGGAGAAATGGTGTTAGCTATAGAAATAAAAGCTTTTACCTGGCCACTCTCGTATCCAGTTCAGAAATGTTGCTGCCAGCTGCCCTTTGGAGGGACTGGCTTCCCTGCCTTGAAATATTTTTGCCTTTTGAAGCAGCTATCGAATCTATTCATGGCTGTGGTGCCAAGTCCTCAGCTGTGACCGTATGTGAAGGTGAAAGATTCAGGCTTTGGGATTCTCATCGATGTCACTGGACTGCGATGAGAAATACGTTAGTAGACTAGAGATAATTAGAGCTTGTTTTCATTTTGCTGCAGCTTCACCTATTCCACGGCCCTGGGAGTTAAGCAGTCGTGTTGCAGACCCCGACTCCATTCCCTGGGTATTGTCATTAGCTGAATTAACCTGACGAGCGGGCGCTTTGGTACCGATGTGCGTTGGTGGCTTTGCCGTGGAGGAGGGTGAGGTCCTGGAGCTGTTTTGCCGCTCAGAACGTTCCTCTCGTTAATTGGTGTTGCTTAATACAGGAAGAAAAAGCTGCTCTGAAGGACCACGAGTATTTTGATTACCCTGGGCCATGAATTAAAGGCGTGCCGTATTATTTGTATAAATACATATAGCCTTACTTGTGCGTGTTTACACACATACTACACAAAGAAACATTTTTCTGGGAAGCAGTTCGACTCCAAACAGGGCTCTGGAGCTCTCTGATTAACCCCAGGGCTAAAGAGCTTATCTGAAATTAGAAAAAACAGAACTTTCTGACATTCGTTTTCTTTGTCTTAGTTATAACTTGCTCTGAACTATATTTCAGATCTGAAATGTCAGTGTGACAGCTGTTCACCTTTGTATGTAATTTATTGGGAAGGGGAAAAGAAAAGCATTTTCTTGCTCTCTGGTGCTCTCGTGCTCACCCATTCCTGGTTTTGCCCGGTGCTCACAGGCTGCAGCTTCCGTGCCAAATGCAATAAATATTTCTGTCTCCTAACTGCACAGAGGCCGTGCAGCCCCTTCAGAAATCCCTTGCAGTTTGTGTGTGGTTTATCGAACTTCCAAGGAATGCTTTGGGTTTGGAGCACAGAAAGCGCCGTTAGTTAACCGTACCATCCGAGGGTGTAAATGCTGCTCCGATGCTACAATCTTTGGTTTAACCAAGAAAAGAAATCTTAGCTCAGCTCCAGCTGGTCATTAAACCTTGCGCTGGAAAAAGGGACAATTTACTTTTCTCTGCCCACGCTTTTCCCAGGCGCGGATCTGGCACCTCCGCCGTGGGGGCTTTGGGCTTACGCGGCTCTGGAGAGAACTGATATCGTTGGAAGTGAAAAATACTGCCGCTAAAAACCATTTACAGGGTTTGGTGTTGAGCGAGGTCAGGTCCCCGTTGGCTGGATGTGCCGCAGGTCCGTGAGTGCCGGGGGCAGCCGGGGGCGGTCGCTTTGGAATTGTTTCTGAACAAATATGAGGCCTCGGTACTTATTTTAAAAACGTTCTTTAAGCTCCAATGATTGTTTGCTGCTGCCCTTATCTACAGTCGTGCTGAATAAAGCTATAGCTAAATGGAAAGTTAAATGTATTCAGGGATATTAATGTCTAATGTCTCTAATCTTATTATTTGCAGTCTCTCAGAGAAAGCAAAAGTAACTACAAATAGCACTATGCCAGAAACTGGTTTCTTGACCAACAACGTTGCTTCAGCGTGCGATGAACTGGTTCGTTCTAAATTGGTCACAGATGTTGACGACAAGAGGCGTTGTGTTTGAATATGGCACGTCTTTTGGTCTGTGTGAAAACAAGTTTGAATGTTAAATATTTTCTGACACTTTGGAGTTACTGTTGCTCTTTCCATTTTCTTTAGATCAACATATGGTTCATGGCAATACCGTACAGGTCTAAAATCTCTTTACAGGAAGTAGTTGAAGCTTCAGTCCATCGATTGAAGCTGGTGGCTTTTTGGGCTACAGCTTCGCAGTCGTGGACTGGAGATTCTTTAACACCTAATGCTTGACACTTAATAATCTTAATAACCTGCCAAGTGGAAATAAATCTTTCTCTGAGGATTGAGGAAAGCGCCTTGAGACAAAAGATCGCTTGGTTTTAGCGCCATCCAGGAGACCTCGCTGCTGCAGGGCATCTGGAATATTGATGCTGATGGTATCTGGAATATTGTGTCCAGTTGTGGGCCCCTCAGTTCAGAAGGACAGGGAACTGCTGCAGAGAGTCCAGCGCAGCCACCAAGATGCTGAAGGGAGTGGAGCATCTGCCGTGTGAGGAAAGGCTGAGGGAGCTGGGGCTCTGGAGCTTGGAGAAGAGGAGACTGAGGGGTGACCTCATTGATGGGGATCAATATGGAAAGGGGCAGTGTCAGGAGGATGGAGCCAGGCTCTTCTGGGTGACAACCAGTGACAGGACAAGGGGCAATGGGTGCAAACTGGAACACAGGAGGTTCCACTGAAAGATGAGAAGAAACTTCTTCCTGGTGAGGGTGGCAGAGCCTGGCCCAGGCTGCCCAGGGAGGTTGTGGAGTCTCCTTCTGTGCAGCCATTCAAACCCGCCTGGACACCTTCCTGTGTGACCTCATCTGGGTGTTCCTGCTCCGGGGGGATTGCACTGGATGGGCTTTCGAGGTCCCTTCCAACCCCTGACATTCTGGGATTCTGTGATGCATCCAAGGAAGGAACTTTGTGCTCGCGGGCGCTGATGGAAGTTGGGTAGGATGGGGTCGCAGTCCCTTCTTTCTGAGGAACAGCCCTACAAAAGCCACATTTCTAGGGCATCATCCTTGTCAAGCCCTGCCTGCTCTCCGGGACATCCGGCTCCTGGTGAATTCGTACAGCTCCGTGGAGAACTGCAGATTGGTCTCGGTTTCTCTTTTTTGCAGTTCAAGGCCCCCTCTTGCTCAAGCTAAAGCTCCTCCTTTTTATTTAATAAATAATTTATTTTTCCAAAGTGTTCCTGCAGATAAACCCTTTCTTTACATCCACATTAAATGCTCTTTTTTTCTGCTGAGACTTTAAATTCAGCTCATTCAGCAGTTTGTGCCGTTGTCTAACATCGACTGCTGAATACTTATCCTAACACTGTTCTCTCTTTCCCTGCCCCACTGATTTCAACAGATATTTAGCTGTTTGCACTAAAATTTTTGATATTTGGTGCCAGGAGCTGTACATTTCAACAAAACTGAAAAGCATTTTCTCAGACCTGAAACAAAAATGCTGGTACCGGCCTCTTGTATTTAAAGAACACGCTGGTGTCCCCATGCCTTGAAACACAATCTTGACTTTCATCAGGGAAGTGATTTTTATAACTTACGTGGCACATTAGTAGAGGCCTCTGAAAAAATCAGATTCTGTGTTTATGTGTCCTTGCAATGGTTTAATAACAGGTGGAGAAATATTTTGTATTATAGATCATGTTCCTTTTAAGTGATTGAAATGGAACCCGGATTCCCATCCTCTTGTGTTACCGTCGGTAGCTTAAATCAGACTTTTCCAAGGTAATTTCTATTTCCGAGTTACCATCTTGTGCTCTGACCTCTCGGGATCAGTTGTGGTTTCGGTGCTTTGTTTTCTTGCTGTATAAAAGTGAAGCATTAACAAAACACGAGATGAACGCTCAAATTGTCGGATACTCAGATAGTATTTTCTTCCTTGGATTCTGCCTGCGGAGCTTTGTCTTTTAAGCCATCTTAAAAATTAATACGTTAATGTTCTTGAAGTACTCTGATACTGGAAGAGAAGAACAATAATGGAAAGGATCTCATCCGCTCTATTCTTAAAATAGGATAATTTTAATGAAAAATCGGTGTCACCTGTAACTGAGGTGCCAGAACGTCCCATGGCAGAGATTCCCCTGCTTGGAGCATCTTTACCATCAGCGTTTTCCACGCGTTTGTTCTCAGTCCTGCAGCGATTCCTCAGGTATTGTTTATTTCTTTGATGGTTTTGGACAAGGCTTTTCCACACGCGTCTGTTCGTGTTTCTCAAGGCTGGATCTCAGGTTCTGAAACCCTTTTACGTCACCTCGAGATCACCGACCGGTGTCGTTTCTCTTCCCTCGGCCATTTTTCGCTGCTCAGAACTGAGTTGCCCATCAGTTCCAGGTCAGTTGGCAGGTTTGGTCTGTGCCTTGGTCTGTGTGCCTGTTTATAATCCTCAATATGATGTTTCTTTTTTTTTGTTTTGCAACATGCGGTTAATTATTCCTGCCCCGGTGTAGAAACTTGTGCATCGAGTTACGTTGTTTTTAAATGAATTTAATCCTGCCCGTCAGTGTGTTTGTAGATCTTGGCTTCGTAACGTGCAGATTAGGAGGCGCATTCTGTTCCGTCTTCCACTCCGTTAATGAAAGCGCCGCATACCAGTAAATTCAGGAGAGAACCTTTCTCGTTGTGCTTTAAAGTTTGTGGGACTTTTTTCCATCCACTTTTCGTCTGCCCTTAACTTCACTCAGCCCGTGTTTTTCCTACGTGTTTATGAAGATGTTTAAGACCCATTTATATCTTTATGAAAGTCTAAATCTCCCTTTTTTTGCTCGATTTGTTTTCTCAAACCCTCTGTGTGTGCCGTCCTGCCCTTACCTAGAGGGAGGTGAGTGTCTCAGGCTGATCTAACAAATCCCTTTAGGCTCTTTCTTGTATTCTGGTTCTCTTCTACCTACTCAAAAAGACATCGTGCCACGATTTTCCAGGAATGAAGTTGGTGATAGGTCTGTACCACACCATCAGAAAACAGTCGAGGTTGAAAAGGATCCACCCTCATGGTCCTTTCCCTTTATACCAGTGTGGGTGACATTCACATTCTTTTGCCCAGTGTCTCGCTCACCCTGGACAAGTTCTCAGTGGCTTTGAGGTGGTTTCAGCTGCTCCGAGTGCTCTTGGGTGAAGTTCATGCCCAGTTAATCTGCAAATATCTGATACCCTTGTGGGCTCTCTTGTTCTTTTCCTGTTCTGTGCTCAGATCTTGCCCGTTTCTCACTGATATTAATATTATTAGCTGCCACATAATATGTGAAGTTTGTGTAAAAAAGCATTTAGCGGTTTGAATTTTCTGTTGTTGGCTTTTCTCATCTATGGAGAAGAAGACAAATGCTTTCCTGGATCTTCTCCTCCTAATGGAATTACAAAATGAAGTAAAATGAAGAGCTCTTTTCTCTCTGGAGCACGTAGAATGTCCTGAGCTGGAAGGGACCCACCAGGATCATGGTGTCCAAGTCGTGTCCCTGCACAGGACACCCCACAGGTCACACCGTGTGTCTGAGGACCATGTCCAACAGTTCACATGGTTCCCTGTGGCCAGTGAAGCTGAATCTGCTCGGTTAACTCTTCCTCCACGTATCTAAAAAGATCTTTGGGTGCATTTTCCCTGGGGAGAAGAGCTAAGAACTCCCTGACATCTGTGTTCTCCCTCACCTTAAAACCGTACAGATTGACTTCAGCCCACCCGAGCGCTCCCCGTATTATAGAAACGTGAAGTGAAGAAGCGAATAACGTGAGGAGAGGTCACGTGTGGCTGGATAAATGGTTGAGGGAACGATTGTAGGAAGAGCTGCTCTGCCCCCACCGGGGAGGAGAATCGCGGTCACATCCTGCAGAGTTCTCTGCTGTCGAGTGTGGTTGTGGATGACTTGGGAGAGGAGAATGTGGAAATGAAGCCGAACCAAAGGCTGAATTGGGGTTGGGGTCTCAAGGATGCACCTGTGGGTGCCGTGGAAGCTGCTCCAGGCCATCGCGAGGCCACTCTCAGTTCTCTCTGGAAGATTATCGCAATCCGGAGGAGCTCTTGAGGACTAGAAGAAAGCAGCGTTGCTCCAGGCAGGAGAAGCCAGGAACTGCAACCCTGTCTGCAACCTTGGGTCTCTGAGAAGGTGATGGGGCAACTAATTATGGAGACTAATTCCAGACAAATGAGGAGCGAGAAGGTGATGGTGAGCAGTCACCATGGTTATCTGAAGTTGAAATTGTGTTTAACTAACCTGATAGCATTTTGCAATGAAATGAGTAGCTCATGGGGTGAGGGGAAAGCGGTGGATGTTTATCTCAAATATATTAAGGCTCTCAACACTGTCTCCCATAAAAACCTTGGAGAAAAACTGATGGAAGACAAACTAGGTAAGCGGGCAGCACGGTGTGGCTGAAAACTGGCTTGGGTGCTGGGATCGCAGAGTTGTGAGCACGAGGAACACAGAATCGTGGAATCATTTAGGTTGGGAGAGACCCTCAAGATCATTGAGTACAAACATAACCCACCCCATGTCCTGAGAACCTCATCTCCATCTGTCCAACCCCTCCAGGGATGGTGACTCCAGCACTGCCCTGGGCAGCCTGTTCCAATGCCCCACAGCCCTTTGGGGAAGAAATTGTTCCTAAATCCAACCTCAACCTCCCCTGGCGCAACTTGAGGCCGTTTCCTCTGCTCCTGGCGCTTGTTCCTGGGGAGCAGCAGCCCAGTTATGGTGAGTGTGTTTTGTGCAGGGGGTTGGACACAATGATCTCCAGAGATCCCTTCCAACCCCGACTGTTCTGTGGTTCTGCAGAAGGACTTGCCAAGGCTGAGCGACTCGGCAATCAAACCACAAATGAAACCTCTTGTTGATCAGTGAAAAATGATGTGCATGAAAATCACAGCTTGGGAAGTGCTGGCTGTGCTGATTTTCCACTCAAGCAAAATTTTTGGGGTTATAGTAGATCTGCAAAAACAATTGCTCAAAGGCGCAGTAGGGGTCAGTCAATTCCTACTTGAATTCCGTCATTATGAATAAGAATTAAATAAAACCCCCCACGAAATAGAACAAAACGATGCCACTGTGAATCTGTGGGTTGTTCACATAGTGAATTTCTGGTCTTTGTATCAGGAAGGATGCAGTAAAACTGGAAGAACTTTGGAGGAGGCATCAGGATGGTTGAACCAGAAAAGCTTCTGTATGGAGTGAATTGGCTTGAAGATGTTCAGCGCTGGAAAAGATGAGAGGGAGGGATGTGAGAGACACGGCTCCAGAACTCCGCATGGCCAGGGAAGAAAAGGTTTATTCTTTCAGCACAGGAAGGTGGAAACGTGCAGGTCACAGATAGCAGGAGTGGAAAGAAAGGGCTTTACCCCAAATGTGCTGCACAGAATTTCTGCGTTTCTGTGTTAGTGGTCGGAGTTGTCACCAGGTACCGGGAGGACTTTGGCTCTTTCTTCACGGGGCTGCGGTTGTGTTGTTAATTAACAGGAATCGCAATCACAGCTGGAAACCCCGGCCCTGGGACACCCCGGGGACCCCGATAGGGTGACACGTGCTGGCTCTGGAATGCTCTGGGGTAAGTGTTCCATTCACAAATTACATCACGCCGACTGTCTAAGCAGACAGTGACCCAGCTTTATTCCAAAATATGGAAAATACGGAGATTTGTGATGTTACCATCCAGGTGGGAAATGGCCGTAAACATCAGTTGCTGCGTTCCGCAATCAGCGAACGGCTCTGAATGATCTTAGTCTTATATTCACTACATTTTTGTAGCTCTTCATTTACTCATTGTTGCTGGTTTTCTTTTTCCTGCAGTAATGACTTCTTTTAAAGATTGGTTTGTCTTGTATATATTCTCATCAAAATCCGTTTTCCCGAGATTTTGTTTGCGCAGCCACAGCCATTCCGTTGGGAGCTTCTCTAAAGCAGGTTTATTTTCATTTTTATCACATCCCATCCGAAATTGATAGACATCCTGCCATCGCCATGGATTGAGTCATTGCCTGCTTATATTTGTGTGTATTAAAGCGCTAGGAAGAGCTTAGTGACTTGATTTTCTTCTCTTCACAGTGTCAAATGATTTGGCAGATCAAGAAAACTGCCTGTTGAGGGTGCCCTAAAACTAAACCGTTCTGTTTTAGGTGTAGCCCTGTCTCGGCTTTGAACCAAAAGCAGCAACAAGTTCCGTCAGTCGCTGTTGGTCGGTGGTGGGTAAATCCAACAGGAGGATGAACCGGAGGCAACGACGTCGGCTGCAGTGAAGCTGAGAGGGGGGAAATCCCACCCAACGGGATTTTTGGGGGATTTTTGGTGGAGTTTGGGACCCCTGATCGTCCTGGAGCTGCTCGGAGATTGATGTGCAGAGATAAACATCTCCCGCCGTGGTCAGGATCGGTGCTTTACCATTCCCCATAGGTGCCTCTGAATGATACAATCGCACCAGAATGCTTTGATTGTGATTAAAAGGGAAATTACGCTCCCAAGTAGAAAATCCCTATTGTACTAAAACATTTCTTGTGGTCTTTAAGAAAAAAAAGTGTATAGCGAGAGCTGAACAAATGAAACTTCATTGTGTCTTTGGCTTAGTTACATTCTGGTTCACAACAGCGATTGATTTCTCTTGATAACATTAATAATTGATTTCTCTTGGTAACACTAATAACTCTCCCATTCCTACCGGTTCTTAGGACTTTTCTGCAACATTTCATGTAGAATGTTTCCCATATGGGTATTTTTAGTTCCCATTAACGCACCTATTCAGCCTCTAACTGTATGTCATTAAATTGCATAATTAAGGGATGACCTTTGATTTGGAACGCTAAAGCTTAACGAGTTAGAGATGTCTGCACTGCTAATAATTTGTGTTTGTAAGGTTCTCATAATCATATTGACATTTGGGCTGCACCGGCAAAATCAGCAAAGGGGAGATAAACTTAATCAAAATTCCTGCGTGCTGCGTAGGACCCTACTGTGATTCAAGCTTAACATTTGGAGTTTGTCATCACCTGTCCATTTTAGTAAAGTCCCGCTTGTGTTTAAAACTTTAATTTTAGACAGGTGAGCATCACTTTACAGGGAAATCTGGGCTGGCGTAGCTCGTCGCGATTTTATTTGGGGAAGAACTAATTGCTGTGATTTTGGGAGTATTCTTCCACCTGACGAAGACCCAGCGCTCAGTGTTGCCTTTTGTGGCAACCGAGTCTTGCAGCAGGTGGTCAGTGACGTCCTCGATGTCCAGATTTGGGGGACACACATGTGTGGTATTATTAATAATTGCTAAAGATGGAGCATGAAGAATCCGGCTGAGCTGCTCTGGTCCTCAAGTTGTCTCGGGATTTTTGCTCTAGTGGGATGAGTAGCTGGGCTTTTTTATTGTTGTTTTATTTATCAGGTAAGAGATGATAGAATCTGAAGCTGCAGCCCCACGAGCTCTGCCCTCAGTCTCCTCTGCTCCAGCTGAACAAACCCAGGGACTTCAGCCCCTCCTCACACGGCTTCCCCTCCAAACCCTTCACCAACTTGGGGTCCCTCCTCTGGACACTCTCCTGTAGCTTTACATCCTTATCCAGGACGAGAGGAAAAGGCCTCAAGTTGCACCAGGGGAGGTTTAGATTGGATATTAGGAAAAAAATTATTCTTGGAAGGGGCTGTCGGGCATTGGAACAGGCTGCCCAGGGCAGTGGTGGAGTCACCATCCCTGGAGGGGTTTAAAAGGCGTTCAGACGAGGTTCTCATGGATATGGGTTAGTGCTGGAGTTGGGTTATGGTTGGACTCGATGATCCTGAGGCTCTGTTCCAACTGAGATGATTCTGTGATTCTATAAACTGTGTCCCCAGGGGGGCACACAGTGAATGCTCCAGGTGAGGCCGCCCCAGCGCAGAGCAGAGCAGGACAATCCCCTCCCTGCCCGGCCGTGCTGTGCTGGATGCACCAGCACACGGGTCCCTCTTGGCTCCAGGGACACCACTGGTTTGTGTTCAACTCGCCATCCACCACAACCCCCCGATCCCTCTCCACAGAGCTGCTCTACAGCATCTCATCCCCCAGTCTGTACGGCCAGGGTCGCCGTGTCCCAGCTGCAAAATCCAGCACTTGATACTTTCTCATGGCCACTGAGTTTGAATACGAGGAGGGGGAAAATCTAAGAAGCTTTCTAAGCACGTTTGTCCAAAGTCTCATTTCCCCAGTCACCCTGTTCTCGCCCAGTTTGCCTTTCGCTCCCTCTATGGGAGGCGGGACTGTGTCCACGCAGAAGAGGGGAGAATTTTTGCGCTTTTCAATAATTTAAATTTTCTTTGGGCTGTAGTAGCGAAGCTTCTAGTGCACATCATCACTAACTTGTACCTCCTTCTAGTAGAAACACTGTGAATCGCAGGAAAACGAGAAAAAAACGAGGCCTCTGTAGTCGTGTTTCTTTTTGGAAGGCGTATTATGGAAAAACTGATACTTTGCAGTGCAATTTTCCTGCCTCTCCGAGGATGCTCCCGGGGCTGTTTGCGCACACGTGCCCCGACTCGCCGGCAGCCCCTCGCTCGGGATTTCCCTCCCGAGCATCGCTCGTCAGCGCGATCCTGCCGTGTGGCTACAAAGGTGATCGTGTTCCCCCGCCGAGCACATCAACAACCCTCGTGACACCCGTTTGATGGGCGTAGCTTTTAATTTCTCCACGCCTCGTTGGTTCCTGGGTGAAGTTTGTCTTTACTGACAGTGTGTGGTGGTTATGGTTTTGACTCCTAGATGCTTGAAAGTTGACTAATGGATTTTTCTTGGTTAGATCTCTTGATTTTTTTTATATTAAATGTTTGAGCTGCAGAGGAGCCCCAGAAGAACCATTTGGCTTTATTCCCGTGCTTTGTCAGTGCAGCCGTGTCGCTCTCTGGGGTTTTGGTTGGGATCAGACGCTCCTCGTAGCCAAATTCTCCTTGAAACTTCGTTTCAACGTTTGAACAACCCGCAAAAGAGAGAGAGGAGTGCACGTGGTCAATAGAAATTATCTCGTATTGAGCGGCTGTGCTGTTCTGTGGGGTGTTTTTCTTGGCAACTGCCAGGTCATTGGAACGACTCTGCTCCAGTTTGGCAATTTTACGTTTGGACGTCGCTGGTAAAGGCACCGAGCGGCGCTGAGGCTGACGCGCGTCTCCCAAAGCACGTCCCTCATGCTCGTAGCGCTCCCCTCTTTCCTATATTGCCATTTCCATCGCAAATCTGCTCTATTAACCTTGTTCTCCCTTGTTCCAGGCTGCAAACATGTGAAAGGCATCCTCCTGTACGGACCTCCGGGCTGCGGTAAAACCCTCATGGCCAGACAGATCGGCAAGATGCTGAACGCCAGGGAACCGAAGGTCGTCAACGGGCCCGAAATCCTCAATAAATACGTGGGCGAATCCGAGGCCAACATCCGCAAGCTGTTTGCTGATGCAGAAGAAGAACAAAGACGGGTAATGCAAACAGAGAGAAATAGCATGGGCGGCATGGACGCGCCTGAAGAATGACCGGAAAGGAGGTTTATAATCAGAAAATTGCTGCTTGCGTTGAAAGGCTGAGTCACTGCTTAGCTTGTGATTATAGCTATTCGCTGAAAGTCGGGGGATATTAGCGTTCCGCAGATTCACACGCTGGCAGTTAAAAAACAATCGGAGAATCTGAAAAGGTGGCGGTTTTGTAGCCAGCTGGGCTGGAGAGGCGCAGTTTGCTCAAATTCCACGCAGAGTTATTTTAAAGTAACACAGCAGGGCCCGTCCTGCTGCGCTTCGTGTTCTGTGGCGTCACCTGCTCAGAAAGCGCTTAAAAACGGGGCTGCAAAAATTTGGTGGTTTTTTTCTTGTCTTTTTTTTTTTGTGGGAGAGACGGTTTATCTGGATTTCTGCTCCTAAATTCAGGTGGCACGTAACATAGGATGAATTACAAATAAGCTTTCGCAGTTTCACGTTTTGGGTTACAGGCTTATTAGTATATTATAATCCTTGAAGTGTTCTAATCGATACATCATTAATTTTTCTCAGCCAAAACCTAATGGATGAGAATAGTGTCTCAAAACTAGAGAATATAATATTTGAAACTAGAAGTGAAGATAAAGATTCTGTGTTTTTCCAAACTTTTATTTTTTTTAATCCATTAGTTTATGTGGCTATCCAAAGCCCAGTCTTTAGTTTGAAGGTGTAAATACTTATTTCATATGTGCTGCAGTAGTTTTTCTCTGCTGTGGTTCACTTGATAAGGTTTTCTAGTAAAGAAAATACGATTTCAGACAAGCCACAATTAAATATAAGGACATCTTTTCAGAAGACTTTAGCCGAGGACATTGTATCTCTTAATTTTATTTATGCCTACCAAGACTGCAGATTTTGCTAGTGGCTTGAAATGATTTAATTATCTCCTGCAGAAGATTTATTAATCAATAAGTCAGCTTTGCATGGGAGCCCATACAGCTGTAACCAATCTCCTTCTCTCTGGTTGTTGCAATGTTACTGAACGCCCTGAGCTGCTTTTCCTTCGCAATAACACACCTGTTAAAATAGACTTTATATTGGCTCGAGGGGATGGTCCCGATGACAAGTTGCGAGATTAAAAAGGTCTCGAAAAGGTTGGTATTGTAATGACTTGTGTCGGGGGCAGATTGCCAGCGACAGCACATTCGCCCGGTGGTAACGTGGTCTCCGCTGGCCACAAAAGATGTTTTAGAGGTGGAATTTGAAGGGAAAAAGCTTCGTAATACGGTCACAAAAAGCATCCTGTTCTCTTAGCAGCTGCGACAGCCTCACCTTTGAGCGAACCTGGCAACAAGCAGCTCTGTTCCCCATTGGCACTGAACGGACTCCTTAAAAATATGAAAAACAAAGCTCCTCTGGCGATGTTTTCTAAGCTTAGTGCAGCCGGGGGTGTTTCCCATCTCTCCGCAGAAGCGCTTTGTTCTCCTCTCCCTTCCAGGGGGTTTGCCCAGATCCTGAGTCCTTTGTGGTCCCGTTCTGGGCTGGTGCTTCTCTTGCTCAGCCCGATCCCCTCTGCGAAACCCCGTGACCCTTCCCGACATCAACCACACGGTCCCGTGCTTGGGCCAGGCCCACCAGCCACCTCATTTTCTGATCTGACTCAAAAAAGGGTCTGATACATCTGTAACTTGCGATACTAAAACCGCTCGGAGGTGTCAACGTTCTGTATCTCCATGGTGAAGCTTGTTGAGATGCTCCTGTTTTGTTCAGATTGCACACGGTGACGTGTGCCGTTCCTGACGTGTTTTTTCTCCCTGACAGCTCGGGGCGAACAGCGGCGTGCACATCATCATCTTCGATGAGATCGACGCCATCTGCAAGCAGCGAGGGAGCATGGCAGGCAGCACTGGCGTCCACGACACCGTCGTCAACCAGTTGCTGTCGAAAATCGATGGTGTAGAGCAGCTCAATAACATCCTTGTGATCGGTACGACGGTGCTTACTTTCTCTGTTAAAAGCTGCTTGAAAACTACTTATATTTTACTCACGGAGGGTCGCCTGTGTTATCGTTACTGGTATTGAATCCATTTGGACTAATCTGAACGGAGTGACTGTGGTTTAACAAGCAGATTTTGAGGGGGGTGATGCTGCAATCAGCCAATATTGCTGCTTTCAACGATTTCCTCCTTTAGCTTTTGAATAGCAAGTGTTTCGTAGTTTACGAAATCTTGGAAGGAATGATGAGCGTCAATGTCTCTGTGTGTGAAGGAGTGGGGGAACCCTGCAGATATGGTCACACATCCAGGTTCGATCCTGTCGCTATGAAGTAATCAAAGCTTTTCTAATATTTCTGAAGATTTGTATCTTTTATCTGTTTTCTTGAGACTCTTTGAGGTATTTTCTTAGCTCTATGGGTTGTATTCAGGAGTCAGAGACCCGCTTGGTAAGCTCAGATAATGCTGATTTTTGGTTTTACCTTTGAATTTAGGAATGACCAACAGACCTGACCTGATTGATGAGGCTCTGCTGAGGCCAGGAAGACTGGAGGTGAAAATGGAGATTGGTAAGCAAGCTGGCAGATTGCAATAAACCTCACAGCTACAGGCAAAGCTATATAACAGTGTGATCAAATAGCCAGGATGGCATGGATGCTAAACTTCCTGAATTAAAGTAACGGCACCACATCATTCCTGGGTGGAAACTGCAGAACCGTTGTACCTGTAGAGCAGGAACATACAGCGTGTGAGCAGCTCTCGGCACGGGGGAAGCGCAGATCGTTTCATTTGCATGAAGTGATAATGCTGACTTCACTGCAGGAACTGCAAATATTCTGTGTTGTTGGATATTGGCTTCTGAAATCAGCAGGTCTGGATATTTGCATCAACAGAACTGAAAGTGAGCTCTGTTAGCTGTTGATTCCGTTGAGCTGGAAAGTCACTTAAAAGGGACTTTTCTAATTGTACACATCTGCCTGACACCAACACGGATTAAATGATGGAGTACCTGATAATGTAGGCGTTATTAAGAAATTAAGCCCAGATCGTCTTAGACTCATGAAAACAAGTCTCTGACTTGGCAATCAGAAGTTTGATCTCTCACAGAAGAGAGTTTGACTGGAGAACAGCCTGGGACTGATTAAAACCTTAATGATCCTGGCTGGCATTGAGAAACTCAAATGGGTTGAGATCCGTTTTTAAATTAAAGATCGGAAAGGCAATTTCAGATGTGTAATTTGGAAGAGCTGATAAAACATCTTCCCCTAATCTTCTACAGATGGAAATGTCACAAAATATTTTTGTGCTCCGAGCCAGGCACTGACTATTGTAGAGGTAAAAATTCTTAAACTGTAGAGAGTCAAAAAAAGGGAGCAGGCATGGCCATGGGAATTAACATGGTCTGTTTCCTTTTAATTGCAGAAAATTAGATTGAAATGTCGATATAACCCCCACAATCATATGATGTCGTACTACATTGGCAGGCAAAATCGTAGATGTCTGTGCTTGTCTGAACTGTGGGGACACTCTTGAAATCTGAGCTACCAATGTAATCTCAAGAGCTTGCTGGGGATTTTTTCTCTTATCCTTAAAGATCCTCTTATCCTTCTCATCACTCTTTGAAACAGCCAGAAACACGGAAGAGCTTTTGTAATAACTGAAAAGGAAAGATTTTTAGGCAAGAGAAGGAATGAAGAAGTGAAGCTACTGGGCACGGAGGCACCGGGCAGGGAGCAGCTGCTCCAGTTAATTCTGTCCTTGGGTGCCGTAGGAAACACTTGATATCAGACGGGACTGGGTGTGCAGCGCATCTGAGACCAGGGAGCTGGAGATCAACCAGCGCACCAGCTGGGATTGGAAAATCTTGTGGAGCACAGACAGACTGAAATGTGCTGCAGACTTGAGACTAATACATCTGTTGGGTGCAAGAATCAGAGAACTATTTAGGTTGGAAGAGACCCTCAAGAGTACAACTATAACCCACCCCTGCCACTGCCCCATGTCCTGAGAACCTCATCTCCGTCTGTCCAACCCTGCAGGGATGGTGACTCCAGCACTGCCCTGGGCAGCCTGTTCCAATGCCCCACAGCCCTTTGGGGAAGAAATTGTTCCCAGATCCAACCTCAACCTCCCTTGGCACAACTTGAGGCCATTTCCCCTCGTCCTATCATCTCCATCCCTAAACCACAGTTTCTTTACTGAGTCCTTCAATTCCTTGTAGATGCTCTGGAGCTGGTCCAGAGGAGCCCCAGAAATGATGTGAGGCTGGAACAGCTCTGCTGTGGGACAGGCTGAGAGAGCTGGGGTGTTCAGCTGGAGAAGAGAAGGTCTGGGGAGACCTTAGTGCGGCCTTTCTGGACTTAAAAGGGGCTGAGAAGAAAGATGGGGACAGACTTTTGAGCAGGGCCTGTTGTGATAGGACAAGAGGTGATGGGTTTAAACTGACAGAGGAGAGGTTTAGATTGGATATAAGGAATAAATGTTTTAGGATAAGGGTGGTGAGACGCTGAACAGGCTGCTCAGAGAAGCTGCGTATGCCCCATCATTGGAAGTGTCCAAAGTTGCGTTGGACAAGACTTTGAGCAGCCTGGTCTAGAGACAGATGTCTCATGGCGTGAGGGGTGGACTTGATCTTTCAAGGTCCCTTCCAAACCAAACTAATGTATGATTCCACGATTCTATGATAATTTCAATGTGGGATCTGGGTTTAGGGCTGCCAAGGGACTGACCACATCGTCTGTGCGTGAGGTGAATTCCTGGTATGCAAGTCTGAGAGCAACCAACGTGGAAGAGCCCTGAGGAAAGAAACCAAACGTTTCACTTTTCCTCTCCGATTTGCTAATTGATTTGCCCAGGGCAATTAGTGTGATTGAATGTGCTCAAACAAAAAGCACTGTCAGATATTCTACTTGCAAGAATGAATTGCTCATGATGAGAATGAGCCTTTGGCGGTAGGATGGTTCTTTCAAGGGAAAGGCTTTGCTGTGGTCGCTGTGCCTAGGTGCCGAATGACACGAGTTCTGTTTAAATCTCAGGCTTGCCGGACGAGAAGGGCCGATTTCAGATCCTTCACATCCACACGGTGCGGATGCGGGAGCATCAGCTGCTGGCTGAGGACGTGGACATCGCAGAGCTGGCTGTTGAGACCAAAAACTTCAGCGGTGCCGAGTTAGAAGGTTTAGTTCGAGCTGCTCAGTCGACTGCCATGAACAGGCACATTAAGGTCAGTGCTGTCGCCTCTCACTGGGGCAAAAAAAGGGGAAAATAATTATGTTTGGAGTCTTTTCTTGAAAGTTTCCTTCTGAATGGGTAGTGGCATCTCAGCACACCTTAGGAGATGAAATTCCTGTGGACAGCAGCTTTTCACTGGGCTTTAACAAGGTTCTGAATTACCTCTTCCATCTCCTGACCACCAAGCTCTTGTGTAGCTCAGTGGGAATGGAAAGCGATTGTTCATCAGCCTGTTTAGATAAAAACTGAAAGTCTTGAGCTCAGTTTATGGGTTGGACCTGGGAGATGAGAGCTGGAAGTGAGACCACACCGGAGGGATCTCTGGAGCCTGTGCAGCTCGATGTGTTCAAAAATGATGTGTTAAGAGCGGGGAAAAGTGAGGTTACGTGCTCAAGAGCTGGTTTGTGGTCGTAAAGACAAAGGCCGCCTATGGAAAACTGCAGAAGGAATTTGAATTAATGTGAGTGCACAAGATGTAGGCAGTAAATTGAAGTGGACACCACGGAGAGAAATTCAGGACGGTTTAAGCAGCGATAGGGACTGACCTGGGGTCAAGTTCTTGGAGTTATAATGATCCTGAAATATCAGCTCTGTCCTTATCGCTGAGAAAAGCAAATGCAACGTTAGAATTTATGAGGAGAGGAATGCAGAGCACAGGTGAGGCTGTGGTTACATCGTGGAGAAAATCCTGGGTATGTTTGAATCCGGGTGGTCCTGGGAAGGCTTTGGTGGAACAAGGTATGGAAGGGCAGCAGGAGAGCTCGGAGCTACGGGGGTTTCATTGGCAGAATGGTTAGATTGGGACTTCTCAGCCTGCAAAAAATACAGTGAAAGGTTCTGAAGAGTGTGTGAAATCAGGAGTGGGCTGGAATCCAGGATTGGGGAAGAACTGTTCAGTACAACTCAGCAAACACCAGCAGTGGGACCATCGAAGCAAAGCAAAGGCGACGTGCGTTACGTGAAGGATCGAGCTGTGGAAGAAACCTTCGCTCCCAGATGTCGCTGACGCTAAAATCTTAGAATCTTGGTGAGGTTCAGAAGGAGCTTGTGCAATGTTTTTCATTTCAAAGCAGAACTCGCTTGGTGATCGTCTCGGTGTCGCAGAGACGCGTCGAGTTCTCAGCTCCCGCCGTTCCCGACGAGCGTTGTCTCATTTCCCTGTGTCCGCTGGTGACGGGGTCCGTGGATCTTCAACCAGACAGGAGTTAAGGACCGGGAAATGTCAGGTTATTATTAATCCAGATGCAAACCACAGTATTTGATGGTGTTGAAATACGAGATGATTAGTTTGTGAAGGAGGAGGCTGAAAGACGCAGCCCCTTCGCTCCGGTGGCCAAGAACTGCTGTGAATCGCTGCAGAGAAAAGTCTTCGACATCAATTCCGCAGCACTGGTTTATTTTTAAGTTAAATGCCTGTTCAGCCTTGAATATGAAGCTAATTTTGTTTTATAGCCGTAATACTTTAAAAGTTATTGTTTCCCATAGAAAAAAAAACAACTGAAGACATCAACAGTTTCTAATTTTCATGTGTTCTGTCTCAAAAAAAAAAAAATCTGCACCTCTGGAGGTATTTTCATCCCTTTGCAGCATTTTCCTTAAATAATTAATTTTGCTTATAGTTGATGTTATTTCTCTGCTAGAATTTTGTGTGAGTTTGGGGACCGTTCATGTTCTGATATATTTATTCCCTGTTGTGCCAAAATGTCACGGTGGGAGAAGAGAACACGGCAATGCAGGAACGCAAAGAGCAGCCCCCTCCTTCCGCTCGGCGTGTGATTGACGTCTTAATAATATATGTATGTATGTTCCAAACGTGAAGCGGCCACGCTTTGTTTTTCTCCTCAAACACTTTGACGTGGTATTTTTGGATAGTCTTATTGCTTATTCTGAAGGTGTCTTCAGCCAAATGATGCACTAAGGTGTTTTATTCTCTCTGCAAAATTTAAAATATACATCATAGGCCTGACCTAGTTTTCAGAAGCACCTGCGAGAAGCAGGAGCGGAGATGGCAAATCAAGGGGCATTATTCTTCTGAATCGTTTAAACTCTTCTGATAATCTGTCAAAGCGCGTGTGTTAAAAATGAAAATGTGTAACTCATTAAAGGCTAGGAGAGGAAAAACCTCCTATTTTTAAGCGTACAAACAATTTCAAGAATATATTAATAGAGTTTCAAGTACCTTCACTTCCCTCTGCAAAGATCCGCTACGTGGATATCTCCGGCATTGTGTATTTCTGGTTTTGCGAAGGGACTCTCATTTCAGCATCTCTGGTTGTAATTATTTGTCACGGTGTTGCTGGCCAGTCTGGGTTCCTGAGCTGCTCATTAGAAGCTGCATTTGCTGCTCTACAAGTGTAATGTCATTATTTTTATCGTTATTTTTTCCTTCCCATGCCCACGTGCTCTCCTTGTAGATCACCCGCATCAGGAGGAGGCGTCTCCGATACGTCTTTGAGGGTCAGAGTTATTGACTCGCCCATCACTTTGGTCTCAGGCAAAGAAACCCCTTGAAATCCCTCATTTTGTACCAGATCATGTAGGGCCATTATAGTCTCAAGTAGAAGCAGGTGGTGTTATAAAACTCAAGTAACTTTCCATGAAAATGACTCTTGGAATCTAGAGAAGCTTGCTACAGTATAACTGGGAAATTCAGGAATTATCCAAAACCTTTCCAGGCTGCGCTTCGGAAAAGAATTAAGATCTTTTGCCTCATTTCTGTGCTACTTAAAAATTGCCAGCGAGATGGATTGCTTTGCAGAGCTCGAGTTCTGCCCCTCTCGTGACTAATCCTTTTTCTGGTATCTCCGACTCCATGGGATTAGTCTGTTAGAGCCGGGTCTGCGCGCTGCTGAGCGGGAAAGTTGCTTCGAAATCCATTTAATTCCTGATTGCCGCCCAAGGCAATCCATGGACTTGCAGATCTACAAATAATCCCGGTGAGCGGAGCCGCTCGGCATCGCGGAGCTTCGGCCACGCTCAGAAATGTTAAAGCCCGCAGACGTCTGAATAAATTCTCCGGCTTTTCACGGACTCGAACCCTCTCCTGGCTCCGCTCCTGGTGCTGCCTCTGTTGTAACCAAGAGGTGATTTACAAGAGGACGTTGTGCTGGGTCTGTCTGTGCTGTGGATTTGCTCCCAGTCGTTAGTTTTTAAGTGTTACTGGACGGTTCGGGAATGGCGGAAGGAAAAAGGCGCCGCTTTTCATTTCGAAAGGAGCGCAGGGTGAGCTGAGCGAACTGCAGGTGGTTTATTCCAAGTTACACCCACAGTGCTGCCTTGGGAAGATTCATGGATTTGGTTGAAGCGAAGCAATTAAAGATAAAGCAGAAAGAAATCTAATATTTACCAATCCGCTTAAAGACTTTCTTGTAGGGAGAGAAGAGTGCGTGGTTTGAATAGAAAACTAAACCACCTGAAACAGAGATGTGTGAATATTTCTTATTTTTGGCTCGGTTGCCAAAGGTGGGCTGGGTCGATTCCGAGTTGAATTACACCAAACTTTAATTTGTCTTTCTGCGAAAAGTCACACCATGAAGGAAGCCTCATGCCTTTCCCATGCAGCACCCAAACAGCAGAACGAAGAATTGTTTCTCCAGCCTCTAAATGGAAAGAATGCTTCCCTATAATAAAGGGAACCTATATATTAATAAGTGGTCGTGTGCGGTTCTACTGTGCTTCAGTTTTTTTTTAATTGCCTTTATTAGGCCAGCAACAAAGTGGAAGTGGATATGGAGAAGGCAGAGAGCTTGCGTGTGACGAGGGGAGACTTCTTTGCATCTTTGGAGAACGACATCAAACCGGTGAGTAGGTGCCATATAACTCCTGTAGTAGAGTCACCCAGTGCAGTTAATGACACGGGGCAGCACTTTCTGGGATCAGACGAGCAGTGTTTGGTGCGCAGTGCTGGGGCTCTGCTGTGGACCTTGTCTTGCACGTAAGACTCGTAAAAAGGAGTAGAACAAATAAAGAAAGCAACTTGGAATTTCTTCTCCATGTTGTGTGTGCACTCTCCCTTTTAGGCTGCTCGGGGATGGCAGTTTTAATATGGACCCAAATAGGCTTAAGCGTCATTTTTGAGAATTGTTTTTAAATGGTGGGAATTCAGAACCCATTGGCAACCTGCACTGATTAGAATTTGTTTAGAGAGTGCATGAAAAGATGTTTCTGAATGTGCATGGTCCCCAGCAGCATTCAGTCCTTTGAACTGGAATGTTAGAATAGAATAGAATAGAATAGAATAGAATAGAATAGAATAGAATAGAATAGAATAGAATAGAATAGAATAGAATCATTTTGGTTGGAAGAGATCATCGATTCCAACCATAACCCAACTATAGCTCTAACCCATGTCCCTGAGAACCTCGTCTAAACGCCTTTTCAACCCCTCCAGGGATGGTGACTCCACCACTGCCCTGGGCAGCCTGTTCCAATGCCCAACAGCCCTTTGGGGAAGAAATTGTCCCTAATATCCAATCTAAACCTCCCCTGGCGCTGTGGTTGTCACCAGTGGGTCTCCCGGTACCAACTGTGTCACTTAAGCATTTTCCAGAGTCTTATTTCATGTTCTTCTGATGTGTTGCAAAATTTCCGGGTAAAATAGCCGGTCCCTCTCTTAATGTAGGCGTTTGGAACCAACCAGGAAGACTATGCGAGCTACATCATGAATGGAATTATTAAGTGGGGTGATCCGGTAACGAGGGTGTTGGATGACGGGGAGCTGCTTGTTCAGCAAACCAAGAACAGTGACCGCACTCCTTTGGTTAGCGTCCTTCTGGAAGGTAAATTTAAGGAAAACGTATATATAAAAGACCACTAGCGGCTTCTTTAAACTATTCTTATCGAGTGTCCAAGCGGTCATCTCTCTTACTCTGTGACTGCACGTGAAAGAAACGTGGGAGGAAAAACAGAATTGGTCTCTTTCAGTTTACATGGGTGAAATTGCTTTAGATACTCAAACTGGCTTCTCAGCCGGAGAGAAATCTTGTTCTTGGAACAAAGGAGAAGGGAATGTGCCCGATTAATAACCCACAGGTGGGTGTTTTATGGTGCAAACCCCTCTGGCTGAGTGACACGTCTGAATTCTCTTGGAGGTCACTGGAGAGCTCATCAATGAGCTGAGTTCAAACAGCAGCTGATCTGGACACACTGAAGGGGTGGATTTCCTGAGCTGCTATTGGCTATGAAGAGCCTAAAAACCTGGTTCAAATATCTACATTATGGATACTGGAGTAGAATTTGTTATTTAGCGCTTCCATCTTTCTTCTCCTGCAGTCAAAAAATGTGGGTTTCCGCTATTGCTCAGTGGTCTGTAGCTTTGAAATGAACCGTGGATTGATCCCCTGAATAATTCTGAGTGCTTGTGGCCAAGGTATTGCTGGATGCGATACCTGCTTGCGCTGTGGATTGATTTGTATTGGGTGTATGGATTAAGATGTGTCTTCGGCCTTTGTTTGAATTATTCTGGTGTGAATTCAGGCAAATACCAAATTGTCTGTGTCAATATTGACCTGGCAGTCGTGCCGTTGACTCATTCGCCACCGTACCTGCAGAAATTGTATTTAGAAGGGGCATAAACAGTTCGGAAGTTTCTGTGAAATAGAAACACGTGCTGGTTTTGATGCAGTGGCCAATCCTACAAAATGTGTACCGTCCTCTTTTGTGCTGGTTTCATGGCAAATCGGTCTGTATGTGGCCAAATAGTTACATTGATTTCCTTAACCGGGAGGACTGGATTGCACTGGGAGTCAGTGTGTTCCTTCTGCAAATAGGAAAAAAGCTCATTTCCAAATGCAGATACCTCCGGATGAGATGAGAAACATGCTGAAAATATCATCCACGCTGAGCCTGACCAGAGCTGTTTTCTCCTTTGTTCTTTCTTTATACTTGTCCTTTGTCTCAGGTCCCCCCCACAGTGGGAAAACTGCTTTAGCAGCAAAAATAGCAGAAGAATCCAACTTTCCCTTTATCAAGATCTGCTCTCCTGATAAGATGATCGGATTCTCTGAAACTGCCAAGTGCCAGGCCATGAAGAAGGTACTTACCTGTCCTCCTCTTCTGCTTGACCTCAGTCCCATTATATGTTGTCTGGTGGACGGAAAAGTGAATTACCCTTGCGAACGTGTTTTCTGCTCTTTGTAAGCCCTAAATTCCTGTGCATACATTTATTTAGAAAGTTGAACGGATGTTTTTGTGGGAAAACTTCCAGGCCCTGGCCCAGTTTGGCCCGATGAGCAGGTCCGGAGCCTCTGTCCGCAAAGACAGGAAAGGTTTGGGGTTGCGCTTGGAGAGAACAGATCCCGCCTGAATAAAACCGGGACCAGTTTCGAGGGGGTAGCGTTTTGTTAAAAAAGACTTAACGACTTAGGGAACAGGGCGAATGCAAACAAGTTGAACATCTTAAATAATTTCAAGTAGCCACTTACTGAAACAAACCAGCGCTTATTCCTCTAGCTGAATGATGCTGAATGAAGCATGAAGTGAAATGTTACTCTCAGCTCAGTGTGGTGCAGGATTGCACAGTTTCTAGGAGCAGCAATGTGCTCGGAGCTGGAAGCCCAGTTTGTAATTTACATTCTAATTGCGCTACAATTTGGGGGGATTTGTGTGGGTGGTGTTATATTATCAGTATTTGCACCAGCTCCCAAAAACAGAGGAATGCTGCTCTGTTTTGTCCACTGCTTACAATTAAACACAGGGCAAGTGGCTTTTTTACCAAGTGTACGGGATAATGAACAAAACTGAGCTCTGAATTTGTTGAGTGTTTTATGAAATGCAGGTGGATTCTAGTCTCTTGGTACTTACCTTTTTCATTATCTGTTTATTCCTCTAAATACTGCTGGTTTTAGTTAAAACCATGTCAACAGGTCCTATCGCGACTGTCGCGATTTTGCAGCTGAGATTTACCAATGAGTCATTTTGCTGTTTTTCAGATCTTTGATGACGCGTACAAGTCCCAGCTCAGCTGTGTCGTCGTGGACGACATTGAGAGGCTTCTAGGTGAGTTGGGATGATGAGAGCAAGTGACGTCGCTGCGCAGAAATACTGAAATATTTGCGGTATTGAAATACTGCAAGCCAGAAATCTGGCACCATTTACTTTGGGAGCCTTGAACCGGTTTGGATAACGGCGACGTGGCTTCAATGTGCACGTGCTGGACATTAAAATGTGTTTTTCATTTCAGATTATGTCCCAATCGGACCACGGTTCTCTAATCTGGTGCTGCAAGCACTGCTTGTACTGCTGAAGAAGGCCCCCCCTCAGGTAAGAGCAATTGAGGGGCGAGATGCCGCGTTCCTGCAGGATTTTGGCGGGGAGGGCTTTGTGTCTGGCTGATAGCGGCTGTGCTGCCTGTGGTATTAGTGCTATTGTCTCCGATTCAGTCAAGTTAATCCCGGCCTGCCGCTGTTCCCTCGCTTAGACATATCTAGGATAACCGCAAAGGACTCAGCTTTCGCTATCTAATTACTTAAAGCTGAATCTTCTGCAGTTAGCCCTGGAAATGCTGACTAAGAAACAAGTTTAACCTTCACCAAGTTTAATCTTAAACCTGCGAGCCATCTGCTTTCTGCTTAACTAAGGAACGGGTCGGTCCAAATCAATCTCTGGCTCAACCGTGTGCTCCCTCCTTGTGTAGAAATCGATTTCTGAGCAATGCACGATTGTGGATGTCAGGGTTTTAATTTGAAATTAGCAGGTGTTAATTACGATGGGTGAGGAACGCTCGAGGTTTTACATCTCATGCTGATCCTGTCTGTTTGCACTTTCTGCCTTGATGAGGTTTATGAACATCACAAGTGATAATGAGACAAACAGGCAACATTTGCCGGTTTTCCCATCGTTCTCTGGAATTCTGCTGTGTGCTGCAGAGTACCTGCATGAATAAATAACACACTAGCAGGAAAACCTCGAAAGTTGGTGTCAGGAAAGGCAGAGAAGCACAGCCTGGATGAACACAATTTTTTTGTCACTTTTAATATCCTGGAAACAGTAAAGTACATGTGAGTGTTGTTACCGTTAGAGGGTTTGGTGAAAAGACCTTTCAAATACAGAACTCGGAACTAAACTCTGACGCCGAAGTTCCTCTTGTGACCGTCAACCTGGGAGAATAAGGATTTTTATTTTCCCCGGTGAGTTTTCTGTGCCGTGTGAGGTTTGTACTGTAACACTGGGATTGTGTTGTCGTGTGGGTTGGAACAGAGCGGCTGCCGCTGTGCAGCAGCACAACCGTTTCTGATCGTCACCATCTCATGTCATCACTGAGACACAGGTTATATTCTCATATAACTCGTATAAGTTATGTTCTTATATAACCTATATAGGTTATATTCTCATATATTCTCATATAACCTATTGCTGGGTATTTCCCAGTACCGGGCAATAGTTGTTCCCAGAAATCCAGAAGGGAAAAAACAACTGGATTTGATTCAGTTGTCGAAGGATCTTAAAATATGAAATTGTCCGTTTTATCGTTGCGTCCTCTGAATATATTTCGCTGTTAGATGTGCTTTTGTTGGCAGCCGCGTCCCCCGAACGCAGGATGCAGGACTGAGGCTCTCAGATATTTGCCAAGTTCATGCATGTTGCTGGAGATTTGTGCTTTGCGATGTCTGAAATGCCCTTGAGGCTGGAAGACTTTGGCTTGACAGCCAATATTATGGTGACTTAAGCCATAAATTGTTGGAGGGTAGAGAGTTTTCTGAGGAAATGTCACTGTTTGATTGATGATGAGAGGGTTTTTTTCCTAAGTGTCCACTATTGGTTACTGTGGAAATTAGGACATTGTGTTAGAGCCTTTGGGCTGACCTGGTTTGGCAGTTCCGATGATTGAGTTCTCTCTTGCCTGTTTGTGAGTTCCCTGTGATAATCGTGGCATGTGGGGGATTTTTTTAATTAAAAGAACCTAACGGTGTATAAGAGGTTGAGTCCCTCAGGAAAAGGCCTTTTCTGCTGTATTTACTGCAAAAAAGACTGAATTTGGGCATGGAGACTCTTGGGGGTTTTAAGCTCAAGTGAGGAACCCACATGGGAGATAGACCGCTGGTTAATCAACACCCTTCCAAGTTCCCTCAGAGGTGAGTAGTTCCCTTGGGGAGCAATTTATTTGGAAGCGATGGCTGTTTTCAGGGGGTTTGGTGTAATTTGAGGTGCAGATACACGCCTTAAATGTGCATAAATAGCATCAGTGGTACTAACGTGCTCCATGAAGTCAGACCAAGAAGAGTTTCTGTGGGATTGGGCTCACGGTTTAAGTTCGTTCCTTGTAAAAATGGAGCGTCCTGGGACACTGGACGCGTCCTGGTGCTGAGAGATGCTGGAGAGACAATCCCTGTTCTACACCGCTTAGAATCACAGGATGTCCTGAGTCGGAGGGACCCACAAAGATCATGGATTCCAACTCCTGTCCCTGCGCAGGACACCCCACAGGTCACCCCGTGTGTCTGAGGACGTTGTCCAGTCTCTTCTTGAACACTGTCAGGTTGGGGCCGTGACACCTCCCTGAGGAACCTCCAAACCCTTCATCAACTTCGTAGCGTCCTCTGGTCACTCCCCAGTAGCTTTATCTCCTTTTTACCCTGCGTCTCCAGCCCTGCACACAGTGAATGCTCCAGGTGAGGCCGCAGAACTCTCCGGTTCTTCACCCTTTCGCTGCTCTGAGGCGCCTGAAACACAGAGTTGGTTTAAAAAGCTGAGAAACGGGAACAACGAAGCGGCTCCGCCGCTCCCGTCCTAGCCCGGATTTTGTATTCACCCGGTGTCGTCACATCGCTCGCAGAATGTTCTTAATTTGCAAGCAGCTTCGCTTCAATGTACAATTACTGTGGGCTGCGTGTGCAAGAGGAGCGTTTCTGGGCTGAAATCTTATTAATTATGCATCGAGGTGTATATATCACTGAATTGGTGTATGAATGATGCTTCCCAGACTCCCTTCTCCCTGTATTATTTTAACATGGTGTGGGAAGGGCAAATACTTGAAGCTTCTGGCTTTCTGGGTTGTTTGTGCCGTGCAGAAGTTTTGAGAGTAGACACATTAGACTGTAAAGAGACAGGAAACATTCCTGAGTTTGCTTTAAATTCCCAGTCACAGCTCATGCTCAACAGTGCTTAAATAGTGGTATCTATTACAACTCGTTCAAGAAGACTGAAAACACACTGCATTTTGTTTGGCATCTTTTTTTTTTTTTAAACCAATTAAAAAGCTTTTCTAAAAAGAAAAAAAATTGGAGAGAAAGAAAATAAACCATGTTCTTTTGGGTCTTTATTCCAATCAAGTTTCCCTGTGTTGTGCAAGAGAAGAGAATTGGAAGGGGGGGGATGGAAAGCCTGAAAAGGGCTGTCGCAGCGGGGAGCCCGGCGGCAAAAAAGGGGCAGAAAAGGGGCTTCGCTGAGAACTCGGTGGCGGCGGCTCCGAAAGCCGAAGCTGCTTCATCTACATGCAGAGTCACACGGGGCCGGGGACGCTCCCCGGCCGGGTTCACATGTGCTTCCCGCTGGCTCCCCTGAAAAGCCGACAATCGGCTCGGGGCCGACAGACATCGCTGAGCTCAACGCTGAGCTCAACGTCCCGCTTTGCGGCGTCACGAGATGTCGGGCTTAGCGAGGTGCTCTCGGGGGTGCCCTCGGGCTGCTCCCACAGGCCCCCGACCCCTTTTTCCCCTCCGGAATGCTGGAGGATTTTGCCGATTTTTGAAAAGTTGATTAGGGGGGAGAAGGGGGAATAATCTCCTTGTTTGAGATAATCCCACATGCCGTCCTGATTCCACGTCACTCGGTGTGAATTGGCAGCAACTCCCGTCCACAGTGATGTTACGTTTAGACTTGTAAACCTGGGGAGTTGTGTTTTCTCCCGTTACATGGGAGGAATTGTTGATACCCCAAAAAATGTACATGGGTCCGACGTTGAGAGAACCGCTGGCAGGTGACCAAGAGGCACTTTGGTATCCACCAACGCTCGGTTACTGCATAGTTCCAGCTTCCCTCAGCTCCCCTTGCCTAGGGCTGGTTAGATTCACCGAATTTCTGTAATTTGAGCCTCCTCTGACATGTTGAGACTCCATTTGCTTGTAGCAGAGCCTATTTAATTCTTTTATGTTCCACTTTGTCTTCAGTAGTCAACACAATAACGTGGTGCCCATTAGGAAGTGAATAGTGTGCTAGAAAAATCAATCTCATCACGCTTCAAAGTGTAGTTTAAAACTATTTCCTCTTTTGCTCTGAATCCCGTAGTTCTCTGCATGATTGTGTCCTTTATTCAGATAAAAACCTATGAGTGGAGAGGTGAAATCTGGGGTTACGCCACTTCTAGAAGGCAATGGGGTGATTCCTGCACCTCTACTGGTGTCCCCATCGGTAGAGGGACCTTGGGCGCCCAACTAGGGCAATTTTATTGCCTAAAACCGAGCTGGATGAATCCAGGCTTAAGTGATGTGCTTGTGTCTGATCTCTGTTGATGGAAGAACTGGGAGTAAAGCCCCGGTAACGAGTCACACACCAAATGATCTTTAAGCGTTGAAAAGCCAAGATCTTCCTTGCCTGGTAGTTACTCATGTTGTGGCTGATTTTCGGAAGCTGAGCTTGAATCCTGATCTTCTACAGACTGAACACGTGGCCACTGTGGAAATCAAGGATGAAAAATGGGAATATTTCTGGAAACGGGGGCACGTTAGCAGAACATCTCACACCAGCAAGAATAAACCCGGTGGTTTTGTGTTGTCACTGCAGAGCAGTCGGATTGGACTCGACGGCTTTTCGTGCTTTTGTGGTATCGCCTGGAGCAAAACGTTTCTGACTTGTACGTTTTCCACCCATTTGCTGAGCAAGTTGCCTGAAACCTTGAAAAGGATGAGGGGCTCCTGACACTTCATTTTCTTTTAGTAATTGATACGGCAGAGATTAGGCTTGTTTTACGGTAACTGGTTTTCCAGCGGGTCAAGTTTAAAGGTAGCGAGTTGAAGCGCATCGCTTCTTTTGAAGAAAGCAGAGAAAAAAGATCCGTGTGCTTTGGGTGGAGCTGTTCAAAAATGTCCAGCGCCGTTTTGCGGAGTCGCCGCCTGTTCTGCGGAGTTTTCGGTCGTTCCGTTGTCGACTGTTCAGGTCCTGAGCGTGGATCCTAATGGAGAAACCCCAAAATCGCTGGTGGATCTGACCTCTCTGAACCTGGCCTGTTGCTTTTGAACCGTGTTCAGCTTTTGCCGTTCCTTGTGTCGCACTGAACCGTACGGCGAAAACAAACTCCCTTTCTTTAGTTTAAAACCAATGGTGGATGATTGAATGCAGTGCTCCCTAGTTTTTATCTTGAGAAACAGCAATTTTCCCCCCTCACTTCCTCTACACCATCTATGATTTTATAGACCTCTCTGTTTAACCCCCATCAATTTACCGAGAGTCTGTTTAGCAAAGTTATTCTGTATTTCTGACCATCCTTCCTTTCCTCTGATTTCTCCAGCTTGGGTGATGTATTTGAAATTGTGTGTGAAACGGCGAGGTCTTAAAGAGCACCCTGGATTTGTACAGTAGAATAATAACTTTTATTCTTTTCCCATTCTAAAAGTGTCCGAGCGTTTGCGTTTTGAGGAAGGTTTAGCGTTGAGCTGGCGTTTTCACAGAACTCGCCACAATGCCCAATTCCAGTGGCTTTCCTAAATGGCAATAAGTCATTTACAGTCATTTTCGTGTGTGTGGTAATTGTCCGCTGGCCTGATTTACGGCAGGTTTGGGGTTTATCTGACTAAATGTGGCTGTCAGCACATTGGTTTTCTATGACCGAACCGGTCGTTTAGGAAATGTTTGCTCTATGAGTCCAGAGCGTGGGCGGCTTTTCTGGAAGGAGGTTTGAATCATCTGGGCTCTGTTAACTGAGAAGGAAATGCAGAGAATGGGATTGTACGTGGACACCTGAAGTTACGGGAGGTAAAACCCACTAATGACATTTCTGTGGTTCTTATTAATACATCCTCTCCTGGCGAGACCTTTTGGTCTCTGATGAAATCCCAAACTTGTCATAATCAAGCATGGATTCATCAATGAAGAGGCTGCTCAGGTCGCATCACAGAATTACAGAATGATTGGGGTTGCAAAGGAAAGAAGTTTCTCCTCATGTTCACATGGACCCTCCTGTGTTTCAGTCTGTGCCCGTTGCCCCTCACCCTGGTGTTGGGCACCACTGAACAGAGTCTGGTCCATCCTGACACCCACCCTGAGATATTGATCCCATCGAGCAGATCCCTCTCAGCTTCTCTGCTCCAGCTCAACAGCCCCAGCTCTCTCAGTCT